>BTHU01000012.1:6066726-6601726 GCA_036184795.1 Tokudaia tokunoshimensis | reverse complement strand
GTTCAAGGCCAGTATGGTCTACTGAGTGAGTTCTAGGATGCCCAGGGCTACACAGAGAAACCCTGTCTCAAAAAAACACACAAACAAACAAACATTCTATCTCTACAAACAAACACATGATAACATATCATACACCCACAGTTCTACTGATGCATAGGTTGGGGCCTTCCTTGGCTACTTAGCAAGTTGAAGACCAGCCTATATAAGTCCCTGCCTCAAAATGGAATAAACTCTAGAGAGTTCATAGGATATTGAATTTGTTTGACACATATAGAGCACTGCTAATGGTTGTAGAGACCATCTCCTATTCCAACCTAGGTGCTTGTTCCAGCCTCCCCTAAGAATGAAGTAGGCAGGCAGCATAGGGAATAAACAAGATATAACTTAAGAGTAACTCAGGGGTGATGACCTTAGACTAGGAGAAAACCATGTTAAACTGATGGGAGTACGGATTTAATTGAAGCAGGCTTGACATCCTAGTGACAGCTAGATGCTCAAATGTACAGGCTTGGGAAGCAGGAGCAGTCAGTCCCTTGCAGAGAGGCTCTGTGGGCCTGAGAAGTGTGTGGCAGGGAACTGAAAACACTGGGAGTCAGTATTGGGAGGCTGGAAACTACTTCAGGATCCAATTCCCATTCTCTGACCAAGTGTGGAGTCTTGGAGACTGAGACAGAGCCTACTTTGCCTCCAGTCTGGGTGAGCTTGGAAGAAACAGAGCTTAGGGTAGGACCTCAGACAAGGGAGAGGTTGGTCCCAGGGAGTCCATCGCCCCTGAGGTTCGAATGCAGTTTCTCTTCGTCTTCCTTTGAGTTCTACAGTGTCCCTTAAGCTAAAGCTTGAATTTACTAACTTCCAACACCACCAATGGCCGATCTGAACCTGTGTGCTACTCTCATTTACCTCTGTAGGCAAGGAGGTCCAGCTAGCAGTACAAGGAAAATGTTAGCTCATGAGTTAACATAAAGGATACAGGAAAAATGATACTGATGATATCGGAGGTAACTAGATTAACAAAGATACTCAAAACAAGACTCCATGTTAAAGAGTAGCCTGGTTGGGCCTGGTGGTATGGATACCATAAGCTGGGGCAAGACACTATCTCAAAATATAAAGCAAAGGGGGTTGTGGAGTTCTACCATGAGCCCCAACTCACATCTTCAAAGGTATAAAAGTTTCTAGAAGACTTCTCTCTGCTTGTCCCTCCTGGCGATATGACTTTCCTGCCTGGAGTTGTAAGTTACAGATCTTCAGATCCACCCCAAGGAGAAGGGTTGTGTTTATTATGCATTTCCTCTCAGGTTCAGCCATAAACAAGACCCTAGGCTCAATGCCTAGTAGAACAAGAGCAAACCCAGTAGATTTGAGAACTCCAGTGCAGAAAAGCAGAGCGCCTTTAGCTTCCGGTGAAAAGCATGATCATCAGCTGTGAGCATGACCAGTCCAGAACAGGAGAGGAGAGTGTTGGACAGTGGTGCTCAGCAGCGGCTCGGATGTGGAACCAACCAAGGGGAAACTTTCACTGTTGATTCTCTGAGGATAAAATGATCCAAGGAAGCCAGGCATGGTGACGCTCGCCTTTGACCCCAGCACTTGGGAGGCAGGTGGATCTCTGAGTTTGAGTCCAGCCTGGTCTACAGAGCAAGTTCCAATACAGCCAAGGATACACAGTGAAATCTTGTCTCCAATGCCGCCCCACAAAGACATTTATTTTGTGAAGGGAAACATATGCAGGATGTGTGGATGGCACAAACATGGAAGTCAGAGGTCAGAGAGCAAGTATTTCCTTCTAACATGTGTGTTGTCAGGCTTGGAAACAAGTACCTTTACCCACTGAACCATCTCTCTGGCCTCTATGCTGTCTTGACATGGAAGGATTAGCTGAGTCTCTCCTTTGTACAATATCAAGATCTCCCTGATAAAAACAAACAGGCAATCCCAGGGTACACTTCACAAGATGGATTTAGAGGTCAGTGCCAAACAAGATTTGACCTCAGCTATTTCACCTTGGACAGAAGTGACAGTGGCCTCTTTGAGAGAAGGGCTACCTCAAGAAAGGCCTCCCACACTGGGCAGTGATGACGCATGCCTTTAATCCCAGCACTTGGGAGGCAGAGGCAGGCAGATTTCTGAATTCGAGGCCAGCCTGATCTACAGAGTGAGTTCCAGGACAGCCAGTGCTATACAGAGAAACCCTGTCTTTGAAAACCAGAAAAAAAAAAGGAAAAAGAAAAAGAAAGGCCTCCCTTCCCACAGGTTGTCTCCTCCCTACAGATTGTCCCCCATTTCATTTGCTCATTTTTCCTGCTGCTTCCTGAGCTTCTGGAGTCCTGTTCAGAAAGTCTGCTTATGTTTATCTTGAAGGGTTTGGTTTGCTAAAGTGCTTTCGAAGTTTAACATCTCATATGAAGGCCCTTGATTGGATTTGAATTGATTTCTTATGCAGAGTGAGAAATGGGATCTAGCTCCAGTTTCCCCAGCACCATCTGTAAAATGTTAGTGACCTAAAAGGCTAGCAGGAGCAATGGCTAGGGCCTCTGTTAAGATTTCTCCTTGATAAACATCTCTAACCCTTGATCAGCATATAGTGAAACACAGGGTCAGCTGGGCTAGCATAACTAGGACAACTTATCTTTACTCTCCAATTGGCTTCTCCCATCTCTGGCCATCCATGCCTTGCCACCACTACCAGAGACACTGGGCAACCCTACATCCATCCGAAGGCCCCTCTAAAGCAGGAAGGGAGCACATCAACCATAGGGTCTTTGGTCTTTCAGATTAACTAGTTCAGGAGAGAAGGCAGTCCTAATGCTTAAGGCCTAAGGCAGACAAGCAAGACAAAGAAATCCCTGCAGGCTATTAACACAGGGGAAGTGTGGAGAAAGGTGGACTGCCTTATCAAGGTGGACTTCTGGAGGAGGCCGGAGGAAGAACAAAGGGGCAGGGAAGGGCCTCACAAGTGGGTGTTTAGTATTCCATGGCCTAGGAGAGTTGGGAGCTTGTGGGGACTGAGCTCCGTGGCAGCCCTCCGCTCCCTGCCTCAGCCCTAACCTTGTTTGCAGTGAGTGGGACAGTCTCTGATTGTGCTCAACCCACCTGTGTATATCTTGAGAGAGATCATTCCATTCACTGCTCTTTCTAATAGATGAGAGGGATATCCCTTCAGAAGTGCCCAAACCCAGTTCAAGGGCCAAGCTGGGGAGTAAATAAGTGTACCCTTCTTTCCTCCCTCCTTGTGAACCTCCTGAACTCACCCCTTCTAAGCCCATCGCCATTCCTAAGTCTCAGCTTCCAAGACCTAGAAACTCACTTTACCTGAAAACCTCAGTGGTCAAACCTACGAAGATCCCAGAAGAATTTCCTACCAGGCAACACACAGCCAGCCGCCATACTCTTCTAAGAACCAGAGATGGCAACAAAAATAAGAAACAAAACAACCACCCAACAAAGGCAAGGTCAGATAGGAGCACCTAGAATCAGTCTCCCCAAACCCAGATGCCCAGAAGCCAGTGTAAAAACACAATCAACAACAGAAAGGAAAATATGTCACCAACAGAGCCCAGCAACCCTGTCACAGCAGGCCCTGAGCATCACAGCATAGTTGAAACACAAGGCAAAGACCTTAAAATTGTCTTTAATAATATGATAGAGGTCCTTAAAGAGGAAATGACTAAATCCCTTAAAGAAATCTATGAAAATACAAATAAACAGTGGAAGGAAATGAATAAAACAGTTCAAGACCTGAAAGTAGAAATAGAATCAATAAAGAAAACCCAAACTGAGGGAAATGAGGAAATTTACAATTTAGGAACTCCTCAGAGGCAAGACTTACCAACAGAATACAAGAAACGGGAGAGAGGATCTCAGGCATTGAAGGCACCATAGAAGAAATATCAAAGGTCAAAACTCAGAACATTAAGGAAATCTGAAAAAACAATTCTATAAATAATGACAGAGGAAGAGAAGAACCCCAGTTCAAAGGCCCAGAACATATTTTCAACAAAATCCTAGAAGAAAACATCTAAAGAAGGAGATACCTATCAAGGTACACGAGGTGTACAGAACACCAAACACATTGGGCCAGAAAAAAAGTCCCTTTAGCACATAATAATCAAAAGACTTAATGTACAAAACAAAGAAAGAATATTGAAAGTTGCCAGAGAAAAAGAACAAATAACATATAAAGGGAAACCTATGAGAATTGCATCTAACTTCTCAGAGGAGACTCTAAAAGTCAGAAGGGCATGGACAGAGGTGTTGAAGAATCTAAGACAAATGACACCAGCCCAGACTACTATACCCCGCAAAACTATCAATCACCATAGATGGAGAAAATAAGACATTTTATGATGAAACTAAATTGAAGCAACATCTGTCTACAATCCAGCCCCTTTACAGCACCACAGAAGGTGCTACAACAAAAATTCAACCCTAAAAATGTCACACCCAAGAAAACACAGGGAGTAAATGGTCACAGGGCAGCAAATCAAAAGAAAGGAAGAGCTGGGCAGTGGTGGTGCATGCCTTTAATCCCTAGCACTTGGGAGGCAGAGGCAGGTAGATTTCTGTGTTCAACTCCAGTCTAGTCTACAAACTGAGTTCCAGGACCACTGGGGCTGTACAGAGAAATCCTGTCTGTAAAAAAAAAAAGAAAAAAGAAAAAAGAAAGAAAGAAAGAAAGAAAAGAAAGAAAGGAAGCATGTGCATGTGCACACGCATGCACAATGCACACACGCGCGCACACACACACACCCCACCACCACCACCACCACAACAACAACAACAATAAAATAATATGACTCAATAAACAGTGCTCATTGATATCTCTCAGCATCAATCTCAATTCCCCCAACAAAAAAATCACAAATTAACAGAATGGATGTGAAAACAGGATCTGTCCTTCTGCCACATCTGAGAAATACACCTTAACACTAATGGACAGACATCACATTAGTGTAAAAGTGTGTGACAAGATTGTCCCTGTCCAATCACACTAAAATATTAGGGCAGCAGGAGGCCTGTGATTCAACAGGGAAAAGGGAGGTGGAGCTAAGCATTGCAGGGCCAGAAAGTGTCTGAGAGAGAGGAAGGAGAAGGCCAAGATGGAGGAGGATGGTCAGGAGGAAGAATCTGATCCAGCGTGGCTTTAGATAGGCACAGGTAGTTATGATAACATAAGGTTAGAATAATTGGAATAAAGCTTTTATCATTATCAATTGGTTCTGAAATTATTGTATTGGCATCTTATAAATTGAGACTTTATTGATACATAAATCAGATTGGTTAATTATAATCATCAATAGTTTTGATTTACTTATTTAGCGGGATGTGAGACCACCAATTACAGGGGTTTATGGTGGAGAAGGAGCTATCGACTCCAGGGACAAGCATGCCAGAGCTGGGAACACAGTGATCAGATGCTGCAGGGGTTAGCTGGAGAGAGTTGTCGGCAGCAGGAGCACAGTCCAGGAGTTGGCAGGCTAAGAGAAGCAGGAGTGCAGAGAGTTGGCATTTCCATTTGTAATATTTCCCACAACATAAAAGAATGGAAAAAGACATTCCAATCAAATGAACCCAAGAAACAAACTGATATGGCCATTTTAATATCTGACAAAATAGACTTTGAGTCAAAATTAATGAGAACAGAACATACTCTCCAAAGGGAATATCCACCAAGGTGACATCTCATCTGTGCACCAAACACAAGGACACCCAGTTTATAAAAGAAACACTACAGCTTAAGTCACATATTGACTTTCACACACTCTCACCAATGAACAGGTTATCCAGATAAAATCTGAATTACTGGAGCTAACAGATGTTATAAACCAAATGGACCTAGCAGATATCTACAGAACATTTCCTCCCAAAACAAAATGTTTTACCCTCTTCTCAGACTTCATGGGACTTTTCTCCAAAATCAACCACATTCTCAGGCACCAAGAAAATCTCAACAGATACAAGAAAATTGAAAACATACCCTACATCCTATCTGACCACCAGAGATTAAAGATTAATATCCACAACAACAGAAAGCTTATAAACTCACAGAAACTGAACAACTCACTACTGAATGAGAAGTGGTTCAAGACAGAAATTAATAAAGAAATTAAAGATTTTCTAGAATTTAATGAAAATGAATACACAGCATACCCAAACTTATAGGACACAATGTAAGTGGTTCTAAGATGCAAGTTCACATCACTAAGTACCTACACAAAAAACATTGGAGCGATCTTATACTAGTAACTTAGCAGCACACCTGAAAGTCTTAGGACAAAAAGCAGAAGTCACATCCAAAAGGAATAGACATCAAGAAGAGTTGAACTCAGGGCTGAAATCAATAAAATAGAAACAAACCAGTACAAAGATTCAATGAAACAAAGAGTTGGTTTTTTGAGAAAATTGGTAGGATTGGCAAAGCTTTATGCAAATTATTGTCTTGTATTTGGAGAATGTTCGATGAAGTGCAAAGAAGGTATATTCTTTTGTATTTGGGAAAAATGTCCTGTAAATTCCTGTTAGGTCCATCAGTATACATTGTCAGTTACCTGCAGCCTGTCTCTGTTTAGTGTTTATCTGGATGACCTGCTTATCGGCAAGAGTCGATACTGAAGTCTCCTACTTACTGTGTAAGTGAGGGTTAGTGTGTGATTTAAGCTAACTAATTTGCACAGGGTGGAGAAAGACTAGCCAAAACTACAAAATTAGAAACGAAATGGGGTACATATCAACAAACAGGAAATCCAGAGAATCATACAGAGATGCTTTAAAACCTGTACCCCACTAAATTGGAAAATCTAAAAGAAATGGATAAGTTTCTCAATACATATACCACTTTCCAAAGTTAAATCAAGACCAGATAAACAAATTAAACAGACCTATAGGTCACTCCTTGGGAAAAAGAAGCACTCACTAAAAGTCTCCCAACCAAACCAAACCAAAAACAAACAAACAAACATCTCAGGGCCAGATGGTTTCAGCAGCTTTCTACCAGACTTTGTTTGTTTGTTTGAGACAGGGTTTCTCTGAGTAGCTCTGGTTGTCCTGGAACTTACTCTGTAAACCATGCTGGCTTCAAATTCAGAGATTCCTTTATTTCTGCCTCCCAAGTGCGGGGGGGGGGGGGGGGGGGGACGGTTAAAAGTGAGATTGAATTACAGCTGGAAAGTGCTAAATCGCAAGGCACACGAGGAGACTAAGACTTGTTTTCAGTATGAATGAGATTCCCAGGAACTGAAATTTTAGTACCTGAGACTGGAGTAAGGCCATCTTGAACACAGTTTATCTGAAATATCTCTTATATAAAGGGAATATTGTCTCGATATAAGCAACTTTTGCAGACAACCTTGACAATTGCGCTGGACTCCCTGCTGGCAAGGTATTGAGGCAGACCCAAGGTGAGGGGCGCTCCCTTTTCTATGCTCCTTTCCCTATCTTTCTCAGACTTCATTGCCTCAATTCTTCCCTTTACATATTCATTCTCTTCCAGACTTTCATGGACATCCTACTACTTTGTGTTGGCCATTCATCTAGGCCCATGGTTTTCAACCTGTGGGTCGAGACCCCCTTTGGAAGTTGAATAACCCTTTCATAAGGGTCAACTAAGACCATCTGAAAACACAGATTCATTTTGGTTCATAACAGTAGCAAAATTACAGTTGTAAAATAGCAACAAAAATAATGTTATGGTTGGGCATCACCACAACATAAGGAACTAACTGTATTAAGGGATCACAACGTTAAGAGGATGGAGAACCACTGAGCTAGGTATTAGTGACAAACAATCTTTGCCCTTACAGGCTTATATTGGGATGGTGTGTAGACAGACTAGATCAAGCAATAAATATCATCATTAAGTAATGTAAATAAAAATTAATAAATGATGTAATAAGTTAGAAAATCCAACCTGTCTGAATATTTAAGCAATGGTATCAATAGCCTGCTTAAATGCTTTTAGGCTATAAATCAAGTTATTTGTTAAATGCAATGTGTCCTAACTTTTTGCCTTGAAAAATACATGTTCATAACAACCTAGAATACCAGGCTTGAATTTAGAATATGTACCTAGATTCCTACCAGTTCCCAGGGATGCCACTGCCCTTGGCTATAGGTCCCTCTTACCCACTACCAGCTATGACTCACGCACTAGGATACTACAGTTACCATGTCCAGGATCATGGGTGTGAGTCTGGGAGTTGGATCACATTGGGAAAGACAAAATCTGTGCAAGGAAATACAGTAGACTCTGGGGCCTGAAAACAGACAGACAGACAGACAGACAGACAGACAGACACACACACACACACACACACACACACACACACACACACACACTGATCTAAGCTCCTCCTCTCCTCCTCCTTCTCCCCTCTTTCTTACCTCCTCCTCACCTCCTCCCCTCCTTTCTCCTCCCCTTTCTCTCCTCCTTCTTCCCCATTCTCCTTCCTCCTCCCCTCCTCTTTCCTCCTCCCCCCTTCTTCCCTCCTCCTCCTCTTCCTCCTCCTCCTCCTCTTCCTCCTCTTCCTTTTTGAGACAGGGTCTCTCTTTTTACCTCTGGCAGTCCTGTAACTCTCTGTATAAAGCAGGCTGCCTTTTCTTCTTTTAGCTGCCCCCATACTGATTTCCATAAGAATTGACTTATGTTCTCAGCAGTGATAGATTAGCTTCCTTCCCCTACATCTACACCCTGTCTGCATCTGTTGTTTCCTTCTTGTGGTTGGTTTTGTTTGGTTGGGGGTGGGGACTGGATCTGTTAAGTAGCTTCCTGCCTCAGCCTTCAGAGTGCAGCTTCCTGCCTCCTCATTTTCTTGCTGACAGCCATTCTTATTGGGATGAGCTGGGATCTTAGTAGAGTTTTAATTTGCATTTCCTTTATAATTAAGGAGATCTTTTTCATTGTATTTATTGAGCATTTGTATTTTTTCCCACTATTTGTGTGTGCCCGTGCACACTATGTGTATGGAAGTCAGATGGCAACTTTCAGAAACTGGTTCTCTCTGACCACTATTTGAGTCCGGGGTATTGGACTCAGGTTCATCAGGCTTAACAGGAAGCTCCTTTATCTGTGGAGCCAGACTACCAGTTCCATTTGTATTTCTTTTGAGAAATGTCCATTCCATTCATTTACTCATTTATTCATTAGATTGTTTGGTGTTCAAGTTTTTGAATTCTTCATATATTATACATACTTATCCTTTGTCAAATAAATAGTTGGTAAAGCTTTTCCTCCCCTTCCATGGATGATATCCTCACTGAGTTGATGACTGCCTTTGCTGTCTAGTTTTTGTATTGCATGCAATCTCCCTTTTCAGTTCTTGCCATTACTCCTGAGTTATTTCAGCTCTCTTTCTTTTGTATAGCAGGCTATCTGATACACAACTCATGATGGGGTCCCGACCCATAGGTTGAGAACCATTCTTGGCAGTTTCAATAATTCAGGTTTTAGAGTAAGGTTTTTAAACCATTTTGAGTTGATGCTGTCTTGAGGGGCAGGGGGGGGTGACATCTGAACCCACTCTTGTATACATGACTAGTTGGTCTTTCCAGAACCATCTGTGAGACACTTTCCCTAGTGCATGCGCCTTGATAACCTTTGCCACCAATCAGGTGTGTAGCTAGGGTTTGCTTCTAGTTCTAGGCCAATGCTCTACACATACCATGTGAGTTTATTTCTGTGATTTTGGAGTACAATTAATTATTGCAACACCTCTAGCATTCCTGTTTTATGCTTCCATATGAATTTTAGAATTGGTTTCTTCATTATCTCTTTTCTTTTTCTATTTTTCTAAGCTACCTTGTTTTTCTTTATTTGAGTTTTTGGGTATTTGTTTAATTTTATGTTATGTTGTTAAGGGTGCCTGAATGTATGTCTGTGTACCACATGTGAATGGCGCCTGTGGAGGCCAGAAAAAGGGTACTGGATCCCCTAGAACTGCTGGGTGGTGCTGGGAATTAACCCTGGGTCTTCTGGAAAAGCAGCTAGTGCTCTCACCCACTGAGTCAGCACTCCAGCCTCTAGCCTGTTTTTGTTTTTTTTTAAGGAGCTTCTTGCAGGAATATGTTATTCCAGGGTCACTGGAATAGGGCCAGGGCTGGGTCACTGTCCGTGTCTACACAGGCACTAACAAATGTTCACGTTATTCCCAGATTTACCAAGCCTACCTCACTCTCATTTTATTGCTCTGTGAAAGAAAGGTAAAAGGGAGATGGAGAGAAGGAAGGACTTAAAGGAGGAGAAAGATGAAGAAAGCAGAGGTTGCGGCCAGAAGTAGCTGCTCAGGCGAGCAGAGACCTTGGCAAAGTCGCTGACCCAGTCCCTGAAGCCGCTAAGTAGCCCTGAGGAGGTTCCTCTTCCACTCGAGCCTTGTCTCTGAGAAGCAAGGTCAGTCATACAAAAGACACCAAGTGCAGGTAGCAGCCCAGAATGGGTTCAACTGGTGCTTCCCCCTCAGTCTCCTTCAGAGTTTTCCCTCTTGGTCAAGGTCAGTGCCACTAAACTCAGGGCTATGCCCTGAGGATTAGGAGTGGTCTCATCTGGCCAACATCCCTTCAAATCGAAGAAGTTTTCCACTCTCTCATTCATCTACATTATGTGTGGAACTGAAGCAGACACAGGTGGCTAAAGCTGGGTGGGTGGGGCCAGCAGGAAACTCCACCCTTTGGCTCCACCCTCTCAGTTGACTACCCCAGGAGTCTTGAGCTGAACCGCAGCTGAGAGGAGGGTGGAGATGGAGGCTTTAGTGAGGCTGTAGGGGTAGGAAAATAGGCAGGACCCTGCGAGGGGTCAATTGCGCCAGCTAAGGAGTGTGACTTTTGATGACTGGGGACCTCACCCGGTGAGTGGAAATCCGTCCATCTGCATCTCTCCTATGGTTCTGGCTCCTGTCTCATCAGGATAGCGATCATTAGAGCCTCATTTCGGCCTCCTGTTGTAGAAATGAAGGCTCTCAGAAGGCAGAAAACTAAGCAACACAGCCAGTGTGGTAGTGGGGCACAGATCTGCATACACTTGAGTCTGAGGCAGGTTGGGGCCAAAGACTCAGCCTCTTGCATGCTTTGCGTAACCTTGGCAGGGAAGTGTTGTATCATATGCAGTGGTTGAGACTTAGACTAGCGCTGCACTCCCACACAGAAGCAAACCAGGAAACGAGGCAAAGGCGTCTGGGGTTCTTTTTCCCTTCTTTCCCAGCCTTCTTCCCATGCCACCACGGAGCAGGGTCCTGAGAGCTGGTTCTCAAGTCCAACAAAGCCTGCATCCTCTACCCAGACACCACGCCCACCACTAAAAAGAAAGAAAGAAACCATCCCTATGGAGTATTCCAAGCAGGAAGCCCTTTTCAGTTCACTGGAAAACAGGAAATGCCTCCAAAGGTCTGAAACCTTTTTAGTGGCTGCGCCCTTCATGCAGGGTCTGTGTCCCCAGCTGCTGCAGGGCCACCCCAGCCCCCAGCCCTGAGAGTATGTGATTCTTGGTGTCACTCCTGCGGTCCCTGCCCTCTTGAATCCTCTCTGGTCATCAACCCTACTCAGCAAATTGGATGGTTTGGAGACAGGGAGGTTGCTCTAGGTTCCAGGAATGCTGCACAAATCACCAGATACACAAAACAACACCAGTTGGCTTCACATGAATTAAACACTGGTGTGAATGAAAACCTCACTAGGTCGGACTGAGCTCTACACTGGACCCAAGATTGACTGACCTCCAGCAGAGAAAGACTGACTTTCTAGTGCCTTCTATGACTACCTTCTCCTTTCTGCAGATTGACTCCTCTCACTTTGATCTTGTAGAAAACTAACCTTTAATTCTTGCAACTGAACACTGGCCAAAGGCCAGGCTCAGGCGGCAGATGGGAGCCCAGGTAGATCCTCAGAGCCCACCAGGTCTGGGGAGGGGAGTGTCAGCGCAGCCTGAGGCCTGCCTTGTCTCTACCTTCCTGACTGTCTTGGGTTAGTGTTGGGGTGAGTTAGCTGAGGGAAGAGACCATGACCTAGGTACCCATTCCACTAGGCACCCCTTACTAACTCACAAGCCCTGCAGGCCCTCCGTGAGGGAGCAGCAGGCACTGTCCCCGTGAGTACTGACACTGTGCACCTTTACCTGTTGTGGTTACTCCTTTCCCACATCTGCTGAGAGGATGAGTTGAGGGAAGAAGCTGGTGCCTGTTGGATCAAACCTATTCATGAAGTACAGTTAGAACCAGAAGAAACAACCCTCCAAGTGAGGTCTGAGGACTCCTAAGGTCTCCCACATGCCATCTAGGGTACTGGGAAATCACACTGAAATGTACCATCTTCAAATAAGACTCGTGGGTCCAACAGCATCCCAGTGAGTCAGGACTTTGTGGCTTAGCAGAGGTCACAGCCTCTTGTGGGTTGTCATCTGAGTTTCAGGATCATTGAAAGCTCATCCAGGGAAAGATCTGGAAAGATGACACAGATGACACGTAGTCCCCAAGTCACTGTCCTTAGTGGAACATACCATGTATGTGTGTGAGAGAGAGTGTGTGTGTGTATGTGAGTGTATGTGACTTTGTGTGTGAATGTGTGTGTGAATGTGTGCGTATGAGTGTGTGTGAATGTGTGTGTGTGAGTGTGTGTGTATGAGTGTGTGTATGAATGTGTGTGTGAGTGTATGTGAGTGTGTGTGTGTGAATGTGTGTGTGAGTGTGTGAATGTGTGTGAGTGTGTGTGTAGTGTGTGCGTATGAGTGTGTGTGAATGTGTGTGTGAGTGTGTATGAGTGTGTGTATGAATGTGTGTGAGTGTATGTGAGTGTGTGTATGTGTGAATGTGTGTGTGAGTGTGTGTGAATGTGTGTGTGTGAGTGTGTATGAGTGTGTGTATGAATGTGTGTGTGAGTGTATGTGAGTGTGTGTGTGTGTAGTGTGTGCGTATGAGTGTGTGTGAATGTGTGTGTGAGTGTATGTGAGTGTGTGTGTGTGAATGTGTGTGTGTGAATGTGTGTGAGTGTGTGTGTGTAGTGTGTGCATATGAGTGTGTGAATGTGTGTATGTGTATGAGTGTGTGTATGAATGTGTGTGAGTGTATGTGAGTGTGTGTGTGTGTGTGTGTGAATGTGTGTGTGTGTGTATGAGTGTGTGTGAATGTGTGTGTGTGTGTGTGTATGAGTGTGTGTGTGAATGTGTGTGTGTGCGCGCGCACGCCAGAAGAGGCACTGTTTATGCTGGGGTTAAAACTCGCCGCTCTCCTACTGCTGAATTCGGCTGACTGTGTAGGCCTCTGTGCCTCCCTGGAACCCAGAAGAGACATTTTTGGATCCTCCTGAGTGGGGGTTATCTGTAGTGCAGCCTAGAACAGGCTACCATACTGTGAGCCAGGGCACAGTGGGAGTGGAAGCCACAGTCCTCTTGTGACTTAGCCCTCAAACTGGCATCCCATCAAGTAAGTCACTTAGGGGAGGGAATTCCTGGGAAATCATTTGGAAGAATCTGGAAGACCTCTCTTTCTCAACTCTGTCTCACATTGCTATGACCCTAGATTGATTGATTTTTTTCACACATCAACCAAAGCATGTCATAGAAGCTTTACTGCAGAAGCAGATATGTGAACCTTAAACTGTCCTCTAAAGAGATTTATAGAAATGTACAAGGGGCTGGAGAGATGGTTCAGTGGTTTAGAGCACTAACTGCTCTTCAAAAAAACCTAGGTTCAATTCCCAGCACCCACATGATCACTAGCAACATTCGGTACCTCGAGTTCTGGGGGGTCTGACACCCTCTTCTGGCTTCTGCAGGCACCAAGCATGTATGTGGTGTCAAGACAATGCATAAGGCAAAACACCCAGACACATTGAAAAGAAACAGCCAAGCATACCCCTCTGGTGATATACAGAACTCAAGAAACAATGTCTCTTGGTTAGCAATTTTTAAGACTATGGACAGGTTCTATGTCAAGGATCTGGAAGCAGCATCAGGTCAGGAAAGACAGAGCTAGCTCAGGAGTAACCTGGGCGACTGAGGAGTAGCCTCTGGAGCATTCCAGCTGTCAGAAGCCTCTCAGCAGCAAACCTGATCAAAGGCCTACTCTCTAGCTAAGAGACAGTCAAATATGCAAGTGAGAGAAGGCTCCGGACTCCAATTATCACTGCCTTGACGACTGTGCACTCAGCCTATAAGGTTTGCCTTGTCTGTATTTGTGTGTTTGTGTGCTTTTCTCCACACACATCTGTTGATACATCCAGGAATGCACACAGGCATTCATGGGTATGTTGAATATATGCATGCATGTGTATGCCTCTTTAGTATGTCTGGAATCTCTGAGAGAGGGCAGGGCTTATCGGCAGGTCTGGAGCATCTTGGGAACGAAACGTGTTGGTGCAGACCACTAACACTAACCATGGAGATGGCTGCGTATCCCTAAGAACCCCTCGGCCTGTTGCTTTCAGCACAAATATCAGATATTTTCATCTTCTATGGGAACTTCCTGTTCGGCTTCCTGTTGATCTTGAACTTTTTTTTTTTTTTAAGGATGTAATTCTTTATTTTGCTTTGAGTTTGCCCAGTGAGGCACTGTGGTTCCCGAGTACCTCTGAGAAAAGGAGAAAAAAAGAATCTTTCCACAGTGGATCAACTTCTTGGCTACAGTTAAAGGCTCCAGAAATGGAGAGCAGGGGCGTTCATTATCATGAACATGGTCAAGTGTTCCTGTTGGCTTGTACCAGTGGGAGGGGTGGGGAGAGAGGAGGGTGCCTTGGATAGATTTCTCTTGGGATTATGGAGGGTCTGGTCTGAGGTTTGTGGGACAGCGGAACTCCATCACTGCTATACCTCAGTTTACCTCTAGTGCTGAGGGTGCCCAGGGGAGAGCAGTTACAAGTCCTAACACTTCCTCCACAGAGGAGAGAGTAGGCTCAGCTCAGCTCTCAGCAATCTCAGCAGGCCCCAGGCTTCATCCCCGTGGCAGTCCCTTTCCTCTGAGCAGAAGTTCCTCTGAGGCCTGTTCCCTGATGACCTCCTGCTAGCGTCCCTTCCATCCACCCTCCACTTCTCTTATTATTATTGTTGTTGTTGCTGTTGTTTTTCAAGACAGGGTTTCTCTGTGTAGCCCTGGCTGTCCTGGAACTCACTCTATAGACCAGGCTGGACTCGAACTCAGAAATCTGCCTGCCTCTGCCTCCCAAGTGCTAGGATTAAAGGCGTGCGCCACCACCGCCCAGCTGCTGTTGTTTTTCAAGACAGGGTTTCTCTTTGTAACAGAGCCGTGGCTATCCTGGACTCGCTCGGTAGACCAAGCTGGCCTTGAACTCACAGAGATGTGCTTGCCTCTGCCTCCAGAGTACCCAGTCATCCATTGATCTTTTGAGTGGTCACTAAAGGTCTGAAGAAGCTTTCTTGTCACCTACCATGCCCCGCCCTGCTTTTCCTCATGGTCTCTTTCTCCGCACGATCTCCCTTCCTCTGAGTGGATCTGGGCTGCTGTCGAAGCCTTCACCTGTTTGTATCCTTCGGATTTCCTTACAGTTCGAGGCTCTGTCCTGCTGAGCAGTTAAGATAAGCCCGGCTTCTACTCCTCTTCTCTGGATGCCCGTGAAGACACAGTCCGTTACTTCTCCCCTTGGCCTCACCTGCCAGACCAGGACCAAGAAGAGTTGGACTCCAACGCCTCTTCCGTAGTTTCAGCTCCCATATCACAGCAATCGAGCTGTCAGTAGCAGCCCACCTTTGCCCTCCACCCTTCCCAGGCCCAGCAGGGAGACCTTTGCACTTTAATGAAGGAAGCTCACTCTTTCACCCACCCAACCCTGGAAGGTGGGGTTTGAGGCAGCCTGGAGGAAATGGAATCCAAGGAACTTCAGTCCAGTCTTGCTTAAGGCAGAACTCTACCATGATAGGAAAGCCGAAAAGGAAAAACGGGTTCCCTCCCATTGCTGATGGCCTAAGAGGACTCTTACTCTCCCCTCCCCTGCCTTGTACAAAAGTAAGCTAGCACTGTGGGTTCCAAATAAGGCCAGGTGTAAAAGGCTCGTTGGCTCCACCCCTTACTGGATAAGGTCCGGATCTGAGGAGCTGTGCTTAATGATTACTGGACCAAGACATGTGACACTGTGTCTTTTTATGGACAGATGTCGCCTAGGCTCTAACTGAGTTACTGACATGGTTGGTGTCCAGTGTTTGAAGGATCGAGTGGGCCACTGGGAGAGTCAGTGCAGGACACAGGACTGAGAGTCATCTCCGACAGGAGCCAGTGACCCCAGACTGTATACAGGCATGAGAAGATGGAGCCAAGGCAGCCTTTCCCTTTAACCACCACCACCACCACCCACCCTCCTCTGCCCCACACCCCCACACCCCGCTTCTCAGCGCAAGCTAGAGAGGTTCTTGTGTGGCTTCCATCTTATCTCTGCCTTATCTTTGCACAGAACCTGTGCATACGACCCCCAGGCTGAGGTCTTCTGACCTTGAGATTTTGGACTGTAAGCCAATGGATTCACATTGGAAGAGGTTTTTTCCTTCCTCCCTACTGGCATTTGTCTGGAAACTTCCCTACCTGAAAACTTAGATCCAGAATGGAGGCAGGAACCCTCTTGACCAAACGGAAGCAATTTTTTCATGTTGCTAGTTTTTCTTGCCCTGTTACTGCTACTTTAAAAAAATGTAACTAAGATGGTTATTTAAAATATTTTCTTCAAGCTCCTTGTAAGGACTTCCACTTAACTTCACCCCTTGACTGCAAACGTTGAGTCTTACTGGGTCTTCCTACTATGATTTTCGCTGGAATGAGTACCCAAGCCTACCCATTGGGTCTTTGGGACCCTCTGCCCACCATCAGTGGGCTTTCTATGTCTTCCTCTAGTCCTTCCATGAGAGACAGATTCACTCAGTATGGTCGGTTCTTTACCCTCCAGTGCCCTTCACTTCCCTGTTTGTTTCAACATCTCAGCTCCCATGACTCTCAAGGCAACTCCCTACATGGTTTGAAATGTCTCTCCCTGTAGCCCTTTCAGCTCTTCCCCTCTGGTCCTTAGCTCGCTGTTCCCTCCCACCTCCCTTAACTCATTCCACTGAGACGTTACTATCCACACAGCCACCCCATCTAACTGGCCTTCTAGTTCCCTGCCCCCACCCCTCGGCCCTTTCCTGTGAGTTGGCTACCATCACCCCATGGTCTCCATCCCCCATTCCTATTTAATCTTGGATCCTCAAGCATGTGAGTTTTAGATCCCCTCATTCTCAGCCTCCATTTTCTTCAGCGAATCATTTCCCTCATAACCCAGCTTAGAATTCACCATCATTATAAACTCCTTGAAGTATACTTCACTTCATTGGAACTTCAGGGTGAGTGATCTAGCAAAAACAAATTTAGGGTCACGGGTTCTCCTTTATATTCATGACCACAGAACACAGTAGACACTGAACTTTCCTGGCAGTCATGGGAGGGTCTGCAGTGTCCTGTCTTCTTGCAGAAGAGGATTAGTCAGTCCCTTACCCTCTGGCCAAAAGTCTGACAACTTCTCACCCAGACCCCACCCCTTATAGCTCATGACTTGGTCTCTGGCTTCTTGAGACGAAAAGCTGAAAAGACTTGCTCATTTCTTTCATCTCCAAAGCTTACTTCATAAGAGTAACTTGGAACAATTTTAATAGTAGCCTTGATAGTAGATATCCTTAATTTGCTCCTGGGATCTTCACAGGGCAGGGCAGAGAAGCAAGGTCTTCTGTATCTCAGGCTAGCCTCCAACTCACTATGTAGCTGAGGGTATCCTTGACTTCTACCTTCCCAGGGATAGAATTAAAGGCATGTGTTTTTATACCCTGCTATTTCTGGTTTTAATGGGAAATTTATAGTTCCAACATTAAGTGTGATATATAGGTTTTTGAAAGGTTTTTGTTTGTTTGTTTTTCTGGTTTTTGTTTGTTTGTTTGTTTGTTTGAGACAGTGTTTCTTTGGCATTTCTTTGTGTAACAGAACCCTGACTGCCCTGGACTTGCTTCGTTGACCAGGCTGGCCTTTAACTCACAGAGATCCATGTGCTTCTACCTCCTGAGTCTGTGGTTAGAGATGTGCACCAGCACGACCAGTAAAAGGTTTCTTTGTTTTGCTTTGTTTTGTTTTGCTTTCTAAAGCACGTATTTTTATTTATGTGTGTGGTTATCTGCAAAAGTCAGAAAAAGATATTGAAAGCTCTGGAGTTGGTGTTTTTGAGCTGCCTGTTATGTATAGAGAACTTGGGTAATCTGAAAGAGGAGCAAAGGCTCTTAACCACTGAGCAATCTCCCCAGCCCCCTCATTGCTACTTTGCAAGACAGTGTTCTGTGATGTTTTGTTTCTGTAATCTGACATGAATTGAGTGTCAGATTAAGTACATTTCTCTATGAACTGGCAAAATCAGATGGGAAATATTATAGTTCACTGGCCTTTGGAGATCTTATCTGTTATGTTTTATTTCAAAGCAAAATGTCAGTAAAATATATTGTACATTCAATTGGATTCTTCTTTTTAATTTTTGGGGGTGGGTGGAAGAAGCCTAGGTGTGGTAATTGAACCCAGGGCCCTACCCAGATTACATTTTTACCCAGATTAGAGTCCCGGTCTCTTACCCCATCCCCCAGTTTTCCCTTTTCTTCTCTGTCTATTCTCTGAAACAAATAATTTATTTTTATATTCTCTAAACTGAAAATACCCTTCCTGGTGTCTTTTGCAGGACGAAGACTTTGTGCTGTTGCTTCGAATTCTTTCTGTTCCATTGGTTTGTTTCTGTTTTAAGTTTTTACTCATGAATCAGTTCCTACAATCTGTATTGCTCCAAGCTTTCCAGCTTGGCATTGTCTGTATTTGACAATGTCTTTGATGTCAGTATAGTACTGAACCAAAGAGTAGGAGGACTTACCGCAAAGCTGGTCATAGTGGCTCAGCTGTAACCCTAGTTCTTCAGGAGTCTGAGGCAGGAGGATGGCAAGTTCAAGGCCAGCCTAGTCAACAGAAATAGTTCTAGGATAGCTGAGACACTTGATGAGACCTGATGTCAAAAGGTCAAAAGAAGCTGGGGCTTTCCTGTGGCGATAGCACTTGCCCACATTTATCCCCACTCCCACCCCACAGGGATCCTGACTCCCAGGACCATGGAGGAGGAACATAACAAGGGATTGAACCCATGGCCTTGTATACCACAGGTAAGTGCACAACCACTGAGCTATATATGAAGGCCCCAAACTTACTTCTGATAATTGTGGAGTAGGTAAATCCAACCTACCCTCCCACTGTGCATAGGTCTTGCAGGCATACCCCAGAGGTTGGGACTGTAGTTGTTTACCATTGAGCCAGCTTAAAGGATTGTCACCAGGGCTGGAGAGATGGCTCAGCTGGTAAGAGCACTGATTGCTCTTCTGAAGGTCCTGAGTTCAAATCCCAGCAACCACATGGTGGCTCACAACCACCTGTAAAGATATCTGATGCCTCTTCTGGTGTGTCTGAAGGCAGTTACAGTGTTCTTAGATATAATAATAGATAAATATTTAAAAAAAAGGATTGTCATCTAAGACAAACCTTCCCAGAAAACAAAGGAGCCTTCAACTCTCTTTTATGATACTAACAAAATATCAATATTGAAATAAAATAACTAACTGTACATGGGAAGTGAACATTACAGTCTTATTTCTTTTAAGAAATGCAATGCAAAAGCTGGAAACAAGTTAGAAGCAAGCAGTACACCATCCTGGCATCCATAAAGCCTGAGGTTTATTCCTTAGTGCTATACGAACAAAACAAGCAAGATGAACATCAAGGCATCTTCTTTGTTGTTACACACACTTTAAATCCAAGCACTCAGGAGTCAGAGGTAGGAAGATCTCTGAGATTGAGGCCAGCCTGATCTACAGAGCTAGTTCCAGGACTGCCAGGGCTACACAGAAACCCTACCTGGAAGAAGAAAAAACAAAACAAGTAAACAATCCATAAGTTTGCATCAGCATGCCTACTTTCTTTCCATTAGTAAGAAGAGGTCTGATTAGCAGAAGGTTTCTAAACCCTTGTTTCTCAACCAGAGCACATTTACATGTGGGTCTAGATGAGTCTGACTGAGGGGATTGGTTTGTTCATTGTAGACTACTTAGGAACATCAGTAGCCCACACATACTGACTCTCCACGCCTGCATTTGTGACAACTGACATTGTCTGCAGAGCTTGCCGAATGTCCTTAGGACAAGAACCACTAAACTGCATTCTATGATCAATCAATATAACTCACCACATTAATAATGGCACCCTAAGATATAGGCAATGGTTTCTGAAGACACAAATGAATGTTAATAACAGATGTCGTAGTTTGGGTTTTTATTGCTGTAAAGAGACACCATGACCACAGCAACTCTTACAAAGGAAAGCATTTAATTGGGGCTGGCTTACAGTTCAGAGGTTTAATCCATTATCATCCTGGTGGGAAGCATGGAGGCACATAGGCAGACAGCATGCTAGAAAGATATCTGAGAGTTCGATATCCAGATCGGCAGGCAGCAAGAAGAGAGTGCTACACAGGCTTGAGCTTCTGAGACCTCCAAGCCACCCCCAGTAACATATTTGCTCCAACAAGGCCACCCTACTCCAACAACACCATACCTCCTAACAGTGCCTATGAGCCTATGGGGGTCATTTCATTGAAATCACCCCAACAGACATCCATCAGTGAAAACAATACCAAGTGGGACAAATAGAGGTAGGACTCTGCAAGGAGGCTCCTGACACTGCCTGAAGATCACTCTCCTGCTCATGAAGACAGATGCCACAGTCCAAAATGATAAAGGAGCATAGTCTCTCTGGCCAGTGGCTACTGCTGTTCTACTGAAAATTTCCTCATGACCTGACTCCGCACCTAAAATAGAATCTCCAAAGAGAATCTCTCCACCCGGCACTTGGAGCTCCATCTTTAGACATCGTTTCTGGGTCCCCTTCTGCCTGGTGACCCAGAGTCACCGCTGAGTCATGAAAACTTCACACCTACCTATCAGAATCCTGGGCTCTCAGCACAGCCTTTTGGGACAGCCAGGTCAATAATTGGCCTCAAGGAGGTCAGTAAGCTCTTTTTTTCCGTTTGTCTACCCGAAGGCTGTGGCTTCAATAAAGTGAGTCTTTGAAAGATGGTAGCAATTAAACAACAAGCATAAAACCTTTGGCCCAATGATGGCTCAGCAGGCAAACTTAGTCCAAACTCCAAGACATGAACTGATCCTGGAACCCAAGGAGAAGAAAGGAGAGAACCAACTCCCAGAAGTTGTCCTCTGAACAACAAGTGTGTGCCAGCACTCACACACAACATACACACTCACAATTCTATTTTAAATGTAAAAGTAATTCCTCTTAGTAAATTAAGGGAAAAAAATCTCTGTACATTTAATAATACATATTAAGTCATTAAAGAAAAAATTGAAAACTTCCCTTTGGAAACTGAGTGAAAGCACAGATACCTGATGTCACTTATTTCTCCTTCAGTGTGTCCCAGGATGTCCCAGCCAGCACAGAAAACCAAATTAACTGACCAAACTCATAAACAAAGAGATGACACTTAGATCAGAGAAGAAATCGAGATCCTTTCTGAAACACGTGATTGGATAGGAAATAAACCCAAAAGACTGTAATTTCTCAGAAAATTAGTAAAATATTTTCACATAAATCCAACATTCAAAAACATTGTATTGGGCTGGAGAGTTAAGAGCACTCTCTTAGCAGTTAAGAGCACTGACTGCTCTTCCAAAGGTCCTGAGTTCAAATCCCAGCAACCACATGTTGGCTCACAACCATCCTTAATGAGATCTGATGTCCTCTTCTGGGGTGTCTGAAGACAGCTGCAGTGTACTTAGATATAATAAATAGATAAATCTTTAAAAAACATTATATTTTTTATGTACTAATAATGAACAGGTAGAAAATAAAACTTTTGAAAGTTGGTATCAAAACAGGGGATGGTAACACATGCAGTGTGGGTGGAACAGAAGATCAAGGCTACGTGACAAATCTTAGGGCAGCCTGGGCTACATGGGCCACTGTCAAAAAAATAAAAGGATAAAGAAAAAGTTACTGAAAAGGTAACATTTTTAAACACAAGACAGAAATAAATGAATACCATATTGAGGAAACTATAAACCATTGAGACATTAAAGAATATTTAAAAATCAAAACACTTAGCAAGTTTGTAGACTGGGATATTTAATTCATCCAAAGATGTAGCAAAATCTGAGAGAATCTTTATTTTTCCTTTTAAGAAGTAACCAAATCTATCTGTATGGCTGACCACAGAGATGGTGTCTCTCTTTGTCCTAAGGCTGACTTGATGTTTATTCTCCATGTTGATGATTCTGGATTTATCACTTTGCTCTGGCAAGTAGAACACCTCTGTGTGTCAACCTTGGCTACCGTTCAGGTTAGGTGAGTCCTGTGTGCTCTCTAGGACATTCAAATGTTTCATTGTTTTCTGTCCTTTGTAATCTTCGGTATACATGATATACACATGTATCAACCTGCTTTGCCTTTCTAAGGTCTCATTCATTCATTCTTGAGTATTGGTGTGGGGGTGAGATCAACTTGCAAAAGACAATTTCTCCTTCCATCATGTGAGTCCTGGGGATTGAACTTAGATCCTCAGGCTTGGCTGCAAGTGCCTGTTCCCACTGAGCCATCTTGCCAGCCCTTTAGCTCACTGCATCAGTTCCCTTTCAGATTGTTTTTGTTTTCCTGTGGTCTTCCCTTCCTAAACAGTGTCAGTTCATGTTCACCATCTCTATGGTTTCATCAGCATCACTCAGTTTCTTACCATGTCTTTCCTGCATGCTTAGACTTCTTCTTTGTATTCCTTTGTCATAGAAACTATTGCTTTGTTGGGTGTGCCTTTTTAAGAAACACTGAAATGCTTTCCTGAAACCTTCATCTTTTGCTGGGCAGTGTAGTATGTTCCCAGTGAGTGCTCTGGAATGAAGCTGAGCTCTACAGACCAGAACATCCCTGAACCAGCTCTTCACCAGGCAGGTTCATGGAGTTACTTTCATGAATATGTCATGCATCGTGCTACCCTGGGGTGTTTTCATTGTTTTTAAGTTGTTGGGTTTTTTTAATTCCTCCTTACCTTATACTCTCACTCAGTTCCTCCTTTCCTGGGACTTAAAAATACAAACAAAACAACAACAACAGCAAAACCACTGAGTTTCCTGAATATGTCTTGTCTGTGGCTACCCTTGTTGTTCAACCTCATAATGAACAGAATGACAGTTTCTTGTGAGGAAAGCATTCTTTTCCTCAATGGATACTCACCAAAACTTGACTTGTACATGTCCTAATTGATTACAACTTTGTTTAGTGTCTGTCTTAGTTAGGGTTTTACTGCTTTGAACTTGACCAAGGCAACTCTTATAAGGACATTTAATTGGGGCTGGCTTACAGGTTCAGAGGTTCAGTCCATTATCATCATGACAGGAAGCATGGTAGTGTCCAGGCAGGCATGACGCTGGAGGAGTTGAGAGTTATACATCTTCATCTGAAGGCAAACAGGAGGAGATTGGCTTCCATGTGGGTAGGAGGAGGGTCTCATTGCCCACCCTCACAGTGACACACTTCCTCCAACAAGGGCACACCTACTCCAACAAGGACACACTTCCTAATAGTGCCACTCCCTGGGCCAAGCATATTCAAACTACCACAGTGACCATCTGTCTGATTGTCTGCCATCAGCCTCACTAAAGAATCCATGTTTCTATGTCAAAAGTCACTCATTTTCTAAATTCATCTACCTCTAAAGATCCGATCTGTTGTTTTATTTCTTTTCTCCTCATTCTCAGATCCTGCATTCTCTAGTAACAGCACACACATTCACCTTTTCTCAACAGCCTAAGTAGTAGACTCTTCCTTTGACAATCGGGCAGCCATTAACTGCTGATGCATGTTAAACAGCGTTTAGCATAGTGTTTTTCTTCATGGCTGTTGTCATTCTCCTGTGCTGAAGCCTACCTTCAGTGGCCTCTAGCCACTGTCCCTCTGCATTGTCACTGTATGAGTCACACTCATTTAGGGCTTCTTGTCTGCTAACTCTGTTGTCTACACCTTCCCTGTGTATACCTACTGACTTATTTAAAAATATTTTCATCAGTGTCCTCTTTCCCTCTGTTTTCTTGAATAGTCACTAAAACTTCAGTGCAGGTTGGACAATGTGGCAAATGCATTTTAGAGACTGGATTATGTTTTATCTAAAGCAGGGAACAACGAATGCAGTCTACAAGTCAGAATCGCTGGCTTCTTTCAAGACAAAGTTACACCAGGGTGTGGCCACAATGCTCATTCCCTAAGCCGATGGCTTGCCTGCTGAGTTTAATCATTCCATAGAGTCACACAAAGCACAAAATATGTACTGTGTGATTCTTTATAGAAATATTTATCAACTTCTTAGACAATGTGTGAGGAGACTTAGTTGGATTTTTTCCTGTCTTTTTTCTTTCATTTTTCCTATTATTATCTTCTATCCTTTTTTTTTTGGTTTTTCGAGACAGGGTTTCTCTGTGTAGCCCTGGCTGTCCTGGAACTCACTTTGTAGACCAGGCTGTCCTGGAACTCAGAAATCCTCCTGCCTCTGCCTCCCAAGTGCTGGGATTAAAGGCGTGCGCCACCACCGCCCGGCTATCTTCTATCCTTTTAACCTTTGTATCTTCAGTACTACCAGACTTCCCAGTGTCTAACGAGCATCTTGTTAGATCAAATAAATGAAAGAAATCATTATCTGCACATCTGAGTTACCCTTTCCTGTGTTGATCTGTTCCTGACTAAACACATGGATCTAAATCTGGGATAGTAGTATTGCATTAAAGATTCTGGCCCTACAACAAGTCAGGAACAGTATGATGTCAGATAGAATTGACTTATAGATAGGACTTAGGGAAGCAAGTTCCACATCAGCAAAAAGAGGAACTCTATCAGGTAAGCTTGTTGGATAATTCCAGCTTCATTGTTCTACAGGGAAGGGATGTTCGCCCAAATTGACAGTGTCAACTGTGACACAGGACCTCCAGGCTCTGTTAAGTCATAGTAGCTGCCCCCATCCCCCTTTGTTCAACTTGCAGTCAAGACCTAACAGGTTGTCACAGCTTTGGGAATCTCTGCTACCTTCCTCTAGTTTTAGAACTACATCAGAGCCTGAGCTTTGCAATGACTGCTTCAAGTTTGGATTCTCCAGTACTGAAAGGTCCTCTGGATTGGATTGATGTCTGCCTAGAGAGCCCAGGAATCCTTGGGCAGTGATAGTGACATCATTGGAGCAGCAACACTGGATTCACTTGTCAGAGAGAAAGATGGGAGATACTCAACCTAGTCATTGGTTGGTATTTTTGTCCAGGCTTGTTCACAAGCCCTTCAGTCTGACACTGTAGAAACAAGGGTTTCCCTACCTCCTCACCTACAATCTCTCCTCCATGAGCTTCCAGGCATCTGCAAGTGTTAATCTACCAGTGAGATGGCCCTTTATCATCTTTGAGGAATAAGCCCCTTCCTAGGTGAGGTCTTTGTGGCAAGTTAATACGATAGGTGTCAGTTTCAGACCCTTGGAGGACTGTCTTAGTAGTTTTCAGACCCTTGGAGGACTGTCTTCGTAGATTTCAGACCCTTGGAGGACTGTCTTCGTAGATTTCAGACCCTTGGAGGACTGTCTTTGTAGATTTCAGACCCTTGGAGGACCTGTCTAAGTAGATTTCAGACCCTTGGAGGACTGTCTTAGTAGCTTTCTGTTGAAGAGGATGAAGCATAACTTGCTGAAAAAAGAGGCCCTTCCTCTTCCGCATCCTTTCCCTTGACTTCTTCTTTACTGGCTTCTCCATCCTCATCCTCACTACAGGTGTGTGCACACCCAGGGTGAGGTGGCCTGGATCAGTGGCCACTTTCACAGCTTCTGTGATTTTGCCAGCTGTTCAAGGTTACAACAAGTATCGTGGCTCTATGAAGCCATCCATGGTTGGAGCAGAAACAGTTTTGGGAGAGCAGATAAACATCTGTCTGTTTTTTCCCTTAGGATTCACATCAAAAATTAATACCCACTGGGTGGTGATAATATACGCCTTTAAGGCCAGCCCTTGGGAGGCAGAGGCAGGTGATCTCTGAGTTCAAGTCCAGCCTGGTCTACAGAGTGAGTTAAAAAGCAGCCAGGGCTACATAGAGAACCCCTGTCTTAAAAAGCTAAAAGAAGAAAAAAAGAAAGAAAAGAAAAAGATTTACATCCTTGTACTATTTAGTATCCAACCTAAAAAGGAAAAAAAATTTTTTTAAATTGTGTGTTCAATCTAATACTACTTTATAATCTTTATTTAATTTTATTTTTTTTTTGTTTTATGTGTACCAGTGGTTTGTCTGTATATATGACTATGCACTACATGTGTGCACACCTGGTGGGTCCAGAAGAGTTTCTCAGATCCCCTGGACTGTAATAAAAAGCAGTAGCAAGTACTCTTAAAATGATGCTGAGAATTGAACCCTATTCTCTGAAAGGGCAGCCAGTGCCCTTAACAGCTGATACATCTCTCCAGTCCCTGTCTTGGTTAAGAGTTTTACTGCTGTGAATAGGCACCATGACTAAGGCAACTCATAAGTACAACATTTAGTTTGGGTGGGTTTACAGGTTCAGAGGTTCAGTTCATTATCATCAAGGTGGGAGCATGGCAGCATCCAGGCAGACATGGTGCAGGAGGAGCTGAGAGTTCTACACCTTCATCTGAAGGCCACTAGGGGAAGACTGGCTTTCAGGAAGCCATGAAGAGGGTCTTAAAGCCCATGCCCACAGTGACACACCTACTCCAAAAAGGCCACACCTACTCCAACAAGGCTTTACCTCCAAATAGTGCCACTGCCTGGGCCAAGCATATTCAAACCACCACAAGTCCCGTAATTTATAATCTTAGAGAAGATAATTTTAAAAAAAGGATGATGAGGAAACTTTCAGGAAAGCAGAATGAAGAGAGATTGAGAAAATGAAGAAGTACAAAAATTATAAAATTAAAGGACTAGGGCCAGATGACCCACCATGCAGTATTTGGAGGCTACAGAAGAAAATTTCCTACATGAGAAGTTATTAGATTCCAAATTACAGGGTTCTTCAAGTTTCAAACACAGTGGATAAAATAGACCAGTGTATGTGATTGTAAATTTTCAGAACATTTAAAACTAAAAAAGGGAATTCACAAGATTCTAAGAACCAACATAAAAGATGTCGCATGTAAACTTGTAGAATGACCAAGGTATTGTGTTTCTCAACAGCAAGACTATATAACATGCAGTGCCGTATATAATGAATCATGACCAAAACATAACAAAGTAGTTGAAAAGTCTAAGGAAAGAAATGAATCAAACCTATAATTTTATCCTCAAGAAGAAACATTTATTAAATTTTAATAAAAAAATAAAAATAAAGTTGGAAAATTCCTTTCTCAGAAATCCTGGGGAAACAGGGTCCAGGAAATAAGGAATTCAATCCAAGGAAGAGAAAAAAAAAGCCATGAGAATGATGGAGAGAGGATTGCCCAAGACAACAGCCATGTGCCAAGTACAGAGGTCAAAGAGAGTGGACTTGACAAGGTCAGGAAAGTCAGAGGTCATTTCCTGCAGTGACTCAGTGGAGAGAAAACCTGATGGACCTGAACATGCAGAGAAGAGATTTCCACAGCCCAGGCTGGGGTCTGAAGCAGAATCAGTGTCAGTTCTTCTGTAAAGCTGAGAGGAAATCTCCTCTCTGGAGTTTAATTCCAGGAGCTAGCAAAGAGATGAAGATTAACTAGAAGGAGAGGCATAGACATTTATGTAATGCAAAAAGAGTAACGAGATGCAGCTTATCGTGGGTTTGACTCGTTTTTATTTTCTGTTGAAGATCATTAGGGGAATGGATGGCTCTGCCATTTCTTTGGCATTTGATTGGATGTAAGGAAGAGGGATTCTCTGCAGTTCCTCCAGATGTGGTTAGATCCCTTGGTTGGTTGTCTTCTCTGAGATAGATGAGAGCGCCTCAGGCTGTAGATGAAGGACAGTTGTGTCCCAGTTGCAGCCTGGTCTTAATGGAAGGCTAAAGATCCCTTTTATGTTTATATCAAGTTTCTCAGCATGCTCTACTCCCCCCAACCACCCCCCCCCCATCCCTCACAAATTGTCAATATCATTCCAAGAAATGAGACAATGGAAAAATAAAATAAGCATCAGGTCTAGAAAACAAAGACAAGACACGGGAGGAAATATAAAACAATCAAAGCTTGCTCTACAACTCCACTGGAATTGGTGCTTACAAAGTTATAAACACAAAACCCCAGACTGGGAACTAAGTGTGTGCCTACCTGATGACGTCAGTGATTAAAAGACAGCTCTAATCTATGCTTTCCATAGTGGGAAACCAATGGATATTATGTATGACAGGAAAGTCCACCAATAGAAACATCATCATATCATGCTGACGTAAAAAGGAAACACCTGAAGTGAGCAACTTGAAGTCTTTGCGACCAGCTGCCCTTATCAAGCAATGACTGGGTGGGGGTGGGGTGCTGAGAGAAGAATTACTAATTTTTGTAGTAAGCCATTCCAACTATATGCAAGTAAATCTCCATGCCAATAAAACTAAAACCTAATAAGACAGGAGCCTAGCATAACTGTCATCAGAGAAGCTTCATCCAGCAACTGATCAGACGCAGAGACCCACAGCTAAACATTAAGTAGAATTTGGTGAATCCTGTGGAAGAGGGGGAGGAAGAATTGAAGGAGCCAGAGAGGTCAAGGACACCACAAGAAAACCTACAGAATCAACTAGCCTGGGCCTATAGGGGCTCACAGAGACTGAACTGCCAACCAGAGAGCATGCAGGGGACAGACCTAGGTCCTCTGCACATATAGAACAGTTCTGCAGGTGAGACTTCACGTGGGACTCCTAAAGTGGAGGAGGTGTTGTCTCTGACTACATAACCTGCCTTTGGATTTATTTCTCCTAACTGGGCTGCCTTGTCTAGCCTCAATAGAAGAAGATGAGCCCAGTCTTGCTGCAACTTGATCTGCCAAGGCTGGTTGATATCCAAGGTGGGGGGGTTCCTTTCCTGAGGAGAAGGGGAGGAAGGGGTTGTTGGGGGGAGAGGTGAGAGGAAAAGACTAGAAGGAGAGGAGGGAGAGGAAGCTGTAATGTAAAGTAAATAAATAATTTAAAAAGGAAGAAGGAGGAGGAGGAAGAGGAAGAGAAGGAGGAGGAGAATACAAAGTAGAAAGCGGCCAATTGTACTGGACATTGAAAAACAGTTAAGAAATGTAAGAACAGAAAAGGAGTTAGTGTGTGAGATCCTGGATTTATCTCAACATTCTCTCTCTCTCTCTGTCTCTTTCACACACACACACAAAAGAAAAAAGAGAAAAAAAGCAATTTATAGCTCATTAAACTTGACAACACACAAGTCATCGGTGTCCATAATAAACACCACGGGGAAAGAAATATAGTCAACAGACACAGGAAGAATCTTCTTTATTAATAACTAGTGATTCAAATTAAAGAAATGTCCATTTGTCTACATATTTGCAACTGAAAAACAACAACACAAACCAATGCTGGAGGATATCAGCAGCTTCCCATTGGTGGTGATCATGTGGATGAGGCAGACACTGAAGGAGCTAAGACCCTGCATGCACATGAGGGCAGATCGTGTGCCTGCCTTTTATGTAAGCCATTCTTCCCTGACTATTTTACCCTAATGGTATACTCATGCAAGCATACTGTCCACCACAAGGGGACTCCTTGGAAATAACACAAATGTCTCAATACAAAACTAGCTAATTATCATTGCCTTCTCATGGAGTGTTGCACGCTGAGGTTGAGCAACCGATCTGTGAGTGCTCAAACTGGGGTGAGGACAAGGTATCTAAAATTACTTTTTAAAAGGTTTTCAAGATGTGTGTGTGTGTGTGTCTGTGTGTGTGTCTGTGTGTGTCCCCATATTGGAGAGGTAAGCATGTGGAAGACAGAAATCAACATCAATTGTCTTTATCAATTATTCTCCTTTGGGGGTCTCAGAGAGAGCAAAGGTTTCTCTCACTGAACCTGGAGTTTGCTGATTAGGCTAAACTGCCTGGTTGGCAAGTCCCTGGGGTCCTCCTACTCCCCTCACCAAGGTTAAGGGTGCACCTCCCAGCTTGTTTTGTTTATTTTTTTACATATACTCTGGGATCAGACTCATGGCCTCGTGCTTGCTTGGTAAGCATTTTGCTCAAACTAATAGTATTTACAACACGATACTGTTCATGCAGTCAGTGGAGACAAGTGATATTTGTAATGACATACTCAGTAGCCAATAGAAAAACATAGCTAGAAGAGTGTGGTGGTGCACGTCTTTAACCCCAGCACTCAGAAGGGAGAGGCAGAGGCAGGCAGATCTCTTGAGTTTGAGGCCAGCTGGTTTACAAAACCAGTTCCAAGTTAGCCAGAGCTGCTACAGAGAAACCCATCTTGTAAAACAAAAGACTTAGCTCATTTCCCTGCGGAGCTATAAGACCAAATTTCAAGGCAAAATATAAATGGATAAATAGAACACACTGGACAAGGGGCTGGAGAGATGGCTCAGCAGTTAAGAGCACTGGTTAGTCTTCCAGAGATCCTGAGTTCAATTCCCAGCACCCGCATAGTGGATCACAACCATCTACAATGGGATCTGATGCCCTCTTCTCCCATTCAGGCATACATGCAAATAGAGCACTCATATGCACAAATAAACAAGTCTTAAAAACAAAAACACTGGACAGAGACGCTCAGTAGACTGTAGAAGTAAGGTAGAATCTGAACTTCATATTACTTTGTTGTTTCTATTGACCAATTTAGTCATGATAACATGTGACCAATTTTAATTTATAGAAGCCATAAATATGAGTCCATTTTATGTGTTTTTGAAGACTTTACATACTAAGTAATTTTAAATAAACTTCCTTTAAAATCTATATAATTCTTGGCTTAAAAAAATCTAGAATACAATATCTCTGTTTCCTTCCCCAGCTGACCTGTGCTTTCATGACCCAAGAAGGCATCAGCTGACCTGTGAGAAGTCAGTAGACTCAGGTGCCAATTCTGACTCTGCTCTTCACTAATGGGTAACCTTGAACACAGCTCTTAGACTCTCTGACAGGATCTCCTCAGTCACCCCACTGGGCACAGAGACTTTCCTATCTATCCCACAAGGGACCATCAAGGCCAAATGAGGTAACTGGGGTAGACAGCCTCAGCCAATGAAAGCCCTCTAATTTTGCAAAAGAAGATCCTGCCAGAGATTGTAGCATTCATGTCTCTGGTCTCCTCAGCTACCCCAACCCCTACTCTGTAAGCCTTGAGACGCTTTTTAGACCAGGCATTGTACCAGGTTCTGAGGGGGATGGTCAGACATGAGATGTTTGACAGAATCTCTAGACAGATCGTGCTGAGACTCAGGAGTCATTGGAAAGGTGGTGTCTTAGTGAAGAGACACCATGATCATGACAATTGGGTCAGGGTTTCTCTGTGTAGCTCTGGTTGTCCTGGAGCTCACTCTACACAAGGCTGGCCATGAACTCATGGAAACCAGTCTGCTTCTGCCTCCTGAGTGCAAGGATTAAAGGTGTGCCCCACCACTGCCCCACTGACCATGGCAATTCTTCTTCTTCTTCTTCTTCTTCTTCTTCTTCTTCTTCTTCTTCTTCTTCTTCTTCTTCTTCTTCTTCTTCTTCTTTTTTAATCTTTTGTGTATTTATCCCAGGACTGGGATTGGTAAAATCATGGCAATTCTTACTGGGGCTGGCTTACAGTTTCAGAGCTTCAGTCTATTAACTTCATGGGGAGCATGGCAGCATGTAGGCAGACATAGTACTGGAGAAGGAACTAAGCGTTCTACATCCAGATCTGCAGGCATCAGGAAGAGACTTGACCTGATTGGACCCTTGACACCTCAAAGCCCATCCCCAGTAACACCCTTCCTCCAGCAAGGACACACCTCTTAATCCTTCTCAAGTAGTGCCACTCCCTGGTGACTAAGCATTCAACATTCGCTCCTATGGCCAGTCTTATTCAAACCACCAAAGCTGGCATTTGAATTGTCCCACTGAGCATGTTAGAGTATGCTGGAATTCTCCATGTAGAGAACTAGGAGATTCCTTGGTTGAGTTCCATCAATTCTTTATCTGCCTTTCCTTGTTAATCCTGCCTGGGCCACATTGTAGTGGGGCATCAGAAAACTTCTTCTCAGTCGCCTGTCTTACTGGAAAGCAATTGTGGAAAGTTATTAACTCCAGATTCCCATGCTGCTCTTTGGGTAATATGTTACTGGATGCATGGGATGATATATGTCCTGGTACACACAGGACTCAGTAAGGTTTAGATTCATTCAGCGAGTACATTAGGGGAAGTTCCTAAGTATTTTATATGGCCACCAGCCTGTAGCAAGTCATAACAAGCATTACTTTTTTTTTTGTATGAAAATATTCTCCCCCATCTTGGACCCCAGGCTTACACGTCCATTCAAATTGACTTTCACTAAAACCGTGGAGAATGAATGGGCAGTGAGCTTGTCCAAATATTATGTGGCGGGTTTGGAGCTTTGAAGGCGTTGCCCCTGACCCCTAGCAGTGATCTTGACCCTGTGGCCAAGGTCAGAGTCGTAAGGGTATGGGAGCAGACATCTTGACATAGGGCTATCATGTTGCATCTTGAGAAGCAGCTACTTTCCTGAGCTGGGGTTTCAGATCGGCCCTTCTAGGTTCAGAGATGGAATGTTCTAGAGAGCTAATTGGAAGGAGCTTCCTTCTGCAGCTGTCCTCACCAGGTGACCAGGTACATGCTGTCTCCATGTGCGGTACAAGTTGTCTCCACAGTGTATGCTTCCTCCTTCTCTCTGTTTCCTGGCCTCCCTTCAGATGCACAGGCACTTAGGCTTCTCGGCTCTTGCTGTGAGAATGCTTAATTAGTTCTATGAAAACGCAGGTGAGTTGTATTCTGGCCAGTGTTTGACACTGTCTTTTTAATTACAGATCTGGACATGAATGACATCTCATGTTTTCAGATGCCTTTTCCTGATTGATGGTGATGTTAGCATTTTTTCGTGTGTTTTTTTGTTTTCTTTTCTGTGTATCTTATTTGGCGAAGTAGCTCCTTAAATGTTGTGCCCATTTCTGTTGGATTATTTTATTATTGAGTTGTAATAACTCTTCCTATCTTCTGGATAAAAATCCTTTGTCAAAGCTATTGGTAAAAAAAAAAATAGTCGTTGGGTTTAATGACCTGAGAACAATCCCTGGAACCCACATGGTAGGCAGATGGCAGATGGCCTCTGACCTCGGCAAACTGGGACATGCGTGTGCCTGTCTCAAATATAAATAAATCCAATTATGTCTTTTTTATTTTTGTAAGTAAGTGACTTGAATTCTATATGCCCAGAGAAACAAAGTCATCTTAATTTCATTGTCTTACTAAATACATATTAATTGTTTAATAATTGGAAACTTATTGGAGCAAAGATCTGTCTTCCCACTTGAGGGGCTTACACCATCCACATGGGCTCAAGCCAGCCCTCAGTCTTTCATGTCTGGAAGGAGACCCTCCCTGTCGAATCTGCCATTTTTCTGTATATTGGGATTAAATTTAGGGATGGGGGCTGGCGAATGGCTCAGTGGTTAAGAGCACCAACTGTTCTTCCAGAGGTCCTGAGCTCAAATCCCAGCAACCACATGGTGGCTCACAACCATCTGTAATGGGATCTGATGCCTTCTTCTGGTGTGTCTGAAGAGAGCAATGGTGTACTCATATATATATAAGCTGGGATGTTCGGCACTGTTTCCCCGCGTTCTGGCCTTGGTATTTGTAACAGCCTTTCTGGCCCTTTACAGTTTGAATGTTTAATGTCCCTAAAAGCCTTTGTGTAGAAGATCTGGTCCAGCAGCAATGTTCAATGGGATTGAATCATGAGGTCACAAACTTATCAAAGCAGCCATCCATGGTCACCTTTCTTCCTTTAAGTTGTCCCCCTCCCTCAGTGTTTTGTCACAAGAGCAGAAACCTAAAACAAAAACTCTTCTACAGTCCCTGTCCACACTGCCTCCCTAGCTGCCTTAGAATGTCCCCATATTTGGATTGAATTGTGTCCCAGGACGGATAACTAACCTCTGCACATGTGAATGTGACTTCATCTGAAATCACCACAGTGCCCTAATCCACCGCAGAGAGTGTCTTAATGAAAGGAGAGACTAGAGTTGGGATTGTAGCTCAGTCTACTTGTATGCATTCAATCTCCAATACGGAAGGAAGAATGAAAGCAGAGGAGAGGGAGAGAAGGGTGCTAGGACCCAGATGCAGGCATAGGGACACATGACAACAGATGCTGCTGTGGGGCCTCTGTGAACCAAGGTCCAAAGGGACTTTCACCCACTGGCACCTACCTCAGTTTCACACTTCAAGAGCCCAGACTTGACCTGGGATGTGCTGGTGCCCTTTAAGCCCGCTGCTCTGCAGAGCTCTACTGTGACCACCCTAGGAAATGAACATTTCTCCCTTCCCCATGCCGTGCCTCCTGGGAATGCCAAGGAAAGGCAATGGGAGTGGCCCTTCCTTTTCTTGTCTTTCTCATCTGCCTGTGCTCTGTGCTACAGATCTCAAGCAAGCAAACCTTATTTGCTGACATGAAGCCTTGCTTTCCCCAGAACTACATTCAAGGATAAATCTTGCCACTTTGCCGATCTAGAAACTCTCTCCTAGGGATGCCCTAAGGTTTGTGTCATATGGAATTCTAGCTCAAGTCAAGCTAACAATCAGTATTCGTCATCACACACTCTGCTCCTCTCCATCTCTATTTAAGGGCCGTCAGATTCTTGCCAGCAAAGAGTCTATTCTCCCATGTCTCCCAGTACAGCTGGGAGGATTGCTTGAAGCAAGAGTCCAGGCTGACCCAACCAACAGAAAGTGGGAAGGAGGCGTTCAAGAGCTTTCTAGTTGCTCTACTTGTCCCAGAGTAGAGAGCACGGCCATCTGACTTTAAGACAACATCTCTAGGCTCCAGACACTACTTCATGTACATTGGTCCTTCCAGCAGGACACTCAGCTTCCAAGACTCAGGTAAGTGTTCTCCAGCCCACCCACCCCCAGGGCCACACCCTCAGGAAACCTTTCCTAAGTTCCCTGCTAAAGTGGCCCTCTTGCTCTTGGCCTCTTCGTGGGTTGCTTGTGACTTCTCATTAGTACTGATTTTTTTCTTATTGTGAAATAAGTTACTACTGTCAGTCTCCTTAAGTGGCTTACAAACAACATGAAAATAGAGACTTTTATCCATCTTTGCATAAAGCACATTACAGTACACTGCACACAATAAGCTTTAGTCAAATACTTTGCTAGATAAATGAATATATGTCCTGGGTAAGTCAGCATAACAGATGATCCTAAAATTCCCTTTTCTTTTAAATAATTCTTTTTAAAAAATAATAATTAGTAAGAATGGTTTAAAATGCTAAGAACTTGAAGAGACGTTTGTGGCTTATCCTGTACCAGCTCCTTCCTGCCAAACCTGGTACCCTGCGGTCTGTTCCACTGGACTTGTCTAGAGCTCTGCTGAGTGACCTCCCCAATGTGGGCTTGGAGTATTGACAAGGATACTAGATTGACCTGGTAAGGTTGGATCTGAGCACTGAATCTCTCCAAGGTGCCTATGCTTACTCTAAAGAGGTAATGTTTGCCCCATGCTAGGAGGACTAAGGCTGAGTTCACAGCCAACATGAACTCTTTGTTGCTGGAGTCACTAGTTAACTATTGAATATCGGCAGTTAACCTGCACCGACATCTCTTTCATAGCCAGTGTTGTTAAATACTCTCCTTCTGAGCATGACAGTCTTCACTGTCCTCAAAAGGGAATCTGTGACCAGGTGCGAGAAACCCTCAAGATTCTGCCTGTTGACATTCCCTTATAGAGAAAAAGGGGTAGAGAGGACCATTAGCCTCTCACCTGAGCATCCAGCTACTCCCCCACACTCCGGAAGTGTGCTAGAGTTTGTAGAATTGGGAAGGTCAACAAAGTGTGCATTCCATCTATGCAGCTATAAGAAAGTCATTATCCAGGCTGTGGTGAGACTTCCCAGTGGTGGCTTTAGGGCCATCAGTGCCCTCATAAATAATCTCTTACCTGTGCCCTATAAATAGACCCAGTATACTCCTTCATTTAGCATTTTAGACTACAGTGGAATCATATTTTGGTCACTGGTGACCTACCTGAGGGAAATAGGCACTTGTTTGAGTGCCCCAACCCTTCCCCCCACCCCTTTAAAAGTTCATGCAACCATCAGGTGGAGGCTAACAACAGCCTTCAACTCCTGAGGAAGAGATGGGACTATTCCTTATGCTGTTGTTCATGCAAAGAAATGGGCTTCCCAAAAGTTACAGGACTTGCCCCCTGTCAAACTGTTAAACTACAGTGGCACTGGTGTCTGACCAGATGAACATGTTAACTGACAAACCAGACCAGCTGGCAGCAGTGATAGCCTGGCGAAACACAACTGGCATCTACTTCAGTCAACAAGTTTTTGAGGGGCTTAGCATATATCTTAGATGGTAGAGTTCTTGCTTAGTATTCACAAGGCCCTGGGTTCAGTCACCAGCACCACATAAAACAGTCATGGTAGTCCCTGCGAATCCTGGCACTTAGTAAGGAAAGGCAGAAGGATCAGAAGGTCACGTCCACCCTTGATTACATAGTGAGTTTGAGGTCAACCCAGGCTTCATGAGAACCTGCCTTAAAACAAAGTGCAGTGGTTGGCTTTAAGAGCTGGAGAAAACTTGGGTGACAAGTTCATAGGCCCATCCCCCGAGCCAGTTTGGCCTCATACATTTCAGAATGATGGCTGCCTTTCCTTGGACCCAAGACTATTGACTTGCAGTTTCAGAGACATAAAATCTGAATATCTCAGGTCAGTATTGCCTAGCTAACCAGCATACTTATATAAAGGATGATCTAGAATATGCATAAAAACAGCTTCCTACTTTTTTGAGGTGCTAAGGTCTAAGGGACTGCCCTTGCTTCAACAGTACCTAGCCCAAGTTTATGTTTTAGGCATGCTCTGGAGATGGGGTACAGAAAGGAGCAATGGGGTATAAGAAGACAGCTGATTCTTTTGTCTCCCTCTCAGCTTCTTTTTCCTCTGCCCATCATGGATTTGCCTATGTCCTTTAGTGTCATCTCCACAGGACTCATGGAAGACAGTGCTTGGGGAGAAAGGACAGCAGAGACCTGCAGAGTTAGCAGGAGAAAGCTCTGGCCTTCAGGACACAAGGTCTCCCTCTCAGTGCTGCTGGACCCTGGTTAAGCCAGGGCTTCCCCTCCCCCACCTATCTCATTCTGCCATGGAGAGAGATAATGGCACCTGCTTCCCAGAGTGAGCTTCTTAAGGCTTACAGCTCAGTTGCTCCCATAATGCCAAGAGGGGGAAAGGTCTTGGCAAGATGGAAACTGAAACTCAGCCATGAGAATGCTTGAGGGACATGTGGTACAGAGGACAGTGACTCACTAAGGGAGCCCAGCACTCAAGATCTGGCAAGCTGACAACTGTGGTAGTCTTCTCATGGACAGCTGCTGGGACAAAGCATGGGTCAGGCTGACAGACAGACATCCAGCTCTGAACCACAGGGCTTATGGGTAAACCTGGGGAGGACCTCTACACACTGTGTTGTCTTACGGTTTCTATTGCTGTGGTAGAGACCATGATCCAAAGAAACTGGAGGACCAGAGGACTTTTTTTGCTTACACTTTGACATCACAACCCACCACTGATGGAAATTGGGGCAGGATCACAGGGTAGGAACTGAAGCGGAAACCATGGAGGGATGCTGCTTACTGGCTTGGTCTCTCTGGATTACTCAGTCTGCTTTCTCATAGGAACTAGGACAACCAGGGCAGGAATCATACCACCTACAATGGCCTGGGCCATCTTCCATCAGTCATTAACAAGAAACAGACCTACAGACTTGCCTACAGGCTAATGTTATGGAGGTATTTTCTCAAGTGAGGTTCCTCTTCCCAAATGACTCCAGCTTGTGTTGAGTTGACATAAAACTAGCCAGCGCACAAGTGTGTGGAGAAGGATGAAAGTGGGGGAGATACTTCAATGTCATTGCTCTGTAGATAGTTGTGTGTCTGCATGGGAGTGTGTTCAGCTTGATGTCTGTGCCCAGTCCTGAGACACCTGAGTAGGACTTACTGATAAGGTAGCTGCTCACAACCAGTGGGTTGTGATTCTTTGGAGGCTGAATGACCCTTTCAAAGAGGTCACCTAAACCATCGGAAAACAGTTACGTACATTATAACTCATAACAGTAGCAAAATTATAGTTATGAAGTAGCAACAAAAACAACAAATAATTTTATGATTGGAGGTCATCAAAACCTAGGAAATCTATTAGAGTCACAGTATTAGGAAGGTTGAGAACCACTGTGTTAAGTGGAAATGAGATACTCTAGCTTCTATGGGGCTGGAGGCACAGTGATTATGCTGTGGTGTATGGGTGGGATGCCACAAGGTCACAAAACTGATTCTCAGTGTCTTAGCCTGGCACGCAGGCCATCCACACCTAGCAGCAAGGAGTCTCCCAAGTGCCTTCACCACTCTCACGGGGCATATCTATGTGACCATGTGTCTTTGGGCTGGTTTCGGCCCTTCTGTGACTTATTCTATCAAATATCAAATGAGCTCTCACAGCAGATTGTAGGCAGTAGAGCAGGTTTGTTCCCTGCCATCTCTTGGAGTTTCGGCTTTCTGTGCCTTTCTTATGACTGACCTTAGTGGGAAAGTTGCCTGCTTTAATAGGAGAAAACCTGGGCAGCCATTGCCTAGCTGTACCAAGGGGTGTCCCTGTAGTTGGGATGGCCATGGGCTGAAGGCAATAATGATTCACCTTCCTTCTAGCCAACCCTCCTCCTCTGTCCCAGAGTCCTGGACTTAACTCAGCCAGGACAGAGAAGTGGGAGAGAGGGGAGAGGGGAGAGGAGAAAGGGAAGAGGGGAAAGGGGAAGGGAGTGGGAAGAGGGGAGAGGGGAGGGGAGAGAGGAAAGAAGGGAAAGGGGAGGGGAGAGGGGAGAGGAGAGAGAGAGGGCCTCATCCACTCATCTTTCTGGGCTATCCACAGAACTATGTGATCCTTCCAGTTGATCCAGAAAGCCCATTCACACTGAGGCCTAGAGTAGGTGGGGCCAACCCCAAGGGGAAACTGGGCCCCAGGTATATGACTGTAGCTGGAAATCTGGCCTGTAACATCTCAGCCCAATGGACAATATCTGCCCTGAGGCATGACTTCTGAGAAGCCTAGCATTTAGGACCAATAGCTGCGGGGAAATATTATTTCCTCTGGGTCAGTAGATAGCCAAAGATACAGCAAACAGTAGGCACCAAGGAGGGAACCCTAATCCTACATTAGTTGCCTACAGATGGGACAAAACTGAGTTTCGTTCGTCTGGAGGCCAGGAGGGTGGAAAGACAGCACAGAGCAGTCACCAGGAAAAGCTGGGGGATCTAGAAGGTGGTCCTCAAAGAGTTCCATGTGCTGAAGGTGATGATGCTGTCCCTTGTCTGAGACCTCCCTCAATGGAGGAGGAGGTGCTGGAGTTCACTACCTATGAGCATAGCAGTGCCATCGTCAGACAGATGTGATCTCCAGTAGTGACAGTGCTCCCTAAATGTAGAATACCACGACACCTCTGAGAGGCCACTGACAGGGGACTTCTCTCTTTTGAATGTACCAGTACTCGGAAGAGAGACACCCCTCCCCTCATCCCTTAACTTGAATGAGGTAAAGGATGGTGCTATTTGGAATCTCTGAATTTTTGTTTATTCAAATGTACTTTTGGCCCAAAAGGTCCTTACTGTCTAACTCTGCTCATATGAGGACTTAGGTTAGTTCAAAGGAGAGACAGAAAGAGTGGTGACTGACAGATTGGGGGAGGGAAGCCTGAAAACACTAGGCATGGGTCTAGCTTCCAATTTTACAAGGTGAAAGGCTGCAGTGGTGGCTTTGGAGGGTGCTTGACAAAATTATGAATGCATTCTATCAAGCTGTAGACCTCAGATAGTTACAGTGACACACTTTATGTTTTGTGGTTTTTAAGTGAATATAATAATCTCATGGTTATGTTGTCTTCATCACAAAATCAGCTTAGAACTGATTCCCTGTCCCTTCCTTTCCGTGTCTTGTTCAGTTCAGAAATGCCCACATCTCTAAACAGCCAGCACTGCCAACCCACTCCAGTCTCAGCGCAGTCTTCACTTTGGAAACACGGGGCACTTCAATCACACATCATCCTTGCACAGGAACCGAGTTCATCTTTTCTGTTTTGTTCAGACTGCAGTGCATGGTCTAGAGCAGCACTGTGTGTTACCAGAGGGTGACAGTCAGCTTTCCTTAGCTTTGACAGGGGGATCTCTGTGAGTTCAGGGCCAGCCTGGGCTACATAGTAAGTTCAGGATAGCCAAGGTTGTATAGAAAGACCTTGTCTTAAAAAAAAAAAAAACCAAAACAGAAAGATACAAATAAAACAAACATCACTGACTTTTGCTTATTAATTTTATAACCTGGCTCCTTGATGATTTCTCCAGGCTTTTAGAATATTTGTCTATGATAATTTAAAATTCCCCTATATCCTAGATGGGTTTGATTTTCTCTTCTGCCTATATCCTAGATGGGTTTGATTTTCTCTTCTGCCCGAGTCTGTTCTACCTGAGGTTGCTCCTTCAATTAGTTTAGAAAATTTATCTATTATTTCATAAGTTTCCTTTTTCCTTTTTCCAGTTTGACTGCTCTTCTGCTAACTCCAGGTATCCAGATATTTAGCTTTTCTAACATAAAATCCTATCTTTCCTTCCCTTTTCTGCTTGGGTCTCTTTCAGTTTCCTTTCCCAGCTTATCGTTCTTACTATGACCATCCTACTAGTTACCAGCTGCTGTGCATATAATAGAAACAGTCCAAGCATAGAACTACTACTTTTTCTTGGTTTCCCTCTATGAGACTCTCCAGTGGCTTCCCATGTGAGCCCCAGGGCTCCTTTGTTTTTGATGGAGGGGATGTTGGCTGCTGTGTCAGGAAATAACAATGCTGTCAGGAAGCCAGACCATAGACCTTGCAGGTTCCAAAAGATTCAAGCTATGGGGATGAATAAACCTTAAGGTGGGCAAAGCAAGCCTCAGGCAACTGAAAACTACAATCCCCACCCAAGGACAATTTAGTCTTTAGTCACAGTGTAAGTAATACCTAGAACCCTGGATATTCATTTATTTTTGTTTGTTTGTTTTTTGTTTTGTTTTTTTTAATTATTTATTTTATTTTATTTTATTTTTAATTTACATTCCAAATCATTTCCCCTTTCCCGTTTCCTCCCTCCCCAAAAGTCCCATAAGCCCCCTTCCCTCCCTCTTTTCTCCATTCAACCCCCTCTCGTTACTCTGTCCTGGCGTTCCCCTACATCCCGTCTTTCCAGGACCAGGGGTCTCTCCTTCCATCTTCTTAGAAATCTATTGATATGCGGATTGTGTCTAGGGTATTCCGAGATTCTGGGTCAATATCCCCTTATCAGTGACTGCATATCATGTGTGTTCTTTTGTGATTGGGTTACCTCACTAAGGATGCTTATACGGTGCTTAGGATAAAACCTAGAGCCTGGGGCATGGGGGACCAAGTGCTCTAACACTGAGCTACAACCCCAGCCTTCTTCACTTTAGATTTTTCAGACAGGATCTTACTGAATCACCCAGGTTGATCTTGAACTCACCCTGCAGTGCAGCGTGGGCAGGTTTTGAACTCACCCTCCTCTAGGATGAAGGGACTGTCCCACCAGGCTGAGTTCATCATGTTGTATTCAAATTCCCATAAAATTGTTTCATTTCTAATTTATTTTGCTATCAGGTGAAAAAATTAACATAGTAGTGATAAATATATAATATCAAATCGAATCTGGATAATGGCCATCTCTGTTTCAACAAAATCATAAAATATTTTGTGCCCAGGACCAGTAAAATACTGTGGCACTAGCCATACAAGGTAGTCAGCCAGTGCTTACTCTGGGACATAGCCGGCACCTTGGGTTTGGTTTTCCTTCTACCCTCGATGTCCCAGAGAGAGAAACTCCATTTGGACTCCCAGAAGGAAATGCCTCAGCCTTTGAAGCTGGAAGGAGAAGGAGGAATGGAAGGCAGCTGGCCCACTCCCATTTTACCAGCACTGGTCTAACCTCACCTCCTCCCATTTTACCTGCACTGGTCTAACCTCACCTCTGATGCACAGTGAATATGAAGCCAGGCCCCATTTAATCCAAGAAAATGGTGCTAAAGTGCTGGGGGATGGGAGCTGGAGTGCCGTAGGTTGCAGATGTGTTCACTACTTCCCAGGTAAGTGAGTCACTCCTATTGGCCTGGGGTAGCCTTGTGGTTGTGCTCTTCATGGTCCCCCTGGGGCAGTCTTGGGAGAAAAAGGCTTGAAAGATGCAAACCAGTGGATGGTTTTAGCTCCTTTGTCAAAGATCAAGTGACCATAGGTGTGTGGGTTCATTTCTGGGTCTTCAGTTCTATTCCACTGATCTACCTGCCTGTCACTGTACCAATGCTATGTGGTTTTTAACACTATTGCTCTGTAGTACAGCTTGAGGTTGGGGATACTGATTCCCCCAGAAGTTCTTTTACTGTTGAGAATAGTTTTAGCTATCCTGGGTTTTTTGTTATTCCAGATGAATTTGAGAATTGCTCTTTCTACTACTCCTGGGCATATACCCAGAGGATTCCCCAGCATGTAATAAGGACACATGCTCCACTATGTTCATAGCAGCCCTATTTATAATAGCCAGAAGCTGGAAAGAACCCAGATGTCCCTCAACGGAGGAATGGATGCAGAAAATGTGGTATATTTACACAATGGAATACTACTCAGCTACTAAAAACAATGAATTCATGAAATTCTTAGGCAAATGGATGGTACTGGAGAATATCATCCTAAGTGAGGTAACCCAATCACAAAAGAACATACATGGTATGCACTCACTGATAAGTGGATATTAGCCCAGAAGCTCGGAATATCCAAGACATAATTCACATATCAAATGTTGCCCAAGAAGAAGGAAGGAGAGGCCCCTGGTCCTGGAAAGGCTCAATGCAGCAGTGTAGAGGAATACCAGGACAGGGAAGCAGGAGGGGGTTGACTGGGGAACAGGGGGAAGGAAGAGGGCTTATGGGACTTTCTGGGAGGGGGCAACCAGGAAAGGAGAAATCATTTGAAACATAAATAAAGAATATATCTAGGAAAAAAATAAAAGAAAGATACAAACCACACTTTGTAACCCCCCTGTCTCACCAGCCTTCGACCTTCCCAGGAAGCTTCCAAATTCTTCACCTGGCTCAGTTAGGGGAGAGGACTGTGCAGTGTGATCTCTGGCCCATCCTATGGAAGTTCCCAAAGAAGCAGCAACCTAAACATTGGCTAACGGCAATGCATGATCTGGCCTCCTGGGGAAGTGGGCAGTGGTGTTGTCATGTGTCTCCTGTCACCTAGCTGTCCATCTTACTCTGCAGACTTGCTTCTGTGACCTTTTCTACCTGAGTTTTTTTTTCACACACTCCAGCCAGAAGCTGACAGGTTCCTACACGTTGGAGTAGCCATAGGGATGTTATTATTCATCTTACTGCAGCCCACCTCTTGCCCAAGGTCTGCGCTCAGTGTAACTTTGATTTCCGCCTTGCTCCTCTTCTAGGAGGCTGAAAGGAGACAGAAGTTATCAGCAGGACAGGAATCCATCCATCCAAGAGTTCTGAGCCACGCCATCCACCGCCAATTGCACTCCTTACAAAAAAACGCTTTCCAGCCTCATTCTCAACTGGCCCCTACCCTGCCATTCCTTCTTCTTGCTCTGTCCCTGTAGCCTATAGAGTCCCTAAATAATGCTCGGTCTTATCTACCACATTTAGCATAATGCCTGGCCCTGGGCACATACATACATGTACACCTGCATACACGCATGCACACATAGACACACACATACACACACACAGACACACACACACACACACACGTGTATGTACACATGGAAAAAGCTAAATGTATATTGTTACCTCCCTTCCTTACATTCAATACTGAGGCATGAAATCATTTACCCAAAGTCACATGTGTCATGTTAGCTCTAGGATTGCCATCAGGCCGGCCTGAGTCCCAGGGCCTGCTTCACTGTACAGGGCATGGCTTTCCTTGGCATGGCTCCATGTACATACAGAAAGGAAAACTTCACTTAACCAGAAAGCTCGGCTGGCAGCCTGTCCATCCCCACCACCCCTTATCTGCTGTCTATCTTTCTTGCTGGTGGCAGGACTGTGAACACAGTTCTTACTAAGTGAAGCATGAGATTAAATTATTTCTTTAAAGCCTATTACCTGCTCATTTCCCCAGGGCAGTTCTTTATTAAGTAATTTCTCACTTTTTCCAAGTGAGTCAGTGATGGATAGTGAAGCCAGGGAAGGGGAAGCTACTAATGACTGACTTGGTCACTGGAAGGGAGGAAGAAGTCTTCAGAGCTGAGTAGGAAGACTCTTTTCTCCAGAGAGCTCTCAGGAGCACCACAAATGCCCGCGTGAGAAGTGCGCCCTTCTGAGCTGCTCCTTTGGGAACCTTGTCTTCCCCTGACTGTTCTTTCTGGGACAGAATCTTCAGGAGTCTGGGTAGGAAGCTGGAAGGTTTAGAAAAGGGAGGAAGGTACAGGTAACACCAGAGTCTGTGCTGCGAAAGGTTTCCTAGGGGGATTTGAATCTGAGAGGGTAGCAAGACAGAGCTAAAAATGACCTTGATCCCATCACCATCGCTGTTGAGAAACCCAGAGGAAGCCACTGAGAAGAACATGTAAAGAAAAAGAAATCAAAAGCCTTGGGCCTGAGACACTGGGCTGAGTGTTACCCAGCTCCCAGTTCTTGACAGTCCTTTATATACTGCAGTGACTCTCTCAGCCCCTTGAAGCCTAGAGTAGATTTCTTGCCTGGTCAAAGTGTCCCGATGATGCTCTCCAGAGAGATCCCTGGGACAATCTGCCTCGTGTCCATGTGGATGGCGTCATCCTGAACCCAGGGTAGACAAAATATCTTCTGATAGTAACTCGGGGTTCAGAACCTACTGGCCACCCAGGTAGGCTGCTGTAATTGTGATTATAGGCCTTGGGTCTGGATACCTGTATCCTAATTCCAGCTTCCTGTCTACCTTTGGTCGGGTTTCCAACATCTGTGGCCTCAAGTCTAAAATAAGAAACATCATGCAAGCCACACTGGCCTCCTGCCTACTGCAGAGTCGAGGGCTCAGTGGAATCGGGCTGGGAAGAGCATGGGGAGCCTGTGCTTTAGGAATAAGCGTTAGGATCCACGTGGTTGCTGCTCAGCCACTGTGAAGAGAAGGCTATAAGATTCCAGGGCACACGCAGGTTTTAGAAGAGATACCTTTCTTGGATTTAACTTACTTGTCACTTGAGAGGATGATGCAGGAGAATCACGATTTCAAGACCAGGCTGAGCTACACATTGAGTAAGACCCTGACTAGAGAAAACAAAAGTATTGTTTACTTAACAGAAAAGATCGTCCTAGGTCAGCCATACAGCTTGTGTGTAGCCCAGGTGGCTACTGTACTCAAACTCTGGGATGTTCCTTAGGGCTTCCCATCGGTGCTCTGAGATACTTAATCCATTCACAGACAAAACGGCAAGTTCAGGCTAGCAAGAGAGCAGGTGTGAGATCGCTGCCCTCAGGATGCTACTTGGGTAATGAACAGGATGTCTCACCACCCTGTGCAGCTGTGGTTTTGGTCTCCTGCTTTATTTCAAAACCCCCTTGAAGTCATCATCTGCACTCTGACTCCCGCATGGAGGGGATCTTCACATGCCGCCAAGGGTGTGTGTGGTCAGTTCTAGGTCCACTCACTACCGTCTAGCCACACAGGGCCCACTCCGTCTCCAACGGAAGTTCTTCTGACTCTTGGGCCTCGATCCTTGCTTCTGCACCAGCTTCACTGGCTACTCTCTCGGTCTCCTCTGGAGCTTTTACTTCTCAGTCTTTGAAAATTGGAGGGTGCCAGGGTTTAAGCTTCAGCTCTTTATCTTCTCCGTCCATGCTCACTCTCTGACTGACTGCATCCAGTCCCAGGTTTAGCTATGTAGAAGCTGCTGATCCCAAAATATATGCATCAGTCTGGACCTTTCTCCTGAATGCCATTCATAATTCAAGTCTTGCTTGGAATGTCCACTTTGATAGCATTTCCAACCAAATTTGTATATGTATATGTGTATATATATATATGTGTATGTGCGTGTGTATGTGCATGTGTATGTACATGTGTATGTGTGTATGTGCATGTGCATGTGTATGTATGTGTATGTGCATGTGTATGTATGTGCATGTGTATGTATGTGCATGTGTATGTATGTGCATGTGCATGTGTATGTATGTGTATGTGTATGTGTATGCATGTGTGTATGTACATGTGCATGTGTATGTATGTGTATGTGCATGTGCATATGTATGTGTATGTGCATGTACATGTGTATGTGTGTATGTGCATGTATATGTATGTGTATGTGCATGTGCATGTACATGTGTATGTGTGTATGTGCATGTATGTGTATGTGTATGTGTATGTACATGTATATGTATGTGTATGTACATGTGCATGTGTATGTATGTGTATGTACATGTGCATGTGTATGTATGTGTATGTGCATGTGCATATGTATGTGTATGTGCATGTACATGTGTATGTGTGTATGTGCATGTATATGTATGTGTATGTGCATGTGCATGTACATGTGTATGTGTGTATGTGCATGTATGTGTATGTGTATGTGTATGTACATGTGTATGTGTGTATGTGCATGTATATGTATGTGTATGTGCATGTGTATGTACATGTGCATGTGTATGTATGTGTATGTGCATGTATATGTATGTGTATGTGCATGTATATGTATATATGTGTATGTGCATGTGTATGTACATGTGCATGTATGTGTATGTGTATGTGCATGTGTATGTACATGTGTATGTGTGTATGTGCATGTATATGTATGTGTATGTGTATGTACATGTGTATGTACATGTGTATGTGTGTATGTGCATGTATATGTATATATGTGTATGTGCATGTGTATGTACATGTGTATGTATGTGTATGTGCATGTGCATATGTATGTGTATATGTATATTCTCCATTTATTCCTTGTTCTGTTCTCTCTAGTAGTTCTCCATTTTAGCAACCTTTCCAATAAATCCAAGCGAAGCCTGTAGCCATTCTTAATTTCTCTTGTAGTCATCCTTAAGGCCTTTAAATCACTCCACTCATTCACCCAGTAATCCTTCAGCAACTCTCTCAACTCACACCTCCCACTCCCAAATCACTTGGTTATACTCAGAGGCCAGCAACAGCCTCTCCCTGTCATCACACCAGCAGCCCAAATCTTCCTAAAAAAAAAAGGTAGACTGGTCAAGGCCTAGAGAGCACTCAGCTCAAAATGAAAACCCTAACGTGAAGTGTGGATTTCAGTTGAGGTGGGATTTTGAGTGAGAAGTTTCTCCCATAGGCTCAGGTACCTGAGCACATGGTCCCAGTCGGTGACACTGTTTGAGGAGGTTATGGAACTTTTAGGATGTGGAAACTTGCTGGAGGAAGAATGTCACTGGGGGCGGGCTTCCGGGGGTTTGTAGCCTGGCCCACTTCCAGGGTGCCCTTCTTTATCTTTGCGCCACTGAGGTGTGATCTACAAAAATTGTGTGGGTGGAAATGGTCAAGGTACATGCTATGTTTGACAGAAACTGTCTTTACCAAACCCTTCACTATGTACATTGATAATATGTGCCAATAAAATGTTGTCTGTGAAAGAATAACAACGAAAGCCATTTCTATCTCCCCTCTGCTCCGGCAACCCTAATCTCACCGGGACCTCCACTCCCAGACCCTTCCTCTCCCCATTCTGTGTGCTCCAGCTTCGTGTCTTTGCTCTTCCTCGCCACAAGCACACGCCAAGCTTCCTCAGCTCACAGCTTTGTATTTCCTCTTCCTGTTGCTTGGAAAGCTGTGTCTGGTGTGTCCTTGTTTTCTGATGGTCTCAGGAGACCCCTGTGAAATGGTTGTTCAGTTCTCAGAAGGGTCTCAACCCAGAGGTTGAGAACCACTAGCCCGATGCAATGTCTTTGGTGCCTAAACAGTGTCCAGTTTCTTAGAACAGACAACAAAAGGTTCAAAATCCCACAGCAGTAGATGTGGCACGGCAGGAGGAGGGTGGCCCAGGTTCCCTAATAGCTAAGGTGTCTGTTGCTAAGGGGATGAGTAAATACCTGTCATTACAGGTGTGCCATTCCTAAACAAAGAGTTTTTGTGGGCAGCTCAGCCTCCCCAGATGTGGACTTCAGTGCATATGAGGTTGCTTCCTGTTCTTCATGTCTCTGTATCCTAAAAAAAAAAAAAAAATTGTTCTGGAGTAAACCCAAATAACTCCTCTTTGGTTTGCAAACAGAAGGCACCAAACTCACACAGAGACTTCCATCCTTGGGCCCAAGTCTAAAATTTTTTGCCGACTTGCTTTCCTGACCAATCTCAACTTCTTCCAGGTTTCAGAGAATCAAAAACAACACATGAAAATGTTGTCTCCAAATCTTTGATGTTATAAATAACATCGACGCTCACTTCCTCAGGCCTGTTCCTGGCTATGGCCTTTGCTTATGCTCAAATGTAAGGCACATCTTTTTAATACTAAATTAGTCCTCAGAATAAAAAAAAATGTTTACTGTTAATTGTGCCTGAGTATTTTTATTAGGAGTACTCTTTAAATTACACTTGTCTCGGGCTATGAGATGGTCCAATGGATAATGTGTGCCTGCCGCCAAGCCTAAGTACTTGAGTTCAATCCCCAAGACTCAGTGAACTGACTCTTACAAGCTGTCTTCTGATTTCCACACACAGCATGGCACAGACACCCCCCCCCCACACACACACACACACTTAATCAGGTTTTTGTTGTGGCTTTGGTTTTAGTTTTTTGAGACAGGGTTTCTCTGTGTACCCCTGGCTATCCTGGAACTCTCTTTGTAGTCCAGGCTGGTCTTGAACTCAGGGATCTTCTTGCCTCTGCCTTTGGAATGCTGGGATTAAAGGCATGCACCACCACCGCCTGTCATAGTTAATCAGTTAAATTACTCTTAAAACAGCAAAGAGGTGACTGGAAGGCATAAATCCAGTTCCTCTCAACCCTGGTTGGAATCTTGGGAGTAATGTATGTATATGTTAAGAAAATATCTGGTTGAGGGTCAACCATGCAACTAATTTGGAAGAGTTCTTGCCTGGTGTGTAGAAAGCCCTGAGTTTAATCCTTAGCATGGGACAAACTGGGTGTGGTGTGCCCATGTGATCTCAGTCCTTGGGAGGCAGAGGCAGGAGGCTCAGAAGTTAAACATCCTTGGTTACATAGCAAGTTTGGGGCCAGCTTAGGCTACATACATACACTGTCTCAAAAAATATTTTATCTGGTTCAACTCAAGGCCAATGATATCTAAATCTCTAAGGGTGGTGCTGGGCATCAGTCTATTTTGTTAAAGTTTCCTGGTTCTTTCCAGTGTTCAGAGAGTCCATGTCCCTAAAATCCCTAAAATGATTCTTGCTAACTTTGTGTACTATTAAAAGTCATTTTCCCCAAGAGTCAGAATCCAAGAGGCCAAGGAATGATTGTCATTCTTGAGAATGTGACTGCCTCTCGCCTTATCAATTCATTGTCCACAAAGAGACACACTAAGCTCTCTGAAGTGTAAACTACTGATAACCCTTACAATGAGAGACCTTAGTACTGAGCAGGAGGGACCTAGGGGCCTTTTGTATCCATGTCTCCCTCCCCCATACCCCACATCTCATAGTAACCAGCTGTTTCCTTTAGTGCCTGTCAGATTCCTACAAGGCCCTCTCATAAAGATGAAGAGATCCCTGGCCACAACAAGATCTGGACTTCTGAGCAAGGCAGTGTCCCTTTAACTTGCTGCTGGAATTGGGCAGCATCTGAGAGGAGGACCTTTGAAATATTTATCTGCTTGTTATTTATCTGGGCAGGGTGAGGAGAGGGGAGGAGGGGAGAAGAGGCCCTGGGAACTATGCCCAGAGCCAGAGCCAGTACAGGGAAAACCAGGCTAAATTTGTTTGAGTAACTTTTACTGTACTCTTTTTTTATTAGAAAAGTAGCAATTGTTTGCTAGAGAAAACTTGAACTACACAAGAAAAGTGTGAAAAATGAAAAGAAACTGTCTGTGCTTCCACCAGCTAATAACGGGCCTCCACATTCCCACGTCAATCTCCCGGTGTGCACACATGTCCTCTATGAGTGTGCACACGTGCCCTCTATAAGTATACACCATGCTACATCCTCTGCCTTTTCCTTGAATAGTGTACAATAAGCACACTCCACGGCACTCGAAGTTGGTTGGTTCGTGTGTTTGTTTTTGTTTTTATTTTGAGAGACAGCATCTCACTCTGCAGCCCGGGATGCTTTGCAACTCACTAGCTCTATCAGGCTGGCCATGAACTCGGAGATTTGCCTGCCTCTGCTCCCTCAGTGCTAGAATTATTTATATTTATTATTTTTAAGTATGTGTGCGCCTACATGTGTGCACACTCACAAGCACTCACACACAAGAGTGGAGTGCCCACAGAACCTAGAAGAGGGTGTGAGATTCCACTGGAGCTGGTGTTACGGGTGCTTGCGAGGCATGTGCCATGGTCCTGGGAACTGAGCCGACCTCCTCTACAAGAGCGATATGTGCTCGGAATCCCAGTTCTGTGTTTTCCGCCCCATCAAAGAGCTTCTAAGACCCGAGCAGGAGCAGTTCTACTACAGTCTCTCATCTGTTAGCTCACAATTTAGCAAATTCATTTTCTATTATTGGGCATTTAGGTTATTCCCAAGCTTCCATTTTTAAATGAAGAATTATAAGGCTGACATTTGTCCACAAGTCTCATATTTGTAACTAAAATTTAGTTCATCTGTAAAGTTGGCACAGCACAAAAGAAAGGTGGGCTTGGTTTTGTTTGTCTGCTTGCTTGCTTTTGAGACTTTTAAACATTAATATAAAATTCATACAATGTAAAATTCATCCTGTTAAAATTTGTTCTTTGTGGCATTCAGTACAGTTGCTATGTAGTTCAGTGATTGTTGCCATTAAGTTCTTGAAAGAACTCTGTTCACAGAGTGCTGGCCCCACCCTGCCCTTGCACTGGGAATACTCGTCCTTTCTGAAATACATTCCTTGGAGAAACTGACTCCTTATTTTAGAGGTCTCTCTCTCTCTCTCTCTCTTTCTGTGTGTGTGTGTGTGTGTGTGTGTGTGTGTGTGTGTGTGTGTGTGTGTGTGTTTGGATGGCAGGGGTGTCTATGTAGCCCTGGCTGTCCTGGAACTCATTTCAGAGATGTCTTGCTCTGGGCCCGAGGAGAGAGTGGCAGAGTGTGTGGTAGAGTAGAACTCACCTCATAGAGCGAGGAAGCAGAGAGGTGGGGGAGAGCCCACCACAAAGTCAAATTCCCAGAGACATGCCCACGGGACATGAGTCCCTTGACTGGGCCTAACTTCCAAAGCTTTCCATTCCTTCCTTCCTAGGAATGCCAACCAATTATGATTACAGATTGTGAATGCATCGAGGGAGTAACCCACTGATCAGATCACAGCCCTCAATGTCTGATGACTTCTTGGAAATCACACCCAAAGCCAAGCAGGCCTTCCTTCAGCTCGTTAAATACTGACTCAAAAATATTTACCACTCTAACACTTGAAGGCTACATTTCCATGGTCAACACACAATTTATTTTTATTTTTTACAACTTTATTGTGGTCAAAAATTTCAAACCTAGGGCTGGAGAGATGGCTCAGTGATTAAGAGCACTGACTGCTCTCCCAAAGGTCCTGAGTTCAAATCCCGGAAACCACATGGTGGCTCATAACCATCCATAATGAGATCTGACTCCCTCTTCTAGGGTGTCTGAAGAAGGTTGAAAAAAAAATTGGGTAAATACCCTTTCCTCCTTTACTTAACCTGCCTTCAGTGGTGTGACTTACAAATCTACATATTCTTTCATATAATCTCATATGTAATTTACATATATACATGTTCTCTTCTCCTTCAGTGTATTCATACTTTTTTTTTTTTTTTTTTTTTTTTTTTTTTTTTGGTCAAATGGGTTGAAAATACCAAGACACCATGATTTTCCACTCACTTCTCAGAACAACGATATATTTTTCCAGGACCATAATATTCTGACCATGCTTGAAAAACTAGACATGATATTCAATATTTATATGTTCTCAAAATGCATGTCAATATGTCAGATAAGTTAGATGTAACCATATCAAACTCTCTCTCTCTCTCTCTCTCTCTCTGTGTGTGTGTGTGTGTGTGTGTGTGTGTGTGTCTTGAAGTATACTATCCTTGAGTTAAGAAACACCAAGATTCACATCCTGATACATATCACCTCTACTCCTAGGCGTGTGGTTGTGGGAAGTTTCATAAACCTCTTCAACAAAAGATTCCTCCTGTGAAAAACCTGAGATTTTGATAATTTAAATTACAAAACATAAGCACTGCCTCTACAGCCTGTGACAATGTACAGCAAATCAAAGGTATTCAGTCATCTAAAATGGTGCAGCTAAAATGGACATTAGGAGACAACTTTGGATCAGTCCACTGTATAGATGAGAAAACTGAGGTCCAGGATGAGAAGTGGGGTCCTCCCACTCTAGCTACATTTGACCTCCTGTACTATTTTGCACTCCCTGTGGAAGTGTACTGATATAATCCAAGGTGTCCAGCCTATATGCCTGCAATTCAGTGCACTTAAATTAGTGTGTCTGCATGTTTTGGATAGACAACTCTCTGTTTCTGTGGAAAATGCAATCTTTACTTCAAATGGACACTGATACTTCCCCCTCCTCCCCCGCTTCACCGTGCAGAGATCAGCAGCAGGCACAGGCACCTGGCCTCAGGCACCTAGACACCTTGTTCTTACACCCTTGCCACTTTATGTATTCTCAAAACATGGAAACCACCTTGACTTGGTCTCACTCACCAGAGAGTAAATGAATCGCCTTTGTCTCCTGCAATGCTACTCTGAAGGACACAACATCATCTCTTCAGTGTTTGTGCCAAAAACAGTTGAAGAAGAATCCAGACTCCATCTTCAAACAGCCAGCAGGGACTCTTCTAAAATGTTCTAAACGGCAAAGAAGGTAGGTGACTTATGACCAGGCTGGCCTCGAACTCAGAGATACACCAGCTTCTACCTCCCAGGTGCCGGGATTGAAGGGATGAACACCACTCCACCTAGCGTGGTGTTGATAGTTTCAATCCATTTAACCAAAAAGGAAGTATGAGTGTTGGGGAATGTGGGAAGTGTGTGTGTGTGTGTGTGTGTGTAAAATGCCAGCCAAAAGTGGCTGTAGTGTAGGAGGCAGGGATAGTCACTCTATTATTTTTCCAACTTTCCTAGGTTTGAAATTTTTGAACATAGTAAAGTTGTGAAAAATAGAAGTAAGCTTCACATTGCCATAGAGACGCAGTGCTTATGTTCTGTAGTGTTTAATTTTTTTTGAGTTGGTATTTAAACGTTGGAAAACTTTCACTTAGACACATAATTCTCAAGTTTATGAAAACAACTATCAGACCAGGCCATACTATACCACATGTTTGGACATGGTGGCATTTGGAACTGCTGTGTAAATTCTGTCTACTTTAAAGGATCCCTGCGCTTCCCCACATATCCCCAGGGTGGATGCCTAGGTCCTCCTACCCATGGGTGTGAGACCAGCTAACCAGGAAAGCCTTACCACAGAGAATTTTTTTTCTTACTTCAAGCTCCATACGGGGAATAGAAGGTTCTAGATCAGAATCCCTCAGAAACTTACAGAGTAGGCTGGGTTATCTGTGCAGCCAACTAACCAATGTGTCCAAATAGCATCAGTACACCACTCCTTCCACACAGGTGGCTCATAAGGATTGGGTTGCACCCCATCTTAGTCCTGCCGTCACCAGGCAGGGTGTGGCCTGTACATACACCTTTATGCTTTTTCCAGAGTAAGGTCACTCCTAGGACATAGATCATTGACAGTATGCATCCACATAGTGTTTGTTGTAGGAATCTTGACCACATCAGTGTGTGATCAACCATAATTACTATAAATAAATAGATAAATAATATTTGCCTCAGAAACCTATGAAATACTTGTGGCTAAGTTATGGTATGCATCATCTTGGCCAATCAATTACAGGTATCTCTTCAGACCACAACAAAAGGAACATTTCACATCCTTGCAGAAAGTTGTGACACTTAATTGGCCAAAATGAATGTAATTTGGAGACACATACACACCTCACATGACACCATTGTAAACAGGATAATGTCTTTGTCATCAGTAGAGAAACAAAACCTCAGTTCTAGTCCTGGCTTTAACTATGACTCAATCTCCAAGGTTGGGTGAGTCCCTGATTCCAGCAGAGACTTCAGCTGCCTCATCGATCAATTGTAGGTAATTGTCCTCAGCCACGCCTGCTTTACAAGGATGCTATGCTGAGTGTGGTATGTGTAGGGAGGCTTAGACGTTAAGTTTTGAAAAAGACATTAGCTTTAAAACCATTAGGAAGTCTTGAAAGACTCCCGTTAACTCGTCTGTTATTATTTATCACAGTCATCTTGCCCTGATTGCCTTGCACCATCATTCAGTTCTTGGAGCTCTCAAAATGGCTTTCTTAAAAGATGTTTTGCCCTAAAGTCTACACAGCTCAGACCTGGCACTTGAACTCCTATAAAAGCAAGGATGGCTGTCTTAGTTTGACTTCTATTGCTGTGATAAACACCATGTTCAAAAGCAACTTGGGAAGGATTGGGTTTGTTTCAGCTTACAGTTTGTGGTCCATCATGAAGGGAGCTCAAGGAAGAAATCTAGAGACAAAGATGATGGAGGGCTGCTGACCAGTTTTCTCCTCAGAATTTTCTCAGCCCACTCTCTTATTCCACCCAGGATTGTCTGTCGAGTCACGGCACTACCCTGAGTGACATGGACCATCCCACATCAATTATTAATCAATGAAAGGCCTTATCGACTTGCCTACAGGTATTTTCTCAATTGGAATGCCTCTTCCCAGATAGCTAGCTTTGGTCAAGTTGACAAGAAAGTAGGCAGGACAATGGCCATTCCCTATCTCCACAACACTGAAAGACACTAGGAGCCTCTTCCCTGGGTCTGATTTTGGTGGGGTCACTGGTGAGTGACTTGGAGCTGCAGATGGGTCCCTAGTGAGAAGGTCTAGTGAGAGAGAAGATGACAGGGCCAGTGTGAGGCATGTCATTCTGAGGGAAAGATGGCACCAGAAGTGAGCAGGAAGGGCCTGGGTTAGGGAGGAGCCCTGGCTTGGGCTGGTGTGCTTCCCTTCCCAACACCACCATCTAAGAGGCCCTGAGGCATGAGGCCCACACCCCACTTGCCACCTGAGGAGAGGGGCCTCTGGAACTATGACTCTTGGCTTCACCAAGTGAAAGGAAAAGTGTGCTTGAACATGGCCTGTGTTCACTCTGGGCTTTGTTTGCTTCTTTGTTTTGATTTTTGGTCATTGTTTTGTTTTGTGGTTTTAGGTTTTTGTTGTTGTTGTTGTTGGTGGTGGTGGTGGTGGTGATGATGATGATGATGATGATGTTTTGTTTTGTTTTTAGTTTTTGGAGACAGGGTTTCTCTTTGTATCCCTGGCTGTCCTGAACCTTGATCTATAGAGGCTAGCCTCTAACTCAGAGATCTGCCTGCCTCTGCCTCTGCCTCTGCCTCCCAAGTGCTGGAATTAAAAGCGTGCACTATCTCCTCCCGGCTTCTTTGGACTTCTTTTATGTTTCTTTGGTGCAGGAAAGATGTAGGCAGGAGGGATTCAGCGTTCTGACTGGGAACAGGATTTTAGCTAACTAGATTCAGCTTGACCAATATTATTTGAGTGGCCCTCGTCTCTGAAAGTTTGGAACATTTAGATTGTGATCACGGCGGCCATTTCTGAACTGTTTACTGTAATAGCATACACATGCTCATGTCTGGGTGTCTCACATCATGCCATCTCCATTCTGGAAACCCAGAGGTTCTAGATATTGGGAAAAGGCCAGGGACTGTGCTAGGCAATTGAGATAGAAATTAAAACAAAACAAAAAGTCCACAAGACTCCCATATCCCCCAAAGCACTTCTAGTAACAGCAAAGAGGCAAGAAGATGGACAGGTGGCTGGGAAGTGGTGCTGGACTGGAGGCAGCCCTGGATGTGGAGGAAGTTGGGATAGGACTCCCGTGACTGGGAGAACACTCACAGGAGAGGGAAGGGCAACTGAAAAATTGACCATTTTCCTTAAAACAAAACAAACAAACAAAAATGATTTTTCACGTGAGCATGTATGTGCTAAGGACGGTAACTATTGTTTCAGAAATGGCTGCCTTGATCCTAATCTAAATGCTTCAAACAAGAAAGAGTAGGAAAGGCATGCTGGAAAAGAATACAAAGCGCCAAAGGAAACACTGAAAGGAGCCCCTCTCACTCACGACAGCCCCTCCCCCACGAAGACCTCTCAGGCTCCTTTGGGTGTGACCCTTCTCTGTGCAGTTCTCAAGCACCCGTTTTAACTCTGACACTTCCTTCACTCAAGAGTGACCTGTTGGGTGTCTGTACTGAGTGCTCTGGGCTCTGTTCTAGGGATTACGAACAAAGGGAGCAAAGCAGATTAAACAGTGCCCCACAGGGTTTTTAGCACATAAAGAAATAAAACTTACTCTATCTCGGATGAACATCAGATGCTGTCTGAGAAGATGTGAAGTTCTAGAGAGAGTGGTCCAGATATCAGAGACTGACTGTAGAGCCCTACAGCAGGAAGGCCCAGCAGAGCCCAGGGGCCACGTGGCTGCGTGGAGGGAGAGGAGACCAGGATGACCACCTTCAGGACCTCGGGGGCCTTGACTTTACTGGCCTCTATTTTTAAGTGAGATGGATATAATTTCCAGTAGGGGGAATGACGTGATTCGAGTTCATTTTCATCAGATAGCTCTCACTGGGGAGATACTGAATGGGGCAGAGGAAGAAATGATAGCAGTTGGCCAGAGTGGCTGAGGGCTCATAGGTGTGACACTGTGTAGCTTCTGCCGTGTCTCAACTCAGAGTCCACAGGTCGTGCTAATGAACGGAATGTGTATATGAAAGAAAGAAGTCCAGAATGACCCCAAAGCTTTGGAACAGGTCATAACAGCCAGAGGGAAAATGAGAAGGACTAATGGCCTTAGGAAAGAACTAACAACTGTCTTGAGGTGTTTTGAATTTGGAAATCTCTTAGCCATCCAGGTAGAGGTGTTGGGTGAGCCATTGTGTCTGAGCCTGGGACCAGGGGAAGTGATGCGGGCCGTAAATTCAAACATCATCAAATGTATGCCATTTGCACGTTAAGACTGACTATGTCATCAATGTTGTATTCATCTTCGAAGACCCATATATCTCAGGAGTGGCTTGTTTACACTGGTGGAGACTCATTAACCTTTATAGAACATGTAGACATAGCTATAAAAATAAAGTCAGGACTCATTTTGTTGTGACGGCAAGAGTGTCCCTTCCCCTTTCCCTAGTGCGCGCGCGTGCGCGCGCACACACACACACACACACACACACACACACACGATGGCCAAAGCACAGATCCAGATGTGACCTGGGTTAGAGTTCTAATTCTGTTCCTTATAGCAGCTGATTTCTACTGGGCCATCTCAGACGGGTTACTTAGCTTCTCTCAGCCATGTCTGCATCTGTAAACTGGAGTGATCTTAACATCCAGCACAAAGTGTATTTTGAGAGCAGAATAGTGGTTATGTGTGTACAATGTACAAATCACCTTTTAGAGGTAATAGTATCTAGTTGAGACTCACTGAAGATAGGGATGACAGCACCCTGCCTGGGGACTTATCTCTTCCCTTCATCAGAAGGACTTCCAGGTCACCAGAGATCCCAGCAGCTAGGACTCAGCATGTCCCAACTGACTGACCAGGCTGGCTTCTTCCTCTCTGGATCCCTCCCCAGTGCTAAACAACTGGGGTTACCACACCATTCCTACCTATGTACCCCTTCAGCAGTGACAAAGCTCTTCCCTAGGCATCCCTACAGCACTGGTCTCTGAAGAGTCTGTAGTTGTATGGTTATGCAATTGAACCAGAAGTACTTATGGATTTGCTCATATTTATTATTAATTTGAAACATAGAGACATCATTAGTCACGGGTAACATATTAGAGCCACAGTGAGACACCACTGTACACTGCTTAAGCTTAAAGCAATAAAAGGTTTGGAGCAGCAAATAACCCTATAGTAGTGTTATGAGGAAGTGAGCTATTATAGTTTGCATTGGTGCAAATGTGCTGCAGCTTTGAAGTCTCACATAAACATGCACTCACCATATGATGTTGTGATCCAATTGAAGGTAATTAATTATCCTAGAGAAATGAAAAACTCACATTCACAGCCCTGTGTCTGAGGGCTGGAGAGATGGCTCAGCTATCAGAACAGTTCAGAACATGTTCTGCTCTGTCAGAGTTTGGTCCCAGCACACAGGTTTGGTGGTTCACAACCACCTGTAATTCCAGCCCCAGGGGATTTAGGACCCCTGTCGGGACTCTGTGGGCACCAGCACCTATACATACCACACAGATGCACACGAAAACATGTAATTAAAAATAAAATAAATCTTTAAAATAGCAAAACTGTGTCTGCATGCTTATGGTAGCTTCACTCATAGTTGATAAAACTAGAAGAAATTCACATCCATTAAACATTGAATGGAATACTACCCAGCCATAAGAAGGAAGGGACAAAGCGTGGACCGTTCCAAGGTAACAGCATGGGGGAAGCCTAAATGTATCTTACAGGTGCGGCAGTCTGAAGCTCCCTATTGTATGTGTCCATTCATCTGACATTCTGGAAGAGGAAAGTCTCCAGGAGCTGGGGAGAGATCATAGTGTCTGAAGTGGGGGAGCTGATGACCAAAAGGCAGCTAAGAGTATCTCAGAGCGAATACACAGTTCTGTTTGATGTCTGCTGACCGACACAAACTCTGTGCGTTGGTGAAAACCGGAAGAATAACATACAAAGAATAAACATGAGAGGGACAGAGAGTGTAACAAATAAACTAAACTGTATTATAAAAAGGCAATTTTCCTGCTGAAGGAGGTGGGGAGGAAAGTGAGCGATCACTGAGTTAATAGCATGAGGTTTAAAGGAACTAGGCTGTGAACAAATGCCCTTGTTCCTGTGTTTGTGCCTCACAGATACAGGCGTTGGCAACCCTGAAATGGCTACTTAGGTTGAACAGTAAGTTGACGTAGATAAGGAGAGCCAGTCTCTCTCGATATCAAAGGAAGAAGTTACAAGCGGAGTTATTAGAGAGACGAGGCCAAGACAAACTATTGTGCTGGATTTGGAGGTATGAGCGTGAAGTCAGGCTTGTTTGTGGTAAAATGCACAGTGTCAGGCCGAGCACTTCAATCTTTTTAATTGTATAATTCAGCAACAGTCAGTGCATTTGCGATGTTGTGCAACTGTTTCTAGAATTTTTCATCATTCCAATACACTCTGGAACAAAGAAACAGTAACTCTGTACTCCTTGACCCTCACTCATCTATAGTTTTGTCTTTGTGAATGTGTCTCTTTGTAACCATTTTTTAATTTTTAAAAATTATAACATAACTACATTATTTCCTACTTTCTTTGTTCCCTCCAACCTTCCCATGCTCAAATTCATGGCCTCCTTTCCTTAGTTTTTATTATAAGTGTGTGTGTGTGTGTGTGTGTGTGTGTCTGTGTGTCTGTGTGTGTCTGTGTGTATCTGTGTGTGTGTATTCCTAAATACATAGATACTACTGGTTTGGGCTGTCTGACTGTATAATCTCAGTGCTGACCACTTGGTATTGAATCTTTTCTGGAGAAGACTACATTCTCTACTGTCAGCACTCCCTGGTTGCTCCTAGTTTCTTGCCTAGGCTGAGACTGGGAGCTTCCTCTTTCTGTGTTAGCGTGGCTATTGGTGATGTCACTGCTCAGGTCTTGTTCCGGCAGCCATGTTGATGAGACTTTAATGTAGCTTCTGTAATGTTTTTAGAGATGCAATCGCTCAGCACACTTCCTGTTCCTCTGGCTCTTGTGATGTCTGAACCGTGGGTGTAGGTGTAGGAATTGTGTTGTAGATCTATCAATTGAGCGTGAACACCACAAGATCTCTGCATTTTGATCTGTGGTTTTCTGTAATGGTCTCCATCTGGCTAGACCCAGGGTTGGATGTGGCAAGCTGGATGTGTCTTCTACATCATTTAAATGGAACTGTGAGTTCATTTCTCTTCTGGGCCTTGCTTACTCCCCTCTCTGGGTCCATGCACATCAATCATCACGTGATCAGAATTCCCTCCCTTTTTTCTTGAGGTTGAATAATGCTAAGCTGTGTGACTACGTCAATGTGTTTATGTTTTTTTTATGGTGAACACATAGAGACAACTGAACATTTAAATGACGGAGACTGGTTCAGTGGCCAGTAGCACTCACAGTGTGAGCATAGGGTCCAAGGTCAGACTCTAGAAACCACATAAAAACCAGGAGTGATCCAAGCACTTGTAACATCAGTGCTGTGGACTTGTGGGGGAGCTGGAGGGTGTCTGTGGTTTCCTGGTTGCTCTGAATGGATGGTGGGAGGGCTGCCTAGCAGCACAAATGTTGGTAGTAGCACTGAATTGTACTCCCCAAGTGATTACAATGGTGTATTTCATGTTATGGGTATCTTACCTCCTCCCCAAATTTTAAGGGCTGCAAAGTTTATCATTTGCATCTGTCTCTCTTACTTGGATGAGTTTCTTGCAGATTAGATTTTTTCCAAAGAAGTGTTGAGGCCTGCGTCACACCTCGATCTCTAAGCCAAAGCACCAGGTTGGGTATCAGATCATACACAATTCATAGATAGAGATCAACACAGGATGAGAAAGGTCAGGGTGCTGAACAGGAAAGCCTGCATTTGTTCACTGGGGAAAGCTAGAAGCCACATTTCATTGAAGATTATCTCAATCTCACAGAGATCAAACAAGACTTCCTTCAGATCTTTGAAGCTTGGAGACTCGGGACAGGGAGTAATCAGGGAGATGCACCATCCCTCTCTCTCTCTGCCATCTCTGCCTGCCTAGGGAACCCCTAGGCACAGCCCAAGGATGTGTGCTCCTGGTTTCTGAGAGCTCTTCCTGCAAGGCTTAAGCTTAACCCATCTGCATAGACAGGGTTATGTGTGGTGGTATACAGGCCCTATATTTCAAAGGTTTTAAACCTCAGAAGCTAAACCATGTCACATGTCCTAACATGACTTAAAATAGAGAAGGAATTACCTTGGACCTTTACATGCCTGGATCCATTTTCAGGGTTTCAGCCAAATGTGGAGTGGAAATATTGCAATGATAGGTGGTGGGCGGTAGGTGGTAGGTGGTGGGTGGTGGGTGGTGGGTGATGGGTGGTGGGTGGTGGGTGGTGGGTGGTGGGTGATAGGGTGGTGGGTGGTGGGTGGTGAGTGGTGGGTGGTGGGTGATGGGTGGTGGGTGGTGGGTGGTGTGTGGTGGGTGGTGGGTGGTGAGGGGTAAGTGGTAAGTGGTGGGTGGTGGGTAGTGAGTGGTGGGTGGTAAGTGGTAGGTGGTAGGTGGTGAGTGGTAGATGGTGGGTGATAGGTAGTGAGTGGTATGTGGTGGATGGTGGATGGTAGGGTGGTGGGTGGTGAGTGGTGGGTGGTGGGTGGTGAGTGGTAGGTGGTGGGCGGTGGGTGGTGGGTGGTGGGTTTTGGGTGGTGAGTGGTATGTGGTGGATGGTGGGTGGTAGGGTGGTGGGTGGTGAGTGGTAAGGTGGTGGATGGTGGGTGGTAGGGTGGTGGGTGGTGAGTGGTGGGTGGTGGGTGGTGGGTGGTGAGTGGTAGGTGGTGAGTTTTGGGTGGTGAGTGGTATGTGGTGGATGGTGGGTGGTAGGGTGGTGGGTGGTGGGTGGTGAGTGGTAGGTGGTGGGTGGTGGGTGGTGGGTGGTGAGTGGTAGGTGGTGGATGGTGGGTGGTAGGGTGGTGGGTGGTGAGTGGTAGGTAGATGGTGGGTGGTAGGTAGTGAGTGGTACGTGGTGGGTGGTAAGGTGGTAGGGTGGGCTGTATCTACATTAAGCTTATGCATATTTCTTGTCACATGATAAATAGAGTCATAACTATTGACATAGTGTTACATTTTAAGAAATTTAGAGATGAGTAAAGGGAGGAAGTTATATATAATGTTCTATGTATGTAAGTTAAATATAAAGGGGAAGAGTTATGGGGGAAGAAAGGTAACATAGGCTATATGTAAATAATGGATATTCTGTATAAAGGCACTCGTTGTTCCATCAACAATCTAATAATAATAATGTATCAAAAATACAATAACCCCTTGGACTTTTGAATCCAAGGGCTTCTTGGATCCAGTCCTCTGTGAATACCAAGTGATGACTGTATGATCCTTCTGTAGGCAGGGTGTTGTCTGTTACTGGTAAAAGCTGATAGTCTGCTTCTTGTCTTCCCCAGTCCTTCATCAATGCCCCCCAACCCTGACTCCACCCCTCATGCACTCAGTGCCCAGAAGGCAGATAAAACTGAAGAGTGGATAAGGTAGTCCCAGACACTTTCTCCCAACACACACACACCCTGTCCCACTGGCAGAACCTCTGTTTCCTGGAAGTAAGACCTCAAAACCTGGGAGAAGTTTGCTTGGGCATAGAAGTCTCCTAGGTACCTTGGAATCTGTTTATCTCTTGTTGGCTCTGTGCATTTCAGGCTGAATTTGCTCACTTACATGAAATATTCACCCTTCTCCTCCTGAGGAACCCATACAGGCTGCCTACTGGGGCCCATGACTCACTGGCTTCCCAGAAGTCAGTGGACAGCTGGTGGTGAATGATTCTCTGGGCTGCTTTCCCTTCTGCCACTACTGGGAACCAGCAACCGCAATCCTGGAAGATGGGGAAACACTTATCAATAACATGCATTTTTAAAATCTGCATTTTTTTGTTTTGTTCCAATTGATTGGCTATTTGTCTTTGGGGGAGGTTGTTTGCTTATTTGTTTGTTTGTTTGAGACATGGGTTCATGTAGCCCAGGCTAGCCTTGGTATGTAACTGTGGCTGGCCTTGAATCCTGATCTTTCTACCACCTCCAAAGTGCTGGGCTTGTAATTAGGTGCTACTGTTCCTGGCTTTGTTTTATTGTGTTATATTATTTTGTTTTCATGAGACAGGGTCCCAGTGATGAGGAAATTCTTATATAACCCAGGTTGGCCTCAAATTTGCATCAATCTTCCTACCTCAGCTCCGGAGTGTTAAGAGTGCTATCAAGAACCACCGTGCCATGCATGCTAGGGAGATGGCTCAGTTGACAAAATGCTTGTGGCACAACCGTGAAGACCTGAGTGTGGATCCCCTACACCCATGTAAGAAAGCCAGACACAATGGCATGTCACTATTATCTCAGTGCTAGGGAGACAAAGACAGGATGATTTCTTGTGCTTGCCAGTCTAGCCAAATTGATGAGCTCCAGGTTCAGTGAGAGACAACAGAGCAAAATACCTCTGCCTGCCACATGTGCATCCACATGTGCCTGCACATACACAGACCTAACATGTGCACGCACACACACACACACACACACACACACACACACACACACACCAGCTGGAGAGAATGGTGCCAGCCAATAATCCCAGCTAATCAGGGAGATGAGGCAGGAGGATTGAAAGTTCAAGGTGTGCCTAGGTAAATTTAGGGAGACCTTGTCTCAGAAAATCAAATAGGATATGGGGATGTATGCATCCATAGAACCTTAGGTTCAATCCACTATGCTGGGGAGAAGCAGTGACAAGGGTACAATTTACTTTTTAAATAATATATGGCAATCTTTAATTAAAATTGGCTTCTTAGCAACAGTTAAAGAATGGTGCAGGAGAGCGCAGTGAATTCGCATCCACACGTGTGCATAACTTCTGAGGTTTAACTGTTATTTGGCCTTATATTAGTTTACCAAGCTATTTTCTTTTTACACAAATTCACAGCATTCTTAAAATAACCCATTCTCATTGTGCATTTAAACTGCTAAACTGTACAAAAATCTGACTTACACCCAACTTTTCAGAAGCATTGTTCTTGTGTAAAGCCAAGTCCTGCTGTGTGGAGGTTTCTCAGCAAACTCCTAGAGCTACAGGCAGTGTGAAAATGAGAGGTCTTAGATATAATAATCGGAATACTTGTGACTCACCCAAAAAACTTGCTTCCCTTTGGGGATAGGGAGTTTCTGGCAAGGAGGAAATAGATGAATTCATTCATTTGTTCGACAAATATTTATTTGGCTAAGTAGTTTGTAAGTCCTAAGCACCCTTCTAAATACCATCGAAGACTCAAGGGAAGTCAAACAGTCACCCTGCCCAAAGCATCCTCCCTGGAGAGGTAAGAAACCAGACCCAGAGAAGAAAGACCTCAGGCTTTCACTTTCTTAGGTCCACTCTAGATTAACTCAACTGGACATGTTTCTGGGCAGATGAAAGCAGCCAAGGTCGTCCTTGCCTTGTGAACAACTGTTCCCCTTGTCAAACCTACATACCCTTGAAGTCACCCTCCAAGACAAGAGTCTTCATGCACCATGACTTCCCAAGACCCAGCCTTGGCAAAGAACAGGCTGTGGCCCCATGTGAGACAAGTCAGGTCAGCTCACAGAGCGTCCCCACTCAGATTTCTCTGTTTGTAGAAGTTAATCCTTTGTTATTGTTCAACATCACTATATTATTAAATCAGGGCGGACCTTAACTGGCATGTGAGTGCTGGTGGTGAGGATGGATTTGCAGGGTTGGCCATAATTGTGTTCTGGGGACAGAAGCCAACACCTTGGTTTGTGAGGGTGTGGCAGTAGCAGCAGTAGCCTGGGGCCATTTGTGAGGACCTGGGAGATCCGGTCAATCTCACACTTAGGTAAGCAAGTGGGACTGTTATGGCCAAGGACTCCTGCTGGGAAAGGTTCACTCCTTTAGGGTTCAAGTGCATGTTGGTCAAATGAAAAACTGAGTCTAATAATAGTGGGAGACTAGCAGTCAAAAACTTCTCTAAACCTGACTTGTTTGATTTCACGGCCTTCTCTAAAGAGCAGTGTCACACACCCACCGTGAGGACCCTAGCTTCTCCAAAAGCTGATCTGAGGCCCCCACAGCCCCAGCAAGAAGACTAGCCTCACTCACCTACGACCCCAGTGTGAAAGCACACTCACCCACCTACAGCCCCAGTGTGAAAGCGCACACAGGAGGGTATCAGTGTCTCTTAAACCCTTTGGAGTCCCTGGACACAGCTGAACAACTGATTCAGGGACCTGGGCTGGACTGTTGTTTTCCTCAGGGGAATTACTGCTATAGGCACAGACTCATTTACAGGCTGGGATTTGAAAATGTGTTCTACCCGACACAGGGCCCCACTGCTGCCGGAGAGGATGACATTAAGGGAGGTGGTCGCTTTAGGTTTGTTTTCTTGCACACAATGTCTCTTGTCAGGGCCATATTATAATAGTCTCCCTTCTGCTGTCTCCTTGTAGAAATACCACGCCCTCCCCTCTGTGTGCTCTCTGGGCATTCCTCCGTTCTAGGTAGCACAGTGAGAGCTTCTGCAGTGGAGAAGGTCAAGGCAGGGATCTCTCGGTTCTTCTGTTTCCCAGATTATCTTGCACCGAGGAGATCCCGAGTGTTGTGGAATTGAATTGGAAATTCCCTCCCTGCCTGTCAGAGACCCTTGACGGGTGCTGGATTCGCTGCTTTCCAGCTCCCCTCAGCCAGTGCCTGACCCCAATTCTCTACTTCATAATTCAATAGATGCCATTTACCAGATAAATTGTAGAGACAGGGTGGCCTCTTTCCACCCTTTGGTGGGGTGAAGAGGAAGTCTTCTGAGCCTGCCTGCCTGGCTCCCCGCTCCCCATTCCTCATCTCTCACCCAGGTAAACTGAGGGGATCAGGTTCAGTGAAGAAGCTACCCCAGCCAAGGGCCTGCTGCTGGGTATTTGCAGAGGTTACCCCTCTCCAGGACCCCAGCAGGATGCCTTTGTCACCAGGGGCTCTGACCTCAGTACAGCTGATTTTCACTCCATTTGTTGATTCTGTATTTCAAAACTTGGGTGGTGGAAATCATGAACTGTGTATTGATTCATTTCCTGAGAGACAAGGAAGAAACTAGAGAAACAATTTTAACAACTATCTTATAACCAGAGGCACATGGATCCTAAGGACCCAGAGCCATGTTTTACAAAGTAGCCTTCTAGGTTGTTACTCTCTTCCCAAGGCCTCCGGAACCTGTGGGGCTCTGGAGCTGGGCGCTGGGAGTTGTGAAGCATGGAACCGCCACCGTGCATGGCCCAGTGTAACTGCCCAGGGCCAAAACGAGACAGTAAGTGATCCAGAAGAAAACCCTTAGTGGAGAAGCTGCATTTCCTATGCCCACAGCCCACAGGCTGAGCGGGAGGAGTGCAGGAACCCCCAGCACCTGGGTTAGCTCTGGGTGAGTTACGAAGGACAAAGGGTTTCTTAGAAGGAAGGTTTAGAGATCCTGCATGCACATTCTTCTTTTGTGATTAAATAACGTCAGCACATCCACAGACAGATGCTGTTCCGTGGCTACCCCCTAAAGCTCTGTAGAGTGGAAGGACCACTGAATGTAAAGATGTGTCTTAAGGAGTTTGAGCCAAGCCAAACTTTTTATATATATATATATATATATATATATATATATATTTCTTATTCATTTTGAAACAGGATCTCATTTTGATATCCAGGGTGTCCTGGATCTTACTCTATAGTACATGCTTGGCTCAAACTCACAGCAATCCTCCTGCTTCAATTTCCTGGGAGCAGAGGCTTATGCCACCAGGCCTGACTTCTTGAGTCAACTGTGAAGGATTTTTAGCATATCCCCCTCCCCTTTGGAAATGGGAATATAAGGATCAAACCTGGGGTCTTGCACACAGTAGACAGACTAGGCAATGACCTACCACCATGTCCCAGGCTCTCTGCTTTCTGGCTCATTCATGGATTCCTGTAAAGGAAGCCTAAGATTTCTGATCCCAACTAAATAGTCTGGAAGGGCACTCTATCTTCAACAAGCTCTATGGCCCAGCTGACCAGGAAGTACCTTGTTTAGGGTGATTTTATGGCTTAGATGGCCATAAGCAGTCACTTCCCTAGACAGTAGTTTGATCATTTACTAATCTTTATATTTACCTTTAAGCAAAACAATCCCAACCAATTCTCATTTCTTGGAGGTACCAGAAGGATTTATTTATTTCTCTCTCTCTCTCTCTCTCTCTCTCTCTCTCTCTCTCTCTCTCTCTCTCTCTCTCTGTGTGTGTGTGTGTGTGTGTGTAGTTTCATATATTCCAAAGTAGCCTCAAACTCACTATGTAGTTAAAGATGGTCTTGAGCTCCTGCTCTTCACACCACCACTGCTCCATCTAGGATTATGGGTTTGCATGATTATGCTATATCATGCCACACTAAGCACTAACCAAGGCTGTGTTCATGCTAAGAGGAACTCTGCCATCTGAGCTCCATCCTCAATACCTATTTCAGATGTCTTAAGACATCAAATGTGCTTAGGATCTTCATTCTCATTAGATGCAAATGTCTAGTAAGAGAGAGAAGTCTTATTGGAAGAGCCTAGGCATTTAGTCTGGAGAAAGGACCTTTCAGCATGTGAATGGACAGAGATTTGAACATATCCCAGTGTCATCTCAAGTCTTTCTTACTGCAATCTTCAGTTAGTGGGAGCCTCCAAGAAGGTTCTTATGAACACAGAAGATTCAGTGAAACCAGCATCCCCTCCAACCCTGCTCCTCTGATTCTTTTCAGGTCTCAGGAAAACACAAATTTGGTGCCTCTCAGGTTTGTTCTTCACTGTCTCCTTCATATGCCAACACCAGAGGTCCAGATGATAGGAAGGAAATAAACTCTACAGGAAGCCAAGTAACCAAGGCTGGCCCTTTGCATGGAAAAGCATGCTGTACAGCTGTTGGAGACTCCAGAGACGTTAGAACCCTCCTTCTTGAGGTTGTGCGATGACTCAGGGGCTCGTTGGCTAAGAGCATAGACTATTCTTGCAGAGGAGCCAAATCAGTTCCCAGATCCCGAGCTTGTACCTCTAGGTTCAGGGAATCAAACGCCTCTGGCCTCTGTGGGTGACTGTGCCCACATATGTATACGTACTTCCACATAGACACACTCACATACATGTAATTAAAATGAACACAGATTAATCTTGCTAGTGGGGGTAGTGCATGCCTTTAATCCTAGATTTTACAAATGGTTGGAGGAAAAAGAAAGCAAGCTCCTTTTCCTCTCAGCAGATACCGTGGCACCTTGCTCTCCCGGATGGTTGAAGACCACTGCCAAAGCTCAGATCTAGGACATTAAGTCAGCAAACCTCCAAGAAGACATCATGGAAAAGAAAATTCAAATCTGGCTATTCTCCATGTTTCTTTCACCTTTTAAAAGATTGTTTTTAATTATGAGTATGTGCTTGGGCATCGCCTGTGTGAGTGTTGCTATGTACAGAGGCCAGACACATCTGATCCCTGGGAGCTAGAGTTCCAGGAGATTGGGAGCTGCCCAGTGGGTGCTGGGAATTGGACTCAGGTCTTCTACAAGGGCAATCTATGTTCTTCACAGCTGAGCCGTCTTTCCAGCCCTTCGTTTCATTGTTAATCGGAAGTACTTTTTTTGTTGTTTGGTTTGGTTTTTTGTTTTTTGTTTTCAAGACACGGTTTCTCTGTGTAGTCCCGGTTGTCCTAGAACTCTCTGTAGACCAGACTGGCCTTGAACTCACAGATATCCTCCTGCCTCTGCTAGGATTAAAAGGGAGTGCTACTTACCCTGGGGCTTGAAGTACTTTTAAGGTTACAGAAAAGTGGAAAAAAATAATAAGGAGCAACTCCTATTTTGACTACCTAAAATTTCAGCCAAGACTTTACACCACCTCCGATCATCTTATTTTACAAAATATCGAATAGGTTAGTGCCTTTGCGATCGTGCCCCAGTAACAGTCCCAACAGAACGCTGTGGCTTTCTTTTTTTACTTAAGTATAAATTAAATCTAAAGCTATGAATCAATACTGGAACACCAGGATATTTTCAGTGTCGCGGGCCCTGCTCAGAGGGTCTTCTGTGGCTGTGGAGTCACGGGTTTGGCAGGGAGGGTAATGATTGGCACACAGCAACCAAGGGGCCTGTTGACCCCGAGCTGGGTCTCCTCCTCCGGGAGGGAGGAGAGGAGGCCTGCAAAGGTCGCTTCCTAGAAAGCCCCGCCCAGGCTTCCTCCTTGGTTTGGCCCTTCCTGAAAGCCATTGTCGCACTGGGAGGACCTAGCCAGCCGGCCTTGCAGGGAGGCATTTCCGGGAGGCACAGAGCAGGCAGCCTGGCAGGGCGGGGCCCACTGAGGGAGGAAGTGCTTGTTGAGGAGTGGCACGTCGCCCTGGACTATGCCAAGTGCCCTGCTGGGCATGGGGAAGGGTCTGTGCCACCAAGCTGGGACCCAAAACAGACCTTGAAGGCTTAGAGCAGAAGTAGGGGCATTTTTTTTCCTGCCTTGATTCCCACCAGTGAAGACAGTTTTTCTTACTTCTTATGCATCTTCTTAGGGCTCTGTGTTGAGAAAAAAAACTGCATTCATTCATTCACTCATTCATTCATTCATTCATTCATTCATTCACTTATTTGCCTGTTGGAGACAGAGCAAGGAAAAGAGAACAGGGAGTGAAGGCCACAAACATCCTTGCTCCAACTGACAAAGACCAGCAAACACAGTAAGTGCAGCTTACACACAGTAGGGCTAAGTGGTGCCTGGAGAGGGGTAAGAGGTGAGAGGAGGGGCATTCCAGGTGGAGAAAGAGGAGAGACAGCACCCAGTTTGGGAAGCCTGGCTGGCAAAAGTGAGCTCCCTGCTGGTTTTTCTCTCTTAGCACTGTGCCCCCACCCCTTACCCCACCCGTCATGGGGGCATAGCCATATCTGAGTTCCAGTGGCGCCCATGATTGCCAGGATAAATTGTATCTACTTTGGGATGTCTACTGACATCCACATTACTTGAACCCAAGTTATCTCTCCGGTTTCAGTCCCCTTCGCGGCCTGCAGCTTAACCCAGGGCTCCAGTAGGTCCAGGTTTTAGACCCAGGCTCCTCCCACTTGTGTCCACCCAATAGTCTCCCTCTTCCTCAGAGAGTCTGTACCACATCACATTCTCTATGGAGCCTTTATCCACTTGCCCTGACCACTCTAACTCAATGTACTGCTTATATGACGCTTGGTGCAGAAATCCACGGGCCAGTGTCTGGCCATACTACAGTTCTATTTTGATGCGTTGGCAAGTCCCATTGGCCGTGACTGGCTGTGCCCTTCCCCTCAAGAGTCCTCAGTAGCCAGCACCTGGTACAAAGTAGGTCTCAATAATGAAATGCAGAATGATCAACAGTGCTTGCTTGGCTTCTCTGGTCCCAGAGAGGGCTTTAGAAACCTTCAACAAGCAACCTCTACCATGCTTCTAGCTATTTAACAGACTGTATTCACAGCTGTGGACTCCTAGGGTACAGACTTCCTGTGGGCAAGAGGCTGGTATGGGAGAAAAAGTCTCATTTTCATTATAGAAAAATGGCTGGCTCAAGAGGCATTGTGTCTAAGAGAATAGAAGCAGCCGCCCCTCTCCCTGACTCCACCCCTGCCCTGGGTGCCAGTCTGGGCTGGTCACACAACTCCTGGAAACCCTGGTCATCAATGGGTTTCCTCTCCCTCCCCTAGGGACCCAAGCACTCCTGGGGCTGTGGCGCCTCTGCAACAGAGGCCAAGTTCTTATAAACATGTGCTGGGCTGGTTGGTTGGCTACCACTTGGCTCCCGAGGTCGGGGAGGGGGAGAAGGGTCGGGTGGGGGGAGAAGCTTGAAGGTTCTTACTCTACCTTTGTCTCCTGATTCCAGTCCGCACAGTCCTGACCCATGCTCCTGTCATGTCACCTGGATGGAATGGAATGTCTCTGACTCACGGCTTAGAGTGAATTTCTGAAGCTTCTTTTCCAGGTCACCTCTTTACTCAGAAACCTGCAAGGGCTTGCCCAAAGGGCAAAGTCCAAACACCCAGGCCTGGGATTTTAGGTTCTCTGCAGACCAACTCTAACTCCCCTGGACATAGGTCTCCCTGATCCCCTTCACTTGTCTCTTCCCAGCAATGGGCCAGTTCTGAGAGCTTTACCTATCCAAGGGCTTTCCTACACTCATGTTAGGGTTAGGGTTAGGGTTAGGGTTAGGGTTAGGGTTAGGGTCTGGTCCTGGCAATCCTTGGCCTGTTCAGAGTCCAGGTTCAACAATCTCTCACATATATGTCTCATGCTTGTTCACTGTAATGGTGATTTAATAAGCAGTCATCCTCAAAGCATTAACGGGCCCAGCAGTTCTAGAATGTGGCTTCGTTGTTTCATTTGCCTCCGTTGTTCATCTATAAAGTGAGTGAGGGCTGACCTCACCCTGTATCACGCTGACACAGAAGTCCCAAGAGCATGATAGGAGACAGAGAACAGGCTTGGTAAGGGGAAGACTCCAGACCCCAGCATTGTTTCATGTCAAGCTTCTCATAAGTGGGTCCTGAGAACTCATAGCCTCCGTGTGCTCTCAGGAAAGAGAACATTGTAAAGGTACCCGGAAGGAAGCTCATCACCACCATTAAACCCTGACAGGAGGATGTCGGTTAGTGGAGAAAGGATGGCTGCTACAGGAGCCGTTTCCGGAGCCATCTCTTTGCCTTCTTCTGAGTATTCCTGTCAACTCCAGATTAGGGGAGAGCCAGAACAGAAAGAAAGCACTTCCCAAAACAAAACCTTAACCACTCACTGTCCCAGGTCAAGAAAACCTCACATCCTGGACAGTCAACCTGAGAAGAAAGCTTAGATGTGAGCTATCAAGTGGAGAGATTCAGCTGTCACTCGGGTTGGGTTAGCAAGGCTTCCCAGAGCTTCTACTGACACCCTCTTGGAGGGAGGGATGGGATGTAACTGTCAGTGTCCAGTGAAGGACAGTGAGGTGGAGATACAGTGTCAGTGGGTGTGGGGTTTACTGTAAAGTGGGTGAGGGGCAGACGGAAAGGGAGCCAGGGATAGACCTGCATTTCTTGAGTGACTGCTGTGTGCAGGGCACCATGCTAGGCACATCTCCATCTGTTACCTCATTTAATTTTCCCAGGAATCCTGGGAGACAGTTCTACTAGCAACCTTTCCTCACATGGAAGTTGGCTTCAGGTTTTTGTTTTTTTGTTTTCTATCTTGGCAGTTCCAGCTATAAAGTTGTCAGCGTTCACTATAGGCACAGGACATGGGAATCATAGAAACCACATGTGAAATAAAGAGCATGTCTAGTCCCCAAGGTCACGGCACAACATGGGAGCCCTCTAGGATGCTGTGTGTGTGTGTGTGTGTGTGTGTGTGTGTGTGTGTGTGTGTGTTCCAAGTTTTGGCATTCATTTTAAACATATGTGATGCCACATTGTGTGTAGAATGTTCTGCTTGCTTGATGACCTTTATAGCAAAAATATCTTCATGCCATTAAAAATTCTACAAACAGCATCTTTTGTGCTTTCCCAGTGTCCCCTGTAAGTACAAGCCACTCCTCGGCATCTGGACAAATGTTTCTCTTCCTCTCCAAATGATAAATAATATTGTTCAATTGGCATCATTGCACCAGCAACTTTTGTTTTTTTTTTAAGAATGAGATGTTCTTTAAGAAACTTTAAAAACAAAACTAAAGGAGAGATTATTTGAAAATCTTCTGTTTCAAGGCTTCCTAGAGCAAATGATTCAGGTTTCCAAAGGCAAAGGAAGATCTGGAGTCAGAAGGTCAGGGCACAGGTGCAGTCCTCCCCAAGCACAATCAGGGCTCAGGCACAGTCCTCCCTAAGCACTGTCAGGACACAGGTGCAGTCCTCCCTAAGCCCGGCTGTCACATGCCCCGACTCTCACCTGCCAGATAGGACTCAGAGGATATTTCCTCTTACTTAATTCAGATTAAATGGGAAAATTGAGGAGAAATGGTTCTGAAATGGTTTTGATGTCATCAAAAAGAAGTGAGAACAGACACGCTTCCCCAGATTAGAGCACTGTACAGCCTACCTGTGCTTAAGTAACACGGGGCAATCCATGAGTATGGACAGTTTTGCAAAGTTTCTGACTATGGGATCAAGTCAGTTTAACTTTGATTTTTAAATAATTTCATTTCTAATTGTAAAAGTAATGCTTATTTATTGTGGGAAACTTTAAAAAATATGATAGGGTAAAACCCATAGCCTTTCTCAGATTATTATTATTATTATTATTATTATTATGGTTTGGGGTGGTAGTATTTTTGGCTCCCTCTCTTTCGTTGTGTGTGTCTGTCAGTCTGTTTGTGTGTCTGTGTGAGTGTAGTGTATGTGCATATGTGTGCACCCATGCATACGTAAGCAGAAGCCAGAAGACAGTGTTGGATGTCTTGCTTTACCTCTATCCACTTTGCTTTCTTGAGAACAGGTCACTCGTGAAACCCACCTGGAGCTAGACTGGTCCTGGCTAGCCGCTTGTCGCCCCCCCTACCCCCAGCCGGGTCTCACGAGAGTGCACATGCACAGTCGACACTCTCGCTGACCCACCACCCCAACCCTTCTGTCACCTTTCTATGTGGTCTGGATATCAGTATAAAAAATATAGCTGTATAAAACTGGGATTTGTGCTGTTTATAATGTCATATCTCATTTGTCTGCAGGAATTGTATTATGATCATTGTATCCTTAATTTTCCCTAAAAATCAATAGCTACATACTTTCAAGTTAAGCATCATTAACTAAGCATTCTTTTACCTGTGGCTGATAAGACTTTCATTTCTAAACATCTCCTATTAATAACTCCGTGATGAGCATCTGGACATCTGTAAATATTAACCTTTGACCTCATCTCCAATTACATCCTTCAAACAGATCCTTAAAAGCAAAATTACTAGGTCAAAGTGTATGAGCATTGTTAGAGCTCTTGGTACATATTGCCAAACTTTGTTCTCGAAAACATTCCTGGCCAAAGGAAGATGGAGCCATACGCTGTCTGATACAAAATGTTAAAGACTGAAAACTAGTCTAGCATCTGGAGTGGGGTGCAGGGGGAGGGGGTAATGCCTTTAATCCCAGCATTGGGAAGCAGGAGCAGGCCGATCTTTGTGAGATTGAGACCAGCCTGGTCTACAGAATGAATTCTAGGAAAGCCAGGGCTACACAGAGAAACCCTGTCTCAAAAAACAAAAACAAAAACAAAAACAAACCAAAAACAAAAAACAAAAAAAACCCAAACCAAACAACCAGAAAAAACTTCTGTAGCGTTTCATAAGCAAATGTGTTTGTTTGCCTTTTGTTTCCTGATGCCCCCAATTGTACAATCGGATCAAGGGTCTCGTGTATGTCAAGCACACACTCTAGCACGAAGCCACACCCCCCCCAGCTCTCAGTTATACTTCAAACTATTTTGTTTGTTTGTTTTTCATTTTCATACCTACTTGGCTAAGCATATTTTAAATGTGGTTGTTTATTTTTAAAAGCTAATTATGTATTATGCATTTCTTTATATGTATGGATATTTGTGTACATGTATGTCTGTGCACCATTCACATGCCGGTTGCCCGTGGAGGCATGAAGAGGGCATTGGATCCCCTGAGACTAAAGTTACATATGGTTAGGACCCACCATGTAGGCAGTGGGAATCTAACTCAGGTCCTCTAGAAGAGCATCCAGTGTTCTTAATTGCTGAGCCATCTCTCCAGCCCCTAGTTGCTTATTTTCCATCTTTGGGAATTATCTATTATAGACTCCTAACTATTTATTTTCGTCTGAAAATATTCTCATTGTTTTAGATGACCTCTGTATGTATATTTTAAGTGTCTCAGTCCTATCCCAATTATATTCATCCTTGAAGAATTTTCTAAATGAAGATCTCTCAAAGAGGAGGAGGGGGAGGAAGAACAAGAATAAGCAGAAGGAGGAAGAGGAGGAGGAGGAGGAGGAGAAATATCCATCTTTGTAGACAAAGAAGTCACAGGTCAATGCAGGAAGTGATTTATTTAAAGTCATTTAACTGACCAGTGTCTGGCTGGGATTTGAACTTTAGTATGACTTGTTCCAGAGCTCTTAATTAGAAAAACAAAAAGATGGGCAGGTGGAGGTGGAAAGAAGTAAGTAATAGTAACTTTGGAAGTCTTAATAGTGGAAGCTGAGTGGGATTGGTGGGACCAGTAAGGTCCACTGTCCGAGGGACGGGACGCGCTTGTAAAGGAGAAGGTGCAGCAGGTTGGAGAGAAGGAGCCAGAAAGCAGCCTGGTGTGTGGTCAGCTGTGAATCTTTCCGATCACTGCCACAGGGCTCAGAAGTGAGCTCCTTACTCCCTTTCTCTTCAGTGACCCTTCAGAGGCTCTAGCTGTGTACCCGAGACCTTTCCAAATCTGCAGTGTGCTAGGTAGTACAAGCTTTGATTTGCCCTCTACGCACATTCCCAAAGCTTTGAGAGAGGTTCCTTGGTACTTCTGTACTGCATTAGAGATGGTCAGAGACAGCCTCATCTGTCAGGCCCAGACTCTACAGATTTCTTTGATCATCTTTTCTTACCCAATCATATTTATTCCTACCTGAAGTTCTACTCATTCTTGCCGAGAGAGAGAGAGAGAGAGAGAGAGAGAGAGAGAGAGAGAGAGAGAGAGAGAGAGAACTGTCCTGTCCTCAAGTTGGGTACACGAGGCCTTCTGATGAGTCTGGAAGCCTCTTGACCTCTCTGAAGTCCCTTGTCCCCCACTTTCTAGGGTCAGGGAGGCTGGGAGAGACAGAATCAGAAGGAGGAAGATGAGGCCAATTGTTCCCTGTCTTTTCCTCTCTCATGCCTCTCTCTAGATCTGGCTCTTGGGAGTTTAAACCGTGTGGAAGGTACAGATTTGTGGTAGACAGTGATGGCATTTTCAGGAGGCTACAGAGGCCACAAGGATGAAGAGAACTGAAGTTCTGCAAACACAGAGGAAAGTTTGACCCAAAACTGAATGGAAAGTTGACTTACAGAAAAGAAGGAAGGGGCCAGAAAATGGCTCAGTGAGCAAAGAATGTTTGCCATGCAAGTCTAATAACCTGAGTTCGATTTCCAGGTCCCATGGTGTAAGGAAAAACCTAACTCTTGAAAGCTGTCCTCTGACCTCTACACATGCACTGTGGCTTGCACACTTCTGCACACACACTCATCTCATACCCCACAATAATAAGCAAATAAAGATTCAAAATTTAAGGACAGAAAAGAAGCAACAGAAACTTTATAGGATATATGTGTATATGTATATATATGTGTGTGTGTGTGTGTGTGTGTGTGCATATATATATTTATAATATTTTTAAGTGTTGTATTTTACTGCCTAATAACTTTAAAAGACAATTTTCTAAGCAACAACAAGAACAATAGTGGGTTTATTCTCATATAAGGCATGTAAGGCAATTTGGCAACAGTAGACTAGAGGACTAGGAATGATATTATTTAGATTCATGTTTCTGTGTGGCATTTGCACACATGTGCACATGTACTCTTGCCTGTGTGAGCATGGAGGCCGGAGGAGGACATTGTGTGCCCTGTTCTCCCATGTTCCTCCTCATCCCTTTGAGACATGGTCTCTCATGTACCTAGCGCTAGTATGACTGCCAGTAAGTCCCAGATACTTTCCTGTCCCCACCACTCATGACCTTGGGGTTACAGGCATGTACATACGTGGCCTTACCTAGTTTTTTATATGAGTCTTCAGGTTTGTATAGCAAACACTCCTATCCACTGGGCCATTTCTCTAATCCCTATCTTAGATTCTTGTATGTGAATTCAAGATAATTAATAATTTAAGGATACACACAGACACATAGAATGATTCAAGAACAGAGCTTTAATAATAAATGAATACAGAAACTAAATATTAACTAATACTCAGTTGATTCAAAAGAAGGCAAGACAAAGGGTCAAAGAATCAACAAGCAGAAAATAAACTAATAAATATAGCATTTATTAGTTATAATACTCTCTCAAGAAATGAGGTGATTTATAAAGTCTTTTTATAATTCCCAGTCTTGATTTTGGTAGCAATTCCACATCAGTTCCCACTGCAGGAACTGAGGCCCTGTGGAGAGGGCGAGTTAAGACAAAAGCGTGATGAGCTAAGCCTGATGATTCCTGGATAAAGGGAACTGTACTTGGAAGTTCACAGTGGTCAATCAGATTAGAGTACCAAGTTGAGGAGATGATAGGTACAGATCAAGTCCAAAAAGATGCTGGTTCCGACAACCTAACCTATGGTGATGTTAAGTTAGAGACAATCAGCTTTATGAGTGATGGGTAGGTTTGGTTTGTCAGTCAGATCTGAAGGGAGGGAGGAAACCAAGCTCGGGATTTCACAGAGACCATCCAATTTATGGTAGCCATAGCGCTTCCTACTGCTAACAGCCTCTTTGTCCCAGATCTCTGGCTTAGGTCAGGATAATTCCAGTACTTGGTCTCTCTTACTCTGATCAACACAGTGCAATATCCATTTACTCAGAAAGCCATCTCTGTGTCCTTCTCTTTGCAGGTCCTATCCTAGACCCTGGGGATTCAGCATGAACAATGCCATCTCCCTGATGATCCCTTGGTTAGAGACTGGCAGTTAACATTCAGCAAATAAATGCTTCCAGAAAGCAAAGTCATGCAGTGAGAGAGACTGGCCTGGAAGCCTCGGGCTAGAGGAGCCGGAAGAGGTTGAAGGATAAGTAGGGGAAAGGCCAGGCTGAGCAAGGAAGGCCCGAGAAGGGGATTGGTATAAGAGAGAATGGGAGAGAGCCAGGTGGCTGGGCCAGGTAAGCCCCTGGGATGGCAGCTATCTCCAGTGGGAAGCCATCGGGTGCAGTAAAGCTGGGAAGTGACACACACTCATAGGAGGTCATGAGACTCTGACGACTCTGGCTGCGCAGTGGAGAATGGCCTGTGGCACTGACAAGAGAGAAGCAAATAGAAGAAAACAATGCTCTAAGAGATAAGAGCCCTGGATTCCTCAATATGCTTTGTGATCCGAGATGTTCAGATTTTCATTTAGTCTAATCTACCTTGTGGCTATCTAGTTGTAAATGGCCACTGGAATTATCTATACTATTTATGTTGTAGAAGCATGGTGAGGATCATGAATAGATCAGGATGGAATGTTTAAGAAGTTACTTTTGCAGAATGAAGGGCCACACAAGAGCGAAGGCTGTGTTTATCTGCCCTCCTCCACGAACTAGACACTTGCTAATCCAATTGGCTAACTGAGATCTGGGAGACAGTGTGAATTAATTTCCACTGTGAACATTGTGGCTTCTAGGACATCACTTGTCCTAAGGTTGTTTAGCTGATTTGGATAATGAGGCCAAACTCAAACTCAATGATGGGATCCCAGGGCCAGCCAGGTTCTTCTGCTCTGTCCTCAGACCAGTGATGGCTTTGAACATTGTGTCATTGTTCAGCAATGACTTTACTGAAGAAATGAAGATAATTCCCTCTCTCGTCCTTCACCATGGAGGCCACCCACCTCTAGAACAAGAAACAGGGGCCATATTTGACACCAGGGACTTGCTTCAAACTAACCCACTGCCTCTCTTCTCAGAGTTGGGGACTGGATGGGGTGGGGTGGGTTATGGGAACATTAGAAGCCCATCAGGAAGTGTTCAAATGTTACTTGCATTATTGTCTTTGCTGAGGGACAACCATTCCAGTTGTCAGGGGTTGAGAAATAAAGCCTGCAGCATGTCAAGCAAGGTCACAGTACTTAGTGCTCCTCTAGCTACGTCCCCTGTGCCCAGCCCTCAGTCCTGCAGGCCAGATCCAAGTAAAGAGAGTTCCGTTTAAACACATATACATATATCTACATATACAAAATAACCAGACATTAAAATAATAACAACAACAACAAGAAAACAGCCACTGGGGCTGGAGAGATGGCTCAGTGGTTAAGAGCACTGATTGCTCTTCTGAAGGTCCTGAGTTCAAATCCCAGCAACCACATGGTGTCTTACAAGCATCTGTAACCGAGATCTGACGCCCTCTTCTGGTGTGTCTGAAGACAGCTACAATGTGCTCATATATAATAAATAAATAAATCTTTAAAAAAAAAAAGAAAAGAAAACAGCCACTGACCTGGTCTCTGATAGAGAACTTGCCTCATGTGTGAGAGGCATTGCAATAATCCAAAATTTAAAAAGCAAGAAGCCAGATATGTTTTCTGGAAAGAAGACAGAAAAGTATGCTTCAGGTAGGGGTGCAGTTTATTTTTGAGCTAAATCACTGCAGACTCTCACAGCATCCTTCTGAAGTGGGCAGTTGCATGTTCATTTGACAGACAAGGAAACTGGTATTTAGAGAAGTTAGTGGTGTCAGCTCAAACTGCTTTAATTCTACAATGGCCCCCAGTCTGTGTGATTACTTTTCTAAAGCATCTGCCATACCTCAGTAACTCTCTTTTTTATGAAGGCCAGTACTCCCCACACCCTGGGAACCTCTCAGGCCAGGGAAAATTGAGGACAAACTCCACACTAGGGGCTGATTTGCCACTCTACCCATCAGGAAACAAAGGAGCAATCAGTCAGCAAATATTGAAGGCCCATGTGTGAGAGATAGGCAGAATGGGGGAGGCATGCATCTGTAAGAGTAATTCAGGAGTGAGACCCAGTCATGTCTGCCCAAATGGAGGGCAGAGATGGTCACAGAGGAAAGAGATGGCCAAAGACTGATGGAGGTAGAGTCAAGGGTTTCTGGGCACAGAGGGAAGATGGACAGTACCATTGACTCAGTGGCCTGACCTCTTTCTCTCCTGGCTCTTGACCCCACAGGAGCTTGGCACAAGTGCAGGCCAGGGCCTCTGGATATGCTCAATACAGCCAGCATGTGGGTCAGATCTGTGCAGGGGATTCAGGCTCAAGCCACAAGCTCCTGGTCCGTTTCTTCTGTAGAGCTGGTACTCGGAGAGTGACTGAGATGCGTTAGCGCCTAGGAGAAGATATCTAAGCCAGCAGAAGAGCTTTCTTTCTAGGTGAGGAGAGGTCTTGACAGCAGAGAGAAACCGGCAGGAGGGTAGAGAGTGGGATACTGCACAGTGCCCTCTAATGGTGGGGCTGGGGTGACGCTTCCACTGAGGTGACCAAGTGGCTAGTGTCAGGCAGGGAGGGAAGGAGAGAGAGAGATAGCAGAAAAACCTGCTGTTCCTGTCAGGTTAGTCACCCTGCCTGCATCTCTGTCAACCCTACCTTAAAAACATAACCAGAGGCTTACCATGAAAGAGCAGAAAGAGAGGCCATTCCCAATACTTCCCAAAATCCTTAATAAAAACTGACATTAAATTATCTTTTTTGAAAAAACTAAGTTTGGGGTTTATTTTTCTAAGTCATGGTTTCTTTTATCCCAGGTTGGCTTTGACACTCCTAAACAGCTTTATGGCCTTGTACTTGGGATTCTCCTGCCTCCACCTCCCTTTGTTGGGATCACAAGTGTGTGCCACCCACCCGGGTGTCACACTGTGCTGGAGACTGTACCGAAGGCCTCACAGATTATAGGCCAACACTCTCCTAACTAAACCACACACTGAACCCTCAACTAAGATTTTATTTTTGTTTATTTATTTGTCTTGGGTTGTTGCTTTGTTTGTTTTCAGATAAGACTTTATTTTGTAGCCTTTTTCGGCCTGAAATTCACTATGTAGACTAGGCTGGCCTGGAACTCACACAAACCATCTGCCACTGCCTCCCAAGGGCTAGGATTAAAGGTGTTCACAGTCATGTCTGACCCACAAACTAAGTCTTTACATCAATTGAACTAGTGTAACTTTGGTATATGAGACTGACTTCCTCAGTTCCTTCCCAGAGTCCTTTGTCTTCTTCAAACTCTGCCTTTGAAAACTTGTTATGGGAGTTTAATACGTGATCCCAGCTGGAGAAGTGAAGGGAGAGGAACCAGGAGGATTGTCATGAATTTGAGACCAGCCTACAGGACAGGATAAAGAGTCTGTCTCAGAAAAACAAATTATGGTGTAAGAAACATGAGGACAGAGAACACGCACAGAGCCACGTCAGTAGTACTAACCTGAGGGACTTACTACCACAAAAGCTGACTGAGAACACCATACCTAGCTAGCTGTCTCCTCCACCCCCATCCCCCAGTTCTTTGTACTCAGAGTCTGGTGAACTCTGCTGTCTCCCATGGGGAAAGGCCCTGGACAATGCTTCCTTATCTATGTGATCAGTAAGGCTGTAAACTGTGTGCTTACTTACTGACACCTTTAAACTCAGTAGACACGTCTGGAGATAAAAAGATATTCACTGGGAAGGAGGAAGAAGGAAAGAGTACAGAGAGGGGAGAGGTGGTGGGGGAAGAAATTCATAGAGAGGGCAGGTCAGGGTGTGTATACCCCAGGTGAGACATTTGATAAAGTCTTAGAGGGTTCCAGGATTCTCTGATGTCTCTTCTCCCAGCCCTTGAGCAACCCTCACCATCCATTCCTGTACATAATCTCCTGAGTTGGACTTTGGAGATACTTGGATTTGCCTTTGACCCACTTAAGACCCCTAAGACATTATAGCCAAGTGCCTTGACCTCAGTGCCACGAGTATACACTCGGTGGCAGAAACTGGTGTTGTGCTCAGAGTGCTTGACCTTCAGAGGGTCTAGAACTCATGAGAACTTCCCTCTGGTGTGCCTATCGTGCAAAATGCCAGGGGAAAGAGAACAGAAATGGGTTTGTAAAACCTATGCTGAACAAGAAAGATAGACTTTCCTCTTGGAGGACATGGAGTTGAGTTCCTGGTTAACCGAGAAAGGAGCTGCAGGGCTTGAGGACAGCTGCACAGTGAGTGGCTGCTACCTGTCGAAGTCATGCTCATACACCGCTACACTTATGTGTCATTGTGGTCACTAACTTATCAGGAACAGATCCACATGGGAAAGTCAGAGTGACTGTCAGATCTGAAAGGCAGCGGTCATGTCCAGTCACAGTGTGACCACACTTCACTGTCTTTGCTCTGGTAGCCACCGGCCTGAATTCCAGAGCAGTAAAAGCTATGGATCAGGAAGGACAATAAACATAAAACTGCCAAAGGTTTGACTTGCTTCTAGAGGGCTGCTCCTTGGCCTTGAGTCTGAAAGAGAAGACTCGGGTGTCGTCCTCTGTCGAGGACCCTCGTCGTCAGCTTCTCCCACTAGGAAACCCCAAGTCACCTGTCAAGACCTAGCCAAGGTGTCACCTTTTCTGAAGGCTTTCCCTGGCTTCTCTCTCCCTCTCCTTGTCTAACCAGCATTTGCCATCCTGAGCCTTCAGAAGGCAGGCTTTTTAGCTCTGTCTACACATCTATCTCCTACAGCAAACCGAGGTGTAGCAGGTTAGACGGTGTTTGTCTCTCGTAGGTGAGTGTCAGCCGCAGTGATGAGCATGGGCTGAACACTTAGGGGCTGAGATACAAAGAAGAAAAGATGAGATAAATTAATTAAGCAAAGATTCACACAAATGCAGTCAGATAGGATAATGCTTCAACAGAACTTGAAGGGAAGACTAGGTATAATGTGTTGTGTCCTCACCATCATTTGATTAGTTTTTAAATGAACTGTGAATTCTTAATAGGTAAAATTAGCTCAAATCATCGATGGATTTTCCCCAGTATTTTTGCAATTGTGGCTGTCATTATTCTTTAAAGCATTGCTATATGAATGTCACTCTGTAATACATAGATATACAATGAACTCTGGGCCGTCTATCCTGGAGTTAAGTGCTTACAGAGTATTGCCTCTAGCATGTTTTAGGCCAGAAAGCATCTTACCTCCATAAATGACTATCTGAGCAGGAGCTACTTCAATTCGTCCAAAATAGAAATAATAACTAATCTACTACACTGTAAAATCAGTAGGTAACACAGAGCACGCCCTGTTATCTAAAGGCTTGAAACATCCCACCTCTCACTTTTCTCCCATGGGGACAGGACACCGGGCACATTGGGCTTAGCTGGCCTTGGACACCCAGGGTTCATATACCAGAACCTCAACCTTCTGAACAGACAAAGAAAAAATCCTCAGGGTTTAAAATATTAAGTATTTACAGACACTGTCTCAGCATTGTGTCCCTGGTTTTCGTCAAAGGGCAAAGACAGGTATATGCTCGATTTGCGTGGGAGCTTATTTCCTGGTGGGGCACCTGCAGAGGAACATGTGTGTGAGTGAGGGTGAGTGAGCATGCGTGAACATGTGAGTTTAGGAGGCAGTTGTGTGTGCTTCAGCGGTTGCCCCTGTCCTCAGACAGACCCAGTTTCCATGCCCATGGTGATGCAGATGCTCCTATACAATTATGTTATTTGTCACATGCTCACTGTATGCCAGGTACCCTGCTGGTCATGGAGGATGCTGATATAGATAAGCATCCGGCATCTCCGTCCCTGCTTCAGCATGCCCTAGCTTCTCTGAGGTAGGAGAGTGGAGGAGCCAGGAAGGAAGATTTCCCCTTCTTTCTTCCCCCAACCCATTCTTTTTTAGCCCAGGTGCAGTTTCCCTTGGGTTTGCTCTGGCCACAGCAGATGCTTCTCTCTTCGGTGCCCATGAGCTACCCGTGCATTCACCCAGCTGGTCCCTTCCAACTGAAATTCTTGTGGTTCCGGAGGAGCCTCTCCTTCAGCTGGCCCTTGCAGTCTTCCCTCAGCTTCTGCCTCCCGTGACATGTTAACCCGTTTCTTCCGAGGACTTCTAGAGTACATTCACGTAGACAGCCTCTTATTGAATATTCCAGGTGAAATTCATCTTGTGGATTCCATATCTGGTCCTGAATGTCTTCATCCCTACACTCCAGGAAAGAAAGGTATACTAGCCCATCACCTGCCTACCCAGATGGTGCTTCAGAAGATCACGTACCTGAGATCCACTATCCTGTCTGCCGTACCATCTAGCTAGCTTCAAAGCAGCTTTCTAAAGCAGCACTTCTCGAACTTTCAGGGGATTGAATTACCCTTGCATAGGGGTCACATATCAGTTATTTACATTACAATTTGTAACAGTAGCAAGCTTGCAGTTATGAAGTAGCACTGCAGATAACTTTATGAGTGGGGTTACTGGGACGTGACAAGCTACATTGAAGGGACACAGTGTCAGGGAGGCTGAGAGCCACTGCCCTAGAGAGTTGAATGAGGCCTTTATTGAGGCTGCCTAAAAGCTCCACTTCTCCCTGTCTGGTTTTATTTCCTCTGTTATGTCACTGAAGTCTCACCTAAGAGCATGTCTTGAGTAAGACTCCCATGATCTCTCATTTTAGACTCAGATTCTAGGGAATTCTACCTGTTCCGTTGCTGTGATGTAAGCAACTGGAAGTCACTTTTAGATGTGGATATAGCCATTTCTTCCTGCACTTTCTGTACTCCCTGCATCCGTGAGCTATAGGAATATCCATGAGCATTCTGTGTGATCTCCCAGAGTCCCAGAAACTAGCCTTAGAGAGAACAGTGAGTGTTCTCCCTTCGTTGGACCATGATGCTGACAGTGCATCCAGGTCATCCAGCTGCCAGTTCTCCTTATGGGAAATCTTAGGTTCCCCAAGGTGGACAGTGTCTAGGGAAAACACACAAAACCATTCTCAAAAGCTTTCTTGCATTCTGCATTTTGAAAATAGGGGGCAGTGGGACCCATCATTGTTTGAGACCTCCGTTTCAACAGAGATGGAAAGAGATCATTTTAACATCTTGATATACAGGTCAAGGCTGCTCCAGCTGGCTGGGGGGCCATTCTACCCCCTACCCTGTGCCATTCTTGGTCATCACAGCTCCAGGGCTGGCATAGTGGGGTCCTGCTTCATCATCTTTAGTGACAACAGCCATTTCATTTCTGCTCATGCTTTTTTCAAGGCGGGGCTAGCACTTCGTTCCTAGTGGCCTTTTCTCTCACACAGATGTTACTTTGTCACCTCTGATGTCACACCTGCCAACTTGCTGCCTGGCCAGTCCAGGCTGGCCTTTTCTGGGTCCTGGGGGGGGGATATCCATCTGGGATTCCAGATTTGTCTGCTTTTCATTCTCTCTCCATCCACTACCCACCACCAAATTCTTACACAGCAATTGTTCAGAGACTTGGAGCATGATTTCGTGCTCAACTTTCTTTCTTTCTTTTTTTTTTTTTTTTTTGGTTTTTCGAGACGAGGTTTCTCTGTATAGCCCTGGCTGTCCTGGAACTCACTCTGTAGACCAGGCTGGCCTCGAACTCAGAAATCCTCCTGCCCCTGTCTCCTGAGTGCTGGGAGTAAAGGCGTGCGCCACCACTGCCCAGCTTGTGCTCAACTTTCATATTTAAGAAAATCTCAGGAGTGCATTCATCATTGTTCTAGTTTGCCATGATAAGTACCAGGACCAAAAGCAGCTTGGGGAGGAGAGAATTTATTTGGACTAGACATTAGCCAGCTCACAGACCTTCACTGCGGAAAGTCAATGCAAGAGTTCAATCAGGGAAGGAACCTGGAGGCAGGAGGTGGAGCAGAGACCGTGCTGGAATGCTGTTTCCTGCTTGCTCCCCATGGATTACTTACCCATCTCACTGTTTTATACAACCTAGGACCACTTGCTCAAGGATGACACCACCCACAGTGGGCTGGGCCATCCCATAATCATTAGTCAAGAAAATGTCCCTACAGACTTGCCTAAAGGGGACTCTAATGGATTTTTTCAATAGAGCTTTCCTCTTCCCAAATGATTAGCTTGTATCAATTTGATGGAAAAGCTAACTAACAAATACAATTATATAGATTTACTAATTTTAAAACTATTTGGAGGTAACCAAAAGAATCATTATCACGTAAAAGCTGTCTGCTGGTTTCAAGGTTTTAACAGATAAGCAAATGAGCACTCATAATCTAAGACAGGTACTGCTGTGCAAATGGGCTGGGTCCTCCTGGAGGGAGGGACTTGACTGACGCATTATGTTTTCCTTGGAGTAGCACAGCAAGTGACTGTGGATCCATGACTCCTTCATTGGCTGACTGACACAGGGAGACACACAGCCTCTCACTGCTACAACCTTATATCTAGATTCGGCAACAGAAGTCACTAGCCTCTAAGTCACTGGCAATCCAGATATGAAGGAGGAGGCGTGGGATTGGTTGTAACCAAATGGCTCTACCAGGAGTCAGACAGTCCAATGTGGGGGAAACCTGTTTGACCCTTTTCGAAAAATCACAGACCCTCTTTAGAAAGATAACAAATCTTGAGTATATAGGCCAAAAATCATAATGTTTAATAGCATCTATATAGCATGTGTCTATGAAATGACCTCAGGATGTTGGCTAAGAGCCACACACAAGAGTATGATTTTCTGGTACCAGAGTTCAGGGTGAAAGAGTGAAGTTAGAAGACAGGTTTTGTAAAGTTACAGAATGGGATGGCTTTGTTTGGAATGGGTGTGTGTGTGTAGGGATACCTTTTCTTGTTATTGTGACAAGATAACTGTCCAAAGCAACTTAAGACAGAATGGGTTTACTCGCCACGGTTTGAGGGCACCAGCCACCCTGCGGCGGGTAATATAATGGCATGAATGGCTGTAGATGTGGCGGGAGAACCGAGTAGCGGCTTGTTACATTGTGTCCACTGCAGTGAGAGCCAAGTAGGCAGCTTGTTACATTGTGTCCACTGCAGTGAGGCAGCAGAGAGATGAACACCTCAGAGAGATGAACACAGGTGTTCAACTCTCTTCCTCCTTTTCAATCTGGGATGGCAGTATCTGGAAACACCCTCGCAGACAAGCCTAGAGTTGCATTTCCAAAGTGATTCTAAATCCAGTCAAGTTGATAATGCAGATTAACTCTTGGGGGTGACTCAGAAAGGAAGAGCAATGGCTTCTCTTAGATTGCCTTTCCTTTCTGCTACCTCTCGTGTTCCTGACAGTCCCAAATGAAGTAACTTGTCAGACAGAGACCAGAGTGGTGTTACACAAGACAGAATATCCACAGAACAGTGGCAAGTGCATGTCTTAAATGACATTGAGTGTCTCCTTCAATTTCTGAGTTCTAGGACCCTCTCTTGCCTCTTCTTGATCCCATTGTGACAAGGAACTGAAGGTTGAGCCCAGCCTTCCCTGCTCTCTCTGCTGAGCCCTACTCACTCCAGCCTGATTACAAACCATATCCTGGGCCATGCCTGTTACTCTGATGGAGACTATGAGTCATCCTTCTCTCACCTTTCTGCTGCATCCCAAGTGCAGGCTTTCTGTAGGTTTGGAGGTTAACCCATTACCAATAGCTCATCCTTCTAATGGGATACACTACAAAGATGGGAGGAGCACTAAAGTCTCAGGCTCACTCACTACCCCCCCCCCAACCCCTTTGAGACCAGGTATCACTGTGTAGCTCTGGCTGTTCTAAAACCCACTCTGTAGACTGGGCTGGCCTGGAACTCACAGAGATCTGCCTGCCTCTACCTCTCAGGTTCTGAGATTAAAGGTGTGGGCCAGCAGTGCCTGACCAGTTTCATCTCTTAGTAAAATAACTAGGCAGACATTCCATTGATGTCTGTAGCCTTTGACTCCAAGCAGTGCCTCAGGGCGCCAAGGCACAGGTGGGTAGACTTTCTAGGAGATAAATGATCTGTGTCCCCTCCCCCTTTAAACAGCTTGGGAGCTTTACTTCAGGATGCCTTCTGCTGCTGTGTGGGCTTAATGCAGATGCTTCCAGAGACACTTCTATGAAGCTAGGGTCCCAGCTCTCCCCAGATCCCTACCATCCTTACTCAGAGCCCCCCCCCTTCAGTTTTCCATAGATGCCAAAACCTCACAGACTCCTATGTCTGGCTTACATCCTCACCTCCTTACAAAGACTGTTGACCAAGCTCTGGAAGACATCTTAAGAGGTCTTTAGGACACCTGGCTCTGCTCTGTGCAAGGCTGCATCTAGACCTTCTGGGAATCTTAGAGGCACACTTAATTTGTGGGTTAGGAGGAGGAGATGCAGCTAACATAGGGAAGGTTGAAGTGTTCCTGAGTGACCTCTTACACCCCGCCGCCCCAGGATTTCCCTGTATAACCCTGACTGACTAGGAAATTATTTTGTAGCCCAAGCTGGCCCGTGTTGGGGGATGGTCTTGTGCTCTGTGTATTCAGATGCTGATTTCCGCCTGGACCTCCAGTTGCAGCCCGGACTTGGTGTGGTCAAGCATCTCCTGTCTTGATGTTATGCAAAAATTGTTTTCCCTCAGGCCTCAAGCTCAGACTTTTACCTGTCTCTGCCTCTGGAATGCTGGGATTAAGGGTGTGAGCCGCTATGTCTGGTCAGAACCCCTACTTTAAAAGTGACTGTGAGTTAGGGATTGAATCCAGGGCTCTTACCTTTCCTCTTAAAATCAAAAATCTCTCAAATGAATTTCATAACCTCAAGCCTATTGAAATGTTCTCAGTGGGTTAAAGATATCGATCAGTCACCTGTCAAGCATAGCTCAGGATTCAGAAGCTCTGGTGAAAAACAATGTTTCGGGCTTTGAAGCTGCCAAAGTGCTTTAGGTTTTTTATTGTCTGGTCTTCCCCCCCCCCCCTTCATTCCAGTCTCAAGAGAATATATAAAATAAAGCAAATAAAATATACCTTTATTTTATTATAACGGTGTCTATCAATTTGAATTTCTCATTTAGACAAATAAATGGGTCACCCAGGGTATCTAGATGTAGAAACACCATAGGAAATCACCTACCAGCCTCTAAGAGTGAAAAATTCCGGTCTGGTCTTTGAAATCACCCTCAGGTATGTTAACTGACTTCCAAGTTCTCAAGCATCCTTTCATTCAGATACCTTCCCAAGACTACTTCTTCTTCTTCTTCTTCTTCTTCTTCTTCTTCTTCTTCTTCTTCGTCGTCGTCGTCGTCTTTCTTCTTCTTCTTTTTTTTTTTATTTTTTTTTATTTTTTTGCTATTTTCTCCATATAACTCTGGCTGTCCTGGAACTCACTCTGTAGACCAGGCTGGCCTCGAAATCAGAAATCCACCTGCCTCTGTCTCCCAAATTCTGGGATTAAAGGCATGTGTCACCACTGCCCGGCTTCCCAAGACTTTCAAAAAGTACCCACCTTCTTGGTGCCTAAACAAACTTAAGATCTGCCTCTGCCCCAAGACAGACAGACAGACACACACGCAAACACACACCCACACACTGGTTATAATTTTACTAGGAAATTTGGGTTTAGTAATAATTCGGGAAGCAGACTTTGGATCCCAGGGCAGCCCAATTTGAGGGAACATACTTTCTCCGCAATTCACAACTATGGAGCCAATTGGCTCTTTCCCCAGCCTTCAAAAATCAATGGCTGCCCTTCTTCCGTTTGTAGATTTTCCTGCAGGTCACTTAAGTAGGAAATGGGAAAGTGTCTAAGATCAAGTCAAGGGTGGGCATCTCACAGGTGTTAGGCCAAAGAGCTCTCTGCCTGCCTATGGGAGAGGAGACTCATAACCACCAAGTCCCCGCAGTTGGCTGTATCCTTCGAACCCCGGAAGGGCAGATCCAGTAATTTGGGAACATGCTGTCAACACACCCCAAGATCACACTCGGGAACTCTCTGGGGAACCCACGGTGATGCTGGGGTATTGAGAGAGGGCAGAGGCCCGCGGGAGCTCCAAGGCCCTCCTCTCAGGCATGCCTTTAAATCTAACAGCCTACCACAAGTACCTCAAAACCCATAAGCCGGTTGAAGAAAAGGCACGGGTAGGAGCAGCCCTAGATCATTTATGTCCCAGTTTCTCCCACACCTTTCTGCCTCTCCAGACTCAGAAGTCAAGGTCAGTTTCGCCAAAAAAGAGCGCACCTCCAAGGCAGACAAGCAGCACTGCGGTAGGGGTCCTGGGAATTATTACCGCCGGCCGAAGGGAGCCACACGGCTGGGTTAGGGACGTATAGCGAGCGCCCGGAAGCGGGAGTGGGTGGCTGGGCGCTGCTTGTCCTAGCTGCGAGCGCGACCTCCGACCCAGCGCTCCTGCCCTAGCTCTTAGGGGGACAGCGAGGCTGAAAGGACGCTGGAGCAAAGACATACTCCGAACTTGGGTAGCAGTTCCCCGCCATTATTCAGCCCTACGCTAACTGCGCCTCCATTCGGAGTCCCATATAGTTACCCGCCACCATCGACCTCAAAAAACAAGTCGCTGATCTGCGGAAGGAGGAGGAAGGGCAGGCGGGCGCCGGAGGAGCGCTGCCCGAGAGAAAGGGGCGGGACGGGACCTGGGCAGAGGCTGTGGCCGCGCCTCCCTATTGGCCGGGACCCGGTGGGAAGCCGGGGCAGGCAGCCAGCGGGCAGGGGCGGAGCCTGTCTGGCGCCCCGCCCCCGGCCCGCCCCGGCCCGCCCCCGGCCCGCGGTCCCACTCGCGCGCCCCTCGCGCCCTCCCGCGGGCGGGCCGTCCGAGTTTTTAAAGTGGGCTGGCAGCTGAGGAGACCGGACATTCGAGAGCGGCCGGTGCACAGCTCCGGAGTCAGCAGCGCTCCGCTCCAGCTCTCCTGAGGCGGCCGTACAATCCTCGGCAGTGTCCTGAGACTGTATGGTCATCTCAGCGGCCGCACTCGCTTGTTCCCGGAGTTTTTCCAACTTGCTCTTTCGAATCAGCGTTTTTTGTTGTTGGTGGTGGTGGTGGTGGTTGGCTGGTTTTGTTTTGTCAGATCCCAGAAAAGCGACTCTAGTTCGGGGATAAACGGAACTTCAGGTCCCTTGTCGCTGCTCTCTTTTGGCGTCTTACAACCTCCTCCCACTCCTTTCCCCGGTCCCGCCTCCTCCTGCAGGTTCCTCCCCGTCATCCCTCTCCTCCCTCCTCCTCCGCACCTAGCCAGACGTCCGCAAACTTCCACCTGATTGTGCGGGACTCTCGGACCTGAGAGCACTGAAGACCTTTCACACCTCCCAGGGCGACAGAGAGCTGCGGAGGGCCACAGCTAAAAGAGCGGCTGCAGCCCCTACGGGGTTAAGGAACCCAGGTGCTCCGGGTCTCGGAGGGCCACGGCGACAATGACAGCTGACAAGGAGAAGAAAAGGTAAGCGGGCGTCAGAGCTGGCGACCGCCTTGGTCCCAGGCGTTGGCGGAACTGCGCGTGGCGGGTGCGACCCGGGGCAGTTGCGAGAGGGTTGCGAGAGGTCTCGGAGGCTGGAGGGCCGCTCTTGAGGGGTTTTGAGTAAGCGAGAGAGCAGGTGCTGCCTTTAGGGACACGGAGCGGCGGCGTCGCAGTGGAGTTGCAAACCGGAGACCTTGAGACACGGAGAGATGACCCTGGAGGTCAGGGGTGCTTCCGCGGCGCCTTCCAAAGTCTCTTGTCCCTAGAGCACCAAGCTTCCCCAGCCAGTGGTTTGAAATGTTTCTGGGCTGATGTCCTCGACTCTTAGGGTTTCCATGCTGGAGCAGCAGACACGCCTTTCTTAGCCTAAGACCCTCCAGGTCTTTCCGAGCGCGCTCCTAGGCGGGTTTTGCACCGCAAACTGGAACAGAGGGCAAAGCGCAACTCGGGGGTGCGCCCTGCCCGAGAAGTCGGAACCCAGTCAAGGGTCCTGCTTCAGACGGCGCCCAAGTTTGTTCAACCCCCTTAACCTTGCCCTGCACCTAGACTCCGGCAGAGAGTGGGGAGTGAGTGACCTGGGTTGCCCTGCGGGGGCAGGTGTTCTAGTGTGCAGAGAGGAAGGTGACACCCAGCCGCTCCGAGTGTCTGATTCTTAAGGCAGAGGGGCCACCACGAAGGCTTGCGCTCGCGAACCTTTAGGCACTGGGTAAGAGGCAATTCAGGCCAACTCGCGTTGCCCTCGAGCTTCCTTCAATCCGCCCCTCATCTGGTGACCTGACATCCAGCTCTCTCAGAGCTGAGGAGGGAACGCACCGTGCGTCCGCGCAGACCTGGGTACATCCTCGCCTCCTGCAAAAGTTTATAACTGGTCGCCTGGCACTTTGCTCCTGTTTCGGTCGGTGCTTGCCGTGGGCTACAGCTCCCAGCACTGCGCTCCGCGGCGACTTAGCTGGGGGTCCGGAATCGAACTCGTGACCGCAGAGTGACGTGAGCTACTGGAGATCCGAGGCCAGGCTGGAAAAGACTGGCGGTGAGGACCCAGCCCCGAGCAGACTGTCTTTTGTTTGGACTTCCACTTAGGGACCTGAGCCAGGAACTGTGTATCCTCAGGTCGAAAGCGGCAGCTCCCACCTCAGGGCACCGATAAGGAGTTGATAAACTCCAGCGAATCGCACCCGTCCTGGCCCGGTGCCCGCGCCCTGCGAGGGCAGATCTCTAGAGGGGGAAGGTATTGAGTCTACTTCTAGATTCCCCATTATGGCCCACATAACAACGCTGAGGTTCTGTCCGTTGAGGGAAGAAAAGGAGAAGCAAGAGAATGACTAAGATCCCGGCTCAAGCTATAAAACCAATCCGAGTGTAATCACAAACAATCAAAACCGCGAAGTTGGACAGCAGAAAAAAAAAGCCAGGGGCACTTACTGAACAGTTTATTACTGCGGTGCCTATGGGTGACTGTCAGCATTTACCCGAGATGAGGCCTGACAGTAATCAGTGTGAAGTGTCATCTTGCTCTTAGGTCTATCAATGCTTGGGAGAATCAGAGAACCGTGGGGAAAGCTATTTCCATACCTGGCTTGCAGAGTCTCTTGGCAGAAGGCTGGTAGGGAGTATAGTCGGAGCCATGAAGAATGTTGTGTAATGACACTACAAATTATCCACAACAGCGGCCACTTTTAAGAACCAGTGTGACACAGATTGTGAACCTCTGAGGAATCTGCTGCCTGTAGTGCAGTGCCCCAGTAGTAGCTGGGCGTGTGTGTGTGTGTGTGTGTGTGTGTGTGTGAGAGAGAAAAACAGGGCAAGCAGTGTGTATGTCCCTCGGTCCAGAGTCCTGAGTACTCAGTCGTCCAATGCCTGTTAGGATAATGATTTTGAGACTCTGGTTGAGTTGGCTGGCTTCTTGGGGCATCAAGATGTAGTTAAAAATTGTGAAGCAGGGCATTGAAAGTTGGTGTCCCTTAAATGGCTGCCCAAAGCTTCCCAGAGCGAAGCAGGAAATCAGTGTGAGCAGCGAGGGTTCCTGGACTGGTGACACCACCCACTAGTGGTTCAAGGGCCATCTCTTCTCCAGAGCATAGCTGAAGAGTATTGTTCCTTATGGAAACAGCTCCACAAGAGGCCAGAAGGCTTGTTTTAGTCCCAAACATCCCTGTGTGGGTGGATATATTCGTTCATAATAGTCAGGAGCCAGACTTTTAATTGTCGGCTAGTTGTCAGACTGGGGGAGAAACGGTGAGCTCTCCAGGAGTTCTCAGCAACCCAGCAGGATTCCCGATTCCAGGAAGACCTAAGTGTGGATGCTCTCAAGTGGGGATTTGTAGAGCAGAGCAATTAAGATAAATGGAAGTGAGGTCTTTGGATGGCTAGGAATCCAAACCCAGGCCCAAAGCTAGACTCTGACCCATGTACGTTTCAGGAGCGCTTCTGGTACTTGGTACCAGGGCCAAGATGAACAAGGAATTGGACCTTCAAGTTTCCTAACTGCTGCAGGCTTCTTATGGCCGCAGATTTAATTGTTCCTCTGTCAAAATGAACCCAAAGTCCATCAGTTTTCCAAGCTGAGGAGACAGTGCTGGATGGACTTCTTGAATGAAGCTTATCTTCTAATTAGTGTTCCTTCAATATTTGACAACGACTTTCGTGGAATTACCCAGGATCTAGGCTGATAGAGAAGTGGTATGACACTATCAGCCTGGTATTTAAGCTGTACTTCAGACAGCTCTCTTAGAGTTTTTTGTTTTTTTTTTTTTAAAAACAAAAAACAAAACAAAAAAAAAACGTGGTGTCTTCAGTTTTGTTTTTTTGGGTTTTATTTTGTTATTTTTTTCAGTTTTATTGTGGGGCTTTAAGATTATTTTATAAATAAGCATGGAAGTCATAAACATATTTTCTCTTTCTGGATAAGGCCCAGGGAAGGTAAAATGACTGCTCTCCTTAACGAGGAAAATTAGTGCTTATAAGAATCAGAAAGTTGGTTTATTGCAGTCAGTTAACGTGTGGTCAGCAGAGGCCCCCCAGCCCTGACATGCCTCTAGCCAGTGAGAATTTCCAAAGAATTAGTGCAGCTCACCACCACCACCAGATCCCTGAACCTTCCAGACAGAGATTTACTTTCCTAGGTAATTGCAAGAGCCTTGTTCTGAGGCAGGAGAGATGTCAACCAGGCAATGACGTCACTCTCGGTAGTTACCAACTTTTGGGAATCTGAATCCATTGGTTGAGTACTTTTCCTTTATTTCAGTTAGGGAAAAACAACAACAAAAACCCCCAACAAACCCTACTACTCTAGGCATTAAGCAAAACCGATGCAAGGACCATCCTCAGTTCCTGGATGTAGCAAGTTGCTTTGTGGAGTAGAGAACATTCCACAGCTATTAGAGTGTTGCCTGGCCTGACTAGGCATTTTCACAGGGATGAAAGCCATGAACTGAAAACAGTCTACTTTGTTTACATTGTAATCAGCCTCTCTGCCACTGTTTCTCTGCCTCTGTGCCTGTGTGTGTGTTTACATGGCCATGCCCAGTGTTCTAGGAATCTATGTCCTTAAGCCTTTAGAAATAGGAACCAAGTAGGTAATTCTCAATGCTCTGGGGCTTTAGCCCACTGTCTGAAAGTACCTCCTTCAAGTCTGAGGCTTTTCCACTTTTGAGGAAATCTTTTCTATGCAGTGTTTACTTGCTTTAAAAATGACGACAAAGCAAAACACTGTTCTGTCCTATCTCAAGATAATAGGTTCCTCTTTCATTTTATCCTGATGGATCTTTCCTTAGTTTTGAGTCCTAAGGAATATAAACTACCAGGTTTGTTTTTTTTTTTTTTACTGTTTACTGTTTTCTCCCAGGACCTCACTATTCTGCCTTGCACACTCTACAACCATGCTGGCAAGTCTCATGATGATATCCGTACCAAGATACTAACCAGTGAGTTAACGAATATTCCTGATCTGGAAAAACAATGCTGAAAGCTAAGAAATGTGAAATCCATTCATTACTTTCAATTGCTTGGTCTGATTTGGGTGGGGGGACTGGACCACCCAAGAAAACTTTGGGTTGTCAGTCACTCATGGAAGTTTTCTTTTGTAGGGTTCAAATATTTGAAGCTAAAGAAAAGAAATTCTGAGTGACGTTTCAGTTAGTAATTATACACCATTATTAAAATGCATTGGTGTAACTGAGGAAGTTGACTCACAGTGTCCCTGAGATAATAAAGGGGATATGCTGGAAACCAGCATAAGCTGGATCTCAGAGACAGTGTAGAAGTTAGTGTAGTAGTGGTAAAGTTAAGGCTTGGAGACGACATACGTAAAAACATGGAGGCCTCACCAACTTTTGATACATGGACCAAATGACTACCAAGTTTAACTGCTTGACTTGTTTTGGGTGGAGAATTTGCAGGGAGGACACTTGCAGGCCTCCACGGTGACAACCAGAGGTTTCTGTTTCCACTGAGACAACAGTGGCCTTGACTGACTCCATGAAGGCCAAGAAGGGAGGGGGGCTCTTTTCCCAGAGTCTTGTAAATGAGCTTCCAGGGTAGTATTTGATCTCCAAAATTCTATAGAGTGTATGTTTTGTTCTTTTGGGGTTTTTTTATGTTAATCTCAATCTCCCTTCTTCATGAAGAGGGAATCCAGATCTTTGTACAGGCTCGGAAAGCATTCTCACCACTGAGCTAGATTCCCACCCTTTGTTCACCTCCAAGTAGCCTTTCAGAGGTGCTGTGATCTGGAAGAGGCAATGCCTTCTTCCTGCTTGTCTGTCTAGCAGCGAAGAACTGACATCCCTGAGTTCGAGGCTTCAGGCTGCCTGCTCCTGCATTTCAATGCCAGTGTCTTGTCTTGTCCTAGTGAGTGTCTATAAAAAGAAATTTACCCTCACATTTTCCATTATTCCCCACTATCTGGAGATTCTTTTGAACCCTAGGAATGGATGTGCTCTTAGGAGAAATGAGCTATGTAGGCAGGAGGACGAGACAAAGCTGAGCACTCAGACTTCCCGTGCCAGCGCTGTCCTCAGAACTTTCTGGATTAACTTTGTTAATCCTTGTAACAACCCTGTGAGATAAGCTCTGTTATTATCCCCAGTTCACCGATGGGAACTCAGGTGCAGCAAGGCTGCTGCCCGTCGTCACAGGCAATCTAGCTGAGTTGAGGCTCTCCCTGAACTCCGTGTCTCCAGAGTCCACACTCTCACCCACTGTTCCATGCCTCCTGGCCTTGCCTAAGAGGCCTGTAAAGCATTTAATACCATGTCTGAATGTGGTAAGCACTCTATAAATGATAACTTCTTTTGTTGCTGTGTTTATAATTATTATAATGACTTTCTCGTGACTCATCCTTTATATCAAACCTCACACACAGGCGGGAACTAGAGACCCAAAGGCTATTCCTGAAACTCCTGGAATTTCTTCTTCTTCTTCTTTTTATAGCTAGAACAGGGGATAGTTCTCTACTGCCCCTAGAAGTTCAAAGCTTTCTTCCCACCCTTTGCTGGTGGCAAGACTTCAAGAACTGTTCAGTCTTCGGACTCCATTGTGCAGAGGGACCTGTTAGGAACTCTTCCTCTGTGGCTTCTGAAGAAACTTCTACACATCAAGATGTACAGGACTTCCTCTGGCTCCTTTGATCTTTTGAAATTGCAAGCGTAGGAAGGAAAGAAGGGATGGGGGGGATAAAGAGCAGTAATGATTGTTGTGATCATATATATACTTGTTTTGGTTTTTTTTTTTTTGTTTTGTTTTGTTTTTCGAGACAGGGTTTCTCTGTGTAGCCCTGGCTGTCCTGGAACTCACTTTGTAGACCAGGCTGGCCTCGAACTCAGAGATCTGCCTGCCTTTGCCTCCCAAGTGCTGGGATTAAAGGCGTGCGCCATCACTGCCCAGCGTGATCATATTTTCATAGAGCCCTTTCTCTGGTGAGCATCCCAGGCCGTATACTAAAAACCTTGAGATTTTCTTGAGTTTCCTCGCCACAAACCTTGATTGCATTGAAACATATCTGCCCAGTGGGTCGTGGTATGGATATGGGGTGGGGTGGGGTAGGGTGGGGTGTCTATGAAGATGCACAGCTAGCAACACTTGAAGTTTTCAAGCAGAGTTTGTATGCAATTCACTGACATTTTTCTGATTCTCTTACTCAAACCAATCTGAAAGTGAGACTTGAGAGAAATGTGGAGGTCCTTTGAGATCCCCAGAACCAGAGATAAGTGTGGCCAAGAGCAGAGTGTTGTATACTTCTGAGTGGCCTTTCTTTCCCTAATAGCTCAAAAAATGCTGGTTTGCTTATGGCCTCAGGCTGTTTCCAGAGGCCATCAGTACATCCTCCAGGCTTCTGTGATATAGTGTTGCCTACCAGAAAGCACAAGATTCTTTAAAGGTATGAGTAGTCTGTATGCCAGATCCTAGGAAGCAGATACTTTCTCATACAGAATGAGATTTTGGAATGAATGACTTGTTGGTAAGTAAAACAAACACCTGAAAACGTGTGTGTGTGTGTGTGTGTGTGTGTGTGTGTGTGTGTGTGATGGCTCTGCACTTAAGAGCACTTACTGATCTTTAGAAGACCTGGGTTTGGCTCACAGAACTCATGTGCTCATAACTGCCCCTCAGTCCAGTTCCTGGGGATCTGACACCCAGTTCCCACAGCTACTGTATCACATGTGCTCATGCACGCAGACACACACACTTAAAAATAATATATGGACATATATATTTAAAAATTCACACATATATGTGTGTATGTATGTATGTATGTATATCCATGTATACATCTGACGTGTTTTTAATTCCACAACATCATGGAAATAGACCTTTAGAACTTTCCTATATCCCCCAGTGGCTCACTGCATTCACCATTCTAGTGGCAACTTCCAATGTCATAGGTAAGAGTCGAATCATTCATGTTTTTCATCTGGTTAGACTATGTAACCAAACATACACACACACGCACAAACACACATGGATCTACCATGTTGCCCTATTGACCATGATATTCTAGAGGCTGACCCGTGCTGCTGTATTGGCTACCCCTAAAGGCCAGGCTACAGCCACTAGCAATTTAAATGTTAATGAGTAGCATTAGTGACCTCCTTTGCTTTGAAGTGCACAGTTAGTTGGCCTCTAACTGGGAAGTTAGTAGTTACTAAGAATAAGGCTCCATCTAAGAAAGTTAAGAATGCTTTATAAGTCCTTTGAAATACAACAGCTACAGTATATCGTTTGTGACTGGTAATAATTTAAACCACTATGCTGTGTGTCTAGCCAGGAAGGGCTCTGTGTCTTTTGATGGCATATCGCTGTTGACAAACACATGTACCTCTCATCACTGTGTAAGGTTTGTCCTACCTCCTGTAGGGGTGGAAAAAGAGGACAGCACATCAGCATCTTCTTGCATTTAGGAAGTGGAGGGGCTAAAAGAACCAAACCACTTCATCTGAAGCCAAACCTAGGAGTGGACCTGTGTGTGGAGAGGCTGGGCCCAGAACACCACCTCAGGCTCCTGGTCTTGGGTTGTGTTGTTTTGTTGGTCTTGTGTTGTGTTGTTTTCTTGGGAGGGGTCATAGCCAGGAACTCAAAGGAGCAACTCAAACTGTAGCACTAACTCCTCTCATTACTAATGAGTAATTACAGCAAATATTTACAGGTCTCCTTCCTACCTTTATGACTTCCTGTTGCTGAAGCACTTTGGAGTGTTGAGAAAGATTGTTCTGGAAAATACGTCACACATGGTTGCAGGAAAAGGGTGCCTTTAAGCGCGCGCACACACACACACACACACACACACACACACACACACACACACGGTTTTGTTTATGAATTCCATGTGAGAATAACAAAATTACACCTTCTAGAGGCTGAGAATCTTACTTTTCAAAACAAGGCTTTAAAATCAATTCTCAACTACTGGTTTTACAGCAATAATAAGACTGTGCATGTTTATGAAGCATAGCCATTGCATAAATACTTTTTAAAACACCACAATGTTTTATGAAACTGTGACCCCACAGTGTCTTCAGAATGAAAACAGAAAAACTTAATAGAATAAATCAAGATATATAAAATAAGCCATGTGGACAATTTTCTGAGTTCCAGAAGTCCTGATAATGCTTATTTTCTATGTATTTAGGGGGGTTTTTGTTGTTTGTTTTTTAAATCAGTCCAGTGAGTGACTTTCTCGGTCCGCCCCTGTGAGCCACTGTGCCCTGTGTTTCTCTCTGGTGTGCCCAGCAGTTCCCAGATGCTATTTTAGAATGGCAGCCTTCACTCCAGCCTAGCTGAGGTCGATGGAGCTAATTTTGGTGTCTAGGGTAAAGGGAGCGAGAAAGCCTGTGCAGAGCCAAAAGCCTTTTTTTGTCCGGAGCTTACAGCAGTGTGGTGTTACCAGAGGCACTACATTTCACCTTTAGAACCTTTATTTGTATACTTGCACAACAAATGTTTACCTAGATATTGAGATAAGGGAAATATGAAGGTCCCATTTCACTGGTGACAAGGGAGCGTCTATAATTGTACTATATCACCTTGTAGCAGGAGTCTCTTTTATTCTATAGCCAAGACTTAAGGGAATTAATGGTGGGTGTGGCATAGAAGTCAAGGCCCTTCTCAGTTTCTGTTTCTGGCTTTATTACTGCTTCTATGTTTTCTTGGCTCAACCAGTGTGTTCCACTCATTGGGTGAAGGCTTTTTCGGTGGTCTAGGAATTAGAGGGAATTCTAGTGCACTCTGTGGCCCCACTCTGGAGTCATGTGCTGTTCTATGGAACCCAGTTACTGGACCCTGGCTTTGTCACAGTTTTCCTAGGCTCTCAAAACTCTCACATGGTGCCAATACTGCCCTGTTTCAGGCCTTCAAGTTGTCTTGGAAGCACAGCAAATTTTCCTTGTGGCAAGAGGGTTCTATGTGGACTTGGGGGTTTCTCTGAAGATCCCCCAAGGATTTGCTACTCAGTCTAAAGAGCTAGAAACCTGACTCAAGGGTTTTCCCTAAGGGAAGCTATGAGGCAGATGACTTTGCTGGAAATGTGGGTCCCTACCCTGCCTCACTCAGTCACTCATGGTGCCTCCTGAACTCATCGAAAGCCTGTTCCCCGGCCACACAGATATTGTCGTGGTGCCCATCTCTGGTTCTTAGTCCATGCTTGGATGCTTTTCCCCCTCTCTCTGCCCAAATAGCTCACACTTTTTCTACCATGAGCCTAAACTTTCCGCCTTTCCGTAGAATCCCATAATATTTCCACCCTGACACTTCCCCTCCATTTGCTATTTTTTATTTCCTTGTTGTCTAATGACATTTTATTTGTTTTTGCCTTTCCAAGTTCTTGCACGTGGCTTGAGAGCAGGGGTTGTCTGATTTTCTGATGTGGCCGATAAAACGTTGATCCTTTTCATTTCTCTCTGAAGTCATGGTCCATTAAAAAAAATTACAGAATGGGTTTGTTGATGTCTCACTTTCTTGAGCTCAGCTGTCTCCATCCACATGATTTCCCTTCACCTGTTTCTGCTTAGAACAAGAAAAGAAAATAATGGGGGGGGGGGGCAAGGCCTTGGCCAGGTGAGCATTATTTGCTATCAAATGCAAGGTTTAGGCCGGTAGTATGTCAATACTTCACATCAAGAACGCATAGTAGTCTAGGTAAATTCCCCAACTTAACTCTGGAGTTAAATTGCCAGGTGGGAAATTATGCAAATGTATACCCACTCTCCGAAAGGGTCTTTCCTGGAAAGCAAACCTCCTTCAGTCAAGGGTTCATTGTATAGCCCGGTATCAATCTGATCTTCTGTCTGAATTTTTAAATTTGCATAATGAGTTTAAAACGTGCTTTCTATCTCCATTTTAGGCGTTCTGTAGTTGTCTGTAGATGGAATTCAGGAATGTGAGGACCTTAGTTCAGAGAGATGGAAAACACAGGCAGAAACATCACCTCAGACCAACTTATCCCATCCTTGAGGTCTGTGGTGATGCTGGCCTTGAGTGTCCGTGCTTACAGGTTATTTACTGATTTGGGGACTGTGCTGCACAGAAAGATCACAGTGAGGCATTTGACAACTCCGGTCTCTTCAAAGGACTTGTTTAAACCAGTGTGTGGCAGTGATGCATCAGAGCTGCACCTTTGGGATGTGGCCATCTTGCTGTGGAGTAAAAACTAGACCAAATAAAGCATGGAGCTAGGAGCCGAAAATGGAGAGGAATTGAGAGCTGGGGTTGTATAGAGTTAAAAAGGACTGGGCTGGAGAAGGCTGGAGGGAGCTTTCAGAGAAGAGCATTAAATAAGACTTCGGTCTTGAAGATTAGAATTTGGGTTTGCACAGGCAGCAACTGCCGGCTACAGTGGGGATGGACGAGGCAGTGCAGACTGTGGGGTAGAAGAAAGCAGAGTGCGCAGGACAGGACTGGTGAGCGCTCCTTTCAACCTGGAATCGGTAGCTGCTATATTAGAAGAGATGGAGCCAGGGCCTGGGCTAGGTCTGCGGACAGACCCTCTTCAAGCCAGTTCGATGGAGTTCTTGGCCTGCCTCTTTGGAGACATTAAAAGCTGTTCAGAGCAATTTTATTGCCCTCCTCCCACAAACCTAGCTAGAGTGTGCACACCTGGGAGTGATCGGCAGAGGCCCTGGTGGCCTCCATAGCAATGACCTGAAAGCGCTGAACCCATAGATCTTAGGAAACCGACTCTCATTCAGTCAGGTATGTATGGCTTTGTGCCTTGCACAACTACTTGGGAGTGATAGGTGCTAGAGTTCAGAATGGGAACCTGAAGGGGGGCGGCTTGCTGTCACCCTAAAATGGCCTTGCCCTTCATCTCCATGTTCTCACTAGGATGGCAAAGTCTTTGTCCCCTTGGGGACTCGAGAAGGCCATTTGTCATATTCTTTCTTGCCATTTCTCCTTAGAGAAGGAGAAGACAGCCTTTCAGCACATAGCACGTGGAGGGAGTTAGACAGCCAAGGCTGAGTCAAATCTTTAGTCTCTGCTGGTAGCTCCTCATCCACACCGTAGTCAGAGCACTCTGGCCAAGCCGTTCTGTGACCTTCTCCTTAAGACCCAGATCTGATGTTCTGAGTCTGACCATGCCAGAAGAGTGGGGGAAGAAAGAATCGTCTTTCGTAGTCACCTGGGCAGGACAGTCAGAGCCCTTTTCTCTCCACAAGCAGCTGTAACCTTTTCCCTGGAGGAATTTAGAAGCACTAAGGTCATAGTTGGTCAAAGTAGGCCAAGAGTTGGTCAAAGATCCCAAATCCCTGGACAAGATCCCATGCCAGCGACAGCAGAGGCCAGCAACTGATCCTAGTTACATTAGTTACCCTGCCCAGTGGTACTTCAAGGGAGGTAACAGCTTCTGAACAGTTTGTGTTAAACTTTAACCTCACAACGACAACAGTTATGACTCAACTGTTAGTTCTGTCCTCAGTGGTTGTAGAATGGAGAAACAACTGCTCAGTTCTGGCAGGTTGGTTAGGTCAGTGGTTTGCTCAGGTTAAAGCCTGAGCCCAGAGACAGAACCATATAGGGACAGAAGACAGTGGAGCTTTGCAGCACAGTGCAGACTGGTCTGGAGCTGAGACCTTGGGCCGGCCGTTCCTTCGGGAAGCCTCGAGGAAGCTCTAAGAAAAGCCTGTAACCAACACCAGATCTGGCCACAAGCACTCAGATCTCTCTGTGCTATAAATGTGAGTGTAGCACCTACATCCCCATAGCTTATTACAGGCACCAGGAAGGGAAAAGGACGGTGCCTTGACCAAGGTCACCCATGACTAAACATTGGCAAACCTGTGGACGGATGGCTCCATGTCTATGCATCTGTGTTTTCTTTCCAAAGTGTGTTTTTTTTTTTGGTTTTTCGAGACAGGGTTTCTCTGTGTAGCCTTGGCTGGCCTGGAACTCACTCTGTAGACCAGGCTGGCCTCGAACTCAGAAATCCTCCTGCCTCTGCCTCCCAAGTGCTGGGATTAAAGGCGTGCGCCACCATCGCCCGGCCCCAAAGTGTGTTTTTAATGTTTAAAAAGATGTATGTGTATGCACATGCATTTGTATGTGTGACACATGTGTGCGGGTACCTGCAGAGACCAGAAGAGGGCGCTAGATCTCCTGAAGCTAGAATTACAAGTGGTTGTGAGCCATTGGGCATAGATGCTTGGAACTGGGCCTGGGCCCTCTGCAAGAGTAGTATGTGCTCTTAACTGCTAAGCTATCCCACCAGCCTCTGTGTTCATGTTCTTTTCCAAAGCAAATGGTCCTTTAAACAAGCAACAATAAACAAAACTCATCTTTTCTTCTCCTGAACTCATATCAAGTTCTGCCTGGCCTTGGTCAGTGAGGCCTGGGCACATCTCAAGCTAGTATGGTTCTTGAGTTCTCTAGCTCGCTCCAGGCGGACTAGAGCTCTCCTAGTGATTGTGCTCTCCATCCTGAGCCATCTCTTAGGCACATCAGAAACTCTTCTTTTATCTAACTCAATGTGTGCCTTTTAGTTCTGACCACCTGTAGTTGCTTGTATGGGTCCAAGGGTGGTGACTTCACCTTAATTTTCCTGGCGTTAGGTCCCCAGGGCCCTTGTTTATTTCGGGGAGTGACAAGCTTTCACCCACTTGAATTCCTTTGCCTCCAAATAGCGTCAGAATGACCACAAGTCTTCTGTGTTTCTTCACTTCAGTTTTGCCAAATTCTAAATGCCATCAGGGCCACCAGCTCTCATTTTGTGACCGTGGCAAACCTGGCCATCCCATGAAGTTCAAAGCCACTTTCAGGTATCTTTGGGAGCCTGGAATACTGTTTTAGTTTGCTCTCTGGTCTGTGTGACCTAGGATAGAGATCTCACCTCTTTGTGCCTCTCTTGGGTGCTAGATATATGGGCTGCTCTCTCTGAGTACAAACCAGGGAATGTTTTAATGAGACCACATTTAAAACATATATTTAAAAGATCACTTTGTGAGCATTATCTCAATGGAAAGAACTTTGAAAAGTGTAAAGTGCAAACCTGGAAGGCATTGTCATTAACAAGCAGAGCAATATACTCATTAGGTGTGTTATTACCTCTTAAAGTGAACCACCTGCAGACGGGAGGAAGCCTCGAGAGAGGCTAGCAGGAGACTCTGGTCTCCAGGCTCCTGCGGGTGGGTACCTCCACCTGGGCTTTTGGGACCTGTGTTTTTTTGCCAATTGTGGCATTGAGTCTATACCTCAAGACTAAGGAACTCTGAAGAAAGTTCTGATGAGCACCAGATCCCCACACCCTTCCACTCACCTGTGGAGAAGGAGAGGGCTCAGGCCAGCGCTCATGTCAAGGATGACAGTTCCTTCTGTGTAGGACACCAAACCAGGGCTGTGCATGCCATAGCTGCTTGTCTCTACCTTGTTTTGTTGTTATTTTATGCCAAAGAGAGTCAGTGACAACCTAGAAACAGGTGACGCTTGGAAGAGACCTTGGTCTCCTGGAATGCAGAGGCCTGGCTGTGCCATACGCTGACCATGAGACTTAACGGGTCACTCAGCTCTAGCCTCAGACCCATCAGCAATGGTAACACATCTGAACCACTTACCTCTGAGCTCCCTCTTCCCTCAGCCACACCCGGGAGACTGGCCAGCTGACTTCAAGCCCTCGGTCTCAGCTTAAATATCACTTCCTCAGGGAAGCCTTTCTTGACGTCCTCTGCTTGAACTCTAACCCAGTTCTGTTTCTCTTCTACACATTCCCCACATGCAATTTACATGTTTACTTATGTCTGACATGCCCCTCCCCTGCCAGGGTGAAACTGGAGGTACAGGCTCCACACATGCCTTGCTAACGACCAGGGGCTCAGCCTTCAGGATGGAGCCTGCGCACATTACTGCTTCGCACATATCCACCCAGCGATCTAATTGCTCTGATATTGCTGGGGCTTTGCATTACCATGGTTTACAATTGTTCAGTGTTCAGTGTTTTCCTAAAGCTGATTTTGCTTTCGTTTTCTGAAGTAGGGTCTTGCTATGCAACCCATGCTGACTTCCTGAGGGTTGGGATTACATGGATGCTGCCATACTTGTTCTTTCCAGAGCTCTTGATGTAAACACCAAGGAATTGTCACTTTTAGCATATGGATGAGGTAGCTGAGACACTAGAGTATACTGCCCATGCCAGGGATTGGCAGCAACGACCTGAACACGTCCCTAGCCCCAGACTATTTGCAACAATCTACACTGCCTCTCTTGGCCCCATAGTTTTCTGTTGTGGCGATGTTATTGTTTGTCATATTTGGCAATGTTTACCCCAGAGAAGTAAGGGCCATTGTGTGCTGGTAGCGTCTGGGAATGCACAGCGGAGCCCCAGGGGAATGGCCACTGCTGTTCTTACCACAATTAGAAATTGTCAGGCCAGGAGCAGAAGCAGGGTGGGTGGCCTCACACTGCTGGTTCTGCGTCTCTGTGGGGTTGGGGTGAGGGTCCTAGGTCCACAGCCCCGCGTGTGTCCTACCCGGGCTCTCCCACCCACATCAAAGTGTGGACCTTCTGCAGGGCGATGTGTCATGCTTAGTGAATTTTCTGAAAAGAGGTAGGCATTAGCTGGCTAGATGACCATCTCTGTCCTCAATTATTCAATTTTTCCACCCCCTCCAGAATGAACCAGTAGATGGGAACCGACCAGGTAACCTCAAAGCTCTCTGGGTTCTAGCTCCGCTCTGAAGGGCTCTCCAGTGGTCTGGCCTCCTGTTTGCAGATGCTGACTCAGGAAAGGCAGTGGGAAATTGGTAGTTGTTGGCAGGGGTCGGAGGACGTCTCTCCATCCCTTTGTAACTCTTCCTCTCCAAAAAGATATTCCATCCTATCAGGAGTTGCTATTGGGCCTGGCTCAGTCCATTGCAGCCAGTGCAGCAGGAAGAACACCTACCCCCAAAAGTCAGCTGAGATCTGGTATGTGATATGGTAGGAAGTTCCCAAAAGGAGACCATGCCTGCATCTCCCATGATGCAGGCTTCTGGGGTGAGAGCACCAAATTAGGAAACGGGTGTTCTGATGCCATCACTGGACAGGGGTCAGACAGACACTGACTGCCTCTGTCTGGGCCTTCGTTTTCAGGGCTGGCAGGTGTCTGTTCTGTGCCCTGCCATTGAACAAGGCTGCACAGATGTAGACTGCCACAGAGGAAGGGCACATTGCAGATCCCTGTGTACGAATATTTCTGGCGTGCTCAGACCTGGTAGCAACATGAACTGATTGACACACGCAACATTAAGTTGTTGAATGACGTCATGCTGCACGGGGCGGGAGGAGGGTGGGGGAGGGGTGACCGTGCTCCAGGACAGAGGTGAGTCACAGTGCAAGAGTGTTGGGGAGTCACCTTGAACTTGGGCCAAAAAAGCAGAAATATTGGGACTCGTTTATCTGCCTTCTATCAGGTACATCAAGTTCTGGATGGCCACCCACTGGCCAGAGACATGATGTGGACGGCTCTGCTCTACCGCCCTGGGAAGGCTCTCTGCTGGCTTTAGCCCCGCTGAGCAAAGTCCGCTTGTTCGCTGGAGTTCACACAGACTCCTTGCCAGGCCTGCCCAGAATCCTGTCTCCTCTGACTTCCTGTGTTCTTGCATAATATTTCCTTGCCTCTTGAATGGCTGGCTCCAGTGCGGGGGCAGCTCACTGGCTCCTCTGGATCGAGAGTAGGATGTGGAGGGAGGATGGGTGATATTGGATCTAATCCACGGCTGCTCTGGGTCCTGGTGGCAGAGCCCCTCAAACTGTTTGATAAGCAAGAAGGGAGTTGGGGAGCATTGCAGGCTATATACACACACTCACTCACGCACACACCCCAGGACTTCTTACATTCAGGGATCTTCTCCCCTGCTACATTGTTAAAGTAGTTAAATTGTTCTCTTCAGGTCATAAAAATTATGAATTATTCCCATAAAGCCACTGTATAAGAAGCCTAAAAGTAAAAAAAAAAAAAGTAAAAATGGTATCACTGCAAGGTAAGTTCCATTAACACGGTGAATATAGCTTCTCCTATGTCAGAAACGCTGGTCCACAGCTATGGGATATCGGCAATATTAGCTGTATTGAGTTCTGCTTAGTGATGTATCTCCATGAGACTTCCATTCACTGCAAGTCCAGGCTCAAAGAGCAAGTAGTAGCCAGCCCAACAATTATTTTCAAACCTGAAAAGCAATGTTTCCCCTGAAGTTCTGACCAGTATGCTCTGGAGTCCCAGAAATAACTGCAAAATAAAAGGTTATATGCCCATGTGAGCCTTTCTGTAGGCTTAAACTAATTCACATGATTTCACAGGAGGAGGCTGCTTCCATGACTCTGAGGACTGGGAAGGGTCTCCTTTAGGGAAAAAAAACCCATCTATCCATAGGGCCATGTGTCCGTTAGGCAAGGAACCCACTAGCTGGTAGAACAAGTTTTACTTTGGTAGCTTTCCCATGCCCAAGATTTCAAAGAAGCTCCATTTAAATTTTACTTGGCTATCACCCTCCTGAAAATTTGTATCACTATCCATATCTTTAAGGAAATGACTTTCCTTGTCCAGTGTTGTTAGCATGGCATGAGAAATTGGAAACATCCATCATGATGTTCAGACCTGCTTCCAATTTGATTATTGAAAACAAAACAAAACAAAACCATGCTATAGATACGGGGTTTCTGACTTACCTTTGAAAACTGTACTTTTTAAAGGGTGGTCATGAGAGTTTACAGGCCACATGCTGAAAGTTGATGAGTCTGCAGTAGACAGCACATGGCTTGCTCCTGTGTTGGGTTTGAGTGTCTACAATAGCTGCCTGTTTTCTTTGATTCTCCTTTAAACTGGATTAACCATCATTCTCCACACTGGTACTGGGGATAGATAGCACCCAGGGCCTCACAGATTGCTAGGAAAGTGCTCTACCAATGAGCCTAATCCTCTGCTCAATGTGTGTGTGTGTGTGTGTGTGTGTGTGTGTGTGTGTGTGTGTGTGTAAATATCAGAAACTTGGTTAAATATATATAACATACAATATACTCATATAATATATATCTATATATTATATATCTCCATCCTAAAGTTTTTGATTGAGACTAGACTTAATATTTTCCATTGGGAATTGCTTGTAAGGTTTTCTTTTTAGTAAAGAGAAGTTGTTTGTTTCCTAAATTCTCTGGCTTAAACTTTTTACAAAAGCAAGAGAATACCTCTCAGCTTGAATGCATTTATTTTAAAGCTCTTTTTAAAACAAAAACTTGCTACAGAATTTGGCACCAGTAGACTACAAGGATTTACCTTATTTTGATGATAGCTGACTGCTATTCTATTGGAATAATTTGCATAATTACAGTCTCTCCTTCATTTTGTTCACCCTGAACTCCCTAGTCTAGATTTACTGGCCAGGCTGTTATTACATCAAATTCCTTGATGCTGTATTCCTGAGGAATGATGGGACTAAAAGTTGAAGAGAGGAATAGATGATCTTTGTCTGCTTTTCAAAGTCTTTGGAACATATTAATTTAGCAAGGGGCTTTTGAGATTGTTCTCTTTACTAGGTCAGTACCTGATTTTGCTGGGTTTCTGGCCACACATGTGCATTTGGGAAGCAGGAAGGGATGAGAAGCCTGAATTGGCAGTCAGAGTTATGAAACAGGACTTTGTTAAGATTGATAGGTCTGTACAATGAATGTGCGGCAGCTGTTGGCATGGTAACTCCTACGTGGCAAAGTGCACGGAGCCTGCAGATGACTTTAGCAGCACTCCGTGTTAATTTGATAAATGGCTTTTTTAATAGTAGTTTGTGGGCTAATGGAAAGGTTGAAGCAAACCCTCATTAATGGAAGGGAGGATGGAGATTTTGAAGCCACTGGGTGAAGCCGGAGAATCCCAGCCAAGTCTCCATTTTCAGCTCAGTGTCTCTTTTCATGTGCCTGAAGTGTGGCAAACCAAAGGACAGTGGGAACCTGCCTTAGAGGAGGCAAAGGCCTTGATTTCCAGCTTACGTTTGAAGAGGCTTCAGGGTCCTTAATCAACACATTCACTTTGTGTGGGACATTAGGGCCACTGTAAGTTTACATTGTGTTTTCTTTTTCCTTAGTGGTAATGGGGCAGGGGTTATGGTGGCTTAGGGGTCTGGCATGTTTAGCCCTGTTTGTTTGGTTGTGTTTTGGTTATTTGGGTTCTCAGAGGGGTTGTTTACTTTTGTTTCTGGTTTGTTTGTTGACATAGGGTCTCAAGTAACCCAGGCTGACCTCAAGTGCCCTATATATCACTGAGGATGACCTTGAACCTCTGATCCTTCTGCTGCCAACTCCAGGGTGCTGGGGTAATAGGCGTGAGCCCCCTTGCCTAGCTAGTGTGGCATTGGGGTTTGATCACAGAGCTTCCACATGTTAGACAACACTATCAACTAGAGGCATCTTCTTCTGTTTTCAGCCATCTTTAATTGTGTGAGAATAAGTAATCCCACCATGTTCTGCAGTCATCGAAGCTGTCCACCTCTGGGAGTCTCTCCCCATCATCCCACATTGAAACTCTGCATTCCTTAAACAGAAGTCCTGCCTGTACCTGACCCTGGTAACCACATGTGACAATTCCAAGGTACCTCATACAAATGAAAGTAGAAAATATCCTATTGTGAAGCAGATGAAACAATCTTAAATAGAAGGCCTTGGAGACTTAAAAACATCTGTAGCCTGGCTTTAGATAAGCCTTCCTGGTTTATGTTGGTCAGTAGGTGATAGCATCCGTCTGCCCAGAGAACAAGTGTCATCTGCTATAGGAGCCTGGACCCAGTTTCTCTCCTCTCTTCATCTTGCCAAGCACTTGCTTAGGACTCTGAATCACCATGCTATCTAGTTTTCCTACCTGAAGCAATGTATAAATCTCTCTTCTCCCCCACCCGAGGATGTTAAGTTGGCAGTCTATATTTAGAACTTATAGTGTACCTGCTGTGAACCTAAAACAACTTTTAGCTATTTGTAGTGGATAAAACCAGCTCTGCCCATAAATTTCATGTTGCTTCCTTAAAGACTTGCTCAGTGGAACACATATTCAAGCCATACAGAGGTCATCTAACAGGCTGGGGACATGGCTCAGTGATTAAGAACACTGTGTGACAGCATGGCTATGTGTGCCTAGGACCCCAGCGTTGCAAGACAGAGGCAGGCAGATTCTGGGAGTCTATCACCAATTGGTCTAGTGAGAGATACTGCCTCAAAGAATACAGGGAATAGTTACAGAGAAAGATCAGAGCCCATGTGTGCACATGACACAACACACACACACACACACACACACACCCCAAAACACCTCTGGGTGCTGGATCTCCTCAGAGTTTGTTGTTGCCAAAGCAAAGCCTGGGGTGTGTTCCTCTCTGGCATATCCTCAGGAGACATGGACATTCCTGGTACTCAGTGCACATGTTGAGAACTTGAAGCTCTATACTAATACTGAGAAAATGAGGAACAAGACGTAAAGAGGCCAAATGACTTGCGCCTTAATGACGATACAGAGTTTGAACTTGAACTGGGTAGGGACCCTGAAGCACCTGTTGTTTCTATCTTACTGGAAATGGCAGAAGCACGGCGCTGGAGCATTCCTTTCCACCATTGCAAGGGTACACAGTCAGTTCAAGGGTGGCCTAGGAAGCCTGCAGCTCACAGCCTTCCCTGCACAGCATCGGAGTTTGTTACCCCTATGCTAACCTACAACGGAGGGTGACATGGCATCTCCAACTGGTCTAGGCCTAGATAGATCACAGCTGGAGTCTTCGTTCAGCTCTCAGGCAACACAGGACACTTACAAATTTAAGACAGATATAACATTACTGAAGAGGTTTGTTTGTTTGGTTTGGTTTTTACATTTTCTTATTTTTTCTCCTTAACTCATGTTCCAAACATTCCATTACTTGGCACCAAGTAGAGTGACAGATATTAAAATGGTGTTCAATAAATACTTGCTAAGGAAAATAGGTAGGTGCCTAAGGCAGCTGTGTCCAAATATGCTGAAACACTCAGTCCGAGAGCAGGAGGCGGAAGGAGAGGCGACACCTGGGATTCACACAGCACAGTTGCTCTTAAAGTCACCTCCCCTATGTCCTTAAAAACAAAATGCATATACACAGACATAATTAAAATAAGTCTTAAAAGAAAATTTTAAAAATGCATAAATTGTAGTGGCTACTGCTACTGTTCTGTTGGCTGCATGTTTTCCACAAGGAGGGAATGGAAGCCAATGGGTTTATGTGCATCAGGAGCCTCCTAACAGACAGCTGTAATTCTCCTGGCTTTAGAAATAACCCACCACCATCTCTCAGGTGTTTTTGCCAACCCACATGATGCCTATTCCTCATTACCACAATAACAAATATTTAGTCTGTGACTATTGTGTATACAGAGTGATCTCTTGTCTCAATAACTATTTATAAGCAGCTTAAAAGCAAGGGCAGGATTAGGAGGTGTAGCTCAATGGTAGAGAGTTCCTTAGCATACACAAGGCCCTGAGCATGATCCTTAGCATGGGATCAGAATGAAAGGGACAAGCAAGGGTAAGCAAGTAAGATAAACCATGTTTATGGTGGAGGTGGAGGTGGTGGAGGTGTGTTTCTCTCTGTATATCATGTATATAGTACGGCATATGTATAGTAAATATTATATGTAAATATTCACTATATTGAATGTTATCTGTAAATGCAAATTTTAATTTATAAGAAGATAAAGCTGTCATGTTGGTTGAGGAGGAGAGGTGACTCTAAATAGGCGGTTGCAGACAAAACAGACACTGTCTGGAGCACAGATGTCCTACTTTGGCTGCAATACACGCTGTGGCAGAGAAGACTTGGGTTAGAATGAGACATGGACATCCTTGGGCAACTCCCAGATGCCATGGGTCACCTTTGATTTTATAGGTAAAATCGTTCAATGCTGGGTTCAAATGGAAGGCCTCACATAGAGTAAGCAAGGCTTTCCCCCTGACCTACACTTGTCTATCCATGACAATAGCTCTTAAAGTCACATACTAAAAACTGCTACATAAGTGGGTATCTGCCTGCAGCTTGTAATAGACTTCACAAGAGGGGTGGAGTCCGTGATTCGGAACTGTTTTGTTAAATGTCAAGAATACAGACACACAAAACTAGCCAATATTTCTGCTTTTCGCTGCAAATGGGTTGGGCTGGAGCCCAGCTCAGGACCTTCCCGGTCTTACTCTGCCTCACGTAGCTTAGCTACAGGCCTTTGCCATAGTATTGGATTAAGCAGAGAGGGCCCTTAATAGGTATGTTTGGGAGCTTTTTTAAAAGAAGGAAATGGGTTTGAACTTTCTTGATGGATCAGGAAGATTTTCTATAGTCAGGTCTTTGTAAGAGCCTCCTTCTTACTTAAAATTAAAACCCACCATGGAAGGTGTCCTAAGACCCTATGGACTTGGGGCTTTCTGCTGGGCAATGGTTCTAGATGCTTAGGTTAGAATCTTAGAGATAAAGGTTGTGGAAACCATTCCTGCGTTACATCAGAATACTAATATCCTTTGGAAGTTTTTAGGTCATTACCTTAGGAAGGGAAGCTATTTGCTATTCATTGGAGATGGGAGGAGGGACATAAAGCAAAAAATTCTGCTGACATGGCTGTTTGCTTGGGGCCAAGGGACTGGGAGAGGCACCAAGGGTGTGCTTCCTTTATGGTAAAAGCCCTACTAGCCTCTGTTTAAGAATATCCTGTAGGTAGGTGCAGGAGGGCATGATTCATTTTGTGCTGTCTTCCTCTTGGTTCAGCAGAACCCAGTGAGCGAGATCAGTAGAGGTAAGCTCTCTGGCTAGTCATCCTTTCCACTGGTCAGCAGCAAAACTGTGGTCTGGGTACTGATGGTGCCAGGCCAGTGTCTGAGGATGGGTTCCACAAGCCAGGTTCTCTATACTTCCAAGGTGCACAGAACCCCATCCACTGGGCTATGCGGTCTCACTTCAAGGGAGTGTTATGTTCACCCAGGACTGTCAGACACATGAGCATTTCAAGGGGGAAAGATCTGAAATTCTATTGCCATGGATTTTCAGAATTCATGTTAGATCTTTTTGTTTTCAAAACAAACATCAAAATGGTAGAGACAGAACCCACTAGTGTATAAGGTTCTCAAAAACTACCCCCTACTCATCATTTAAATCCTAAAAAGATAATTTCCCATGAAGAGAAACTTTTTTATTTTTTATTTTTTTGCTTGGGGCAAAGTTGGCTTAAGATGGGTGCTATTTTGGATGTCTGAGACCTGAGGGACAACCAAGATGAGAAGGAAATGATCCTACACTGGGCTAGTTCCTCCAGGCATCCCCTAAAGAGAGCAGTCTCCTGCCCGGGGTGGATTTGGGACCCTCTGAAATCTCTGTTGTCCACCAGTAGGGAATCAGCTTCTTACTATGGGGAGCAGCTGGAGAAATGAGCATAATGCCTTTCCTTTTGGTTTCCAGCCCAGGTGTGTATTCTCCAGAGCATCCCTTGAATGTGAGGGCTGAGATGAGTCTGCAGGGTGATGAATGGGTTCAGGAAGGAGTGGCTGCATCACCTGCCTGGGGGATGAGCACCCACGTGACTTCATGCTTGTGCAAGAATTGGGCAACACTTGGCCAGGGTGGAGAGGTCTTGGCAAAGGCGGTTTCACTCCTAACAGATTCCTATCTCCTCCGAGGGGGAAAAACAACTATCAGGAGATCTGTCTGTACAGCGTTGGAGGACATTGATCACCTCCTCAGTTGTCAATGGCCTTCTGTCTGCTAAGCACCCATGATAGGAGGATCACTGGACTGAAGACCTCAGAAGATTAAAGAAGATAGACATCCCTTTCCTTCCTGTGGCCGAGATGGAGAAGTGGAGGGTGGGGAGAGGCAAAATGAGGTGGGAGACCATCAGTGTCAAAACTGGGAGAGATGGATTTAGAGCATCTGCAGAGGAGTCACAGGGCGGAGTGGTAGGCTTGTGGCTTCAAACCACGGGTTTACCTCTTAGCTGAAGTATTTTGATAAAGTACCTATGTGTTTAAAGTACAAGATGGAAGCCATTGTAGTATTGAATCAGAGGGTAGGGCTTAGTCATCATGAAGGTTGGTCTTAGTTCCAAGACACTAGAGCTGAACTAACCTTGGGCTTTTGATTTGCCACTCTTCAGGTCTCAATTTCTTCACCTATACAGTAAAGAGACTAGAGCAGATAAATGCTAAGGATATTTTGTGTATCCTAAGTGATATGATTCCATGGTTGAATAACTACTAAATGTCTGCTCTATGTTCCAATACTGTACTAGGCATGTGTGAATAGGGATCTCTTTGTCCTTAAGATCTTGTCTTAGTGAGGAAATGTTCACTAATACACAGGAGAACATTCAAGAATTAAAGAACATTAGAAATTGAAAACTTGAAGCATTTTGGCTGGACAGATGGTTCAGCTGCCAAAAGCACTTGGCTGCTCTTTCAGAGGACAGCAGTTCAATTCCCAGCACCCACATGGTTGGTCACAGCTATCTGTAACTCCAATTTCAAGGAATCTGATACCCTTTTTCTGCCTCCATGAGCACCAGGTAGGCATGTGATGCATATACATATGTGCAGGCGAAAGATCTATACACAAGAAAAAAGTAAATAAATTTTTAAAAAACCCAAATACTGAGTCATGGATCTGAAGAACATCGGAATAAGAAATTTCATTGTGGACCAGAGTAAGGAGACCTGACAGCAACTGTGCACCTTGTCACATGCCGGAAACTCTGGTATTAATATTGAAGCTGGAGAAAGCAGCCTCCTATTTGGGACTTAGACCAGATTTTGTAAGAAGATTATAGACTGAAAGTATGACGTGGTCCTCACTGGTTCCCCATATATTCTTAGATGCACGTTCTATCAGAACAATGTATCTGGCACACAGGAGAATTCACTTTCCAAAGGCTGGGAAAATCTGGGACTCTGCATTGTCAGCTTCAACAGCAGGGAGTGTTTTCAGCCCTGCCTCTAGAGGGCAGCACACAGGCAGTACCCATCGCATGATACCCATCTCACCCATAGCTTGGAGAAGAACTTTGAATGGCTTTTATGCTTCCTGAGCCAGAGTTTTCTAAGACGAATTCTTCCAGTACCTAAGCTTTTACTACGTTGTGGGAGGGGAGTGTAGGCATACTCCCCTGAAGTGTCTACATCTACATTTGGAGGAAACTTAGCAACCCCTTCAAATTTGTTTCATAACAACCAAAGCATAGTTCCTCAGGGCTCATGTAAACTGGCAGCACCTGGCAACAAGGGAATACTCCTAATGGCCAAAGTAGTGGAACAGATGGTAGGGAGTTCAGGTTGTCTCAGCTACAGAACTGGAAAGAGTGAGCAAGAAAGAAGCTTACATAGGTCTTGAAGAGTTAGAAGAGGCCATGTTGGGAGATAAGATGGACAAGGCCTCAGATACTTAACAGTTTCCAAGCCACTTCTCCCAGTGCACGCACTCTGTCTCTGTCTCTGTCTCTGTCTCTGTCTCTGTCTCTCTCACACACACACACATACACACACTCACTCTCTTACATACACACTCACACACACTCTCACACACACACACACTCACATACTCTCTCACACTCTCTCTCACACACACACACATACACTCTCACACACATTCTCTCTCTCTCTCTCTCTCTCTCTCTCTCTCTCTCTCTCTCACACACACACACACATACACTCTCACACACATTCTCTCTCTCTCTCTCTCTCTCTCTCTCACACACACACACACATATACACTCTCACACACATTCTCTCTCTCTTTCTCTCTCTCTCTCTCTCTCTCTCTCTCACACACACACACACACACACACACACACTCACACATACACTCTCACACACATTCTCTCTCTCTCTCTCTCTCTCTCTCTCTCTCTCTCTCTCTCTCTCTCACACACACACACACACACACACACACACACACACACACACACACCTCCCCACCAGCCAAACATTGCAGGTAGTCAATGCATTTGGCTGTGGTACTATATTCTCAGACAGGAAATCAGATGTAAATGACAGATGAGGTACGTGAACTCTGTGGCCTCGCCCAGACACTGATAATCCCTGCTCATCTCTCGAGCAGTCAGAGATGGCCTGGCTCGATAGGGTGGTTCATGTCACCCTAGCTTCAGATCAGCAGATTGTGCTTGTTGCTGAGACTCCTTCCCGTTACAGACCACAGAAATCCTGGTGAGATGTGGCCCATTTCACCTTGTGTAAAGACACGAGGACATGAGGACACCCCTTCACACAGGCACCAAAGCAGTGGGCAGGACAGATGGAGTCACGAGGCTCAGAGAGGGACAGTGATTTGATGCTGAAGCCATGTGCTGGGGACAGATGTCTGTCTGCCTTCCAGGAGGCCCCAGGAAGCACTTCTTTCCCAAACCCTTGTCTCACCCCTGTCTCCTCCCCTTTTCGTTCATAAAAAAGTTATTTTCTTCCAAATAAGCAATTCCAAAATGTATGAAATAAACGTTAGTTCTAATGAGCCCCTGGGAAAGTGCTCACCTTTGAACTCAAGGATTATGGGGAAGAGAAAAAGTCGTAGGAACTTGATAGAGTGTTAGAGCTTCCTGGGTTTCTTAAGCTGGGTTGTGTGTTACATTTCTTTTCCTTAATAAGGACAGTTCCAGAACTCTGTCCTGGATAATTGGGCCATGTCCGAAAGTAGAGACCCAGGATTGGTTACTGACCCTAGTTTAGGGATTATTATCTGGGTGCTAGGCAACAATAGGCTAGGAGGCCCTGTTTCTAGAACGTTCTTTCTTTCCAAGGACTCAGAATGTTTTTTGATGGTCCCTGTGGGGAGTCTGAGACAGGGAGATCTAGGAAGGAACAAGAGGATGTTTACAGGAGGCCAACAGCGAAGGAGGAATAACACTGGGGATCTGTCCCACTGAGACAAGCTTATTTCCCGGAGACATTGCCTCTTTAAGTAACAGAAATCATTTTCTGAAAGACAGGCTGTCAGTCTGGGCCACCTCTGCCTACTTGTGTGGACTCTACACATTTGAATTTCTCCAGCTTCCTCCCCCAGATACGAAGTTTACTTCCAGTCATTGGCACAAATCATCCCTAGGATGACTGGAAGCTGACCAAGGCTGTGTAAGGACAGCTCCAGAAAGTCCCAATCGGGTCTCCAAACTTTTATGCCCTGTAACAGTAACCAACCATTTCCCTTTCTTTAAAACTCTTCCTTCTTTCTTTCATTTAGTGCTTTTCCTCATGCCTAAGTCAAATGAGCTCTGTGTCTCATCCCTGCTACTCTAGAGGGAGGGTCTGAGCATCACCTGTGGGCTCCTCCCGAGGACCAGAGATCTAGAAACACAGAGGACCTCTGCTGAGCTGGAGTTACCACTTCACGGCCTGAGCTGTTTTTCTTCTATTTTCCTTCCTTTAGTCCTTACACACCAAGTAAGGCCTGCACAGATTTCTTTGCTGGATGGGTGAGTCCCATGCATGCCCAGCCTACTTCCTGCCCAGAACCTGTTGAGGGCACTCTAGCCTGTAAATATTGTCATCCTGCAAAGGACGGTTTCTCTGGTGGCTTTAAGGTTTGACGGAGGGTTCTCTAGACTTGGCGACTTAGCTGTGATCTCAGGACTCTCAGTGCTGGCAAGGCTAGGTCTTTGCACTAACTGGGGCTCAGTGCCCATGGAGATAATCTCTTGAAATGGTCACACAACCATCTCATTGTTGAAGCAATAGGAACACAAAAACAGAAGGAATCCCACAATAGGGCTGCCCGAGGCTCCGTGAGGTGCTCTGCCCCTGGCTGAGCACACCTTGGGACACCTCAGGTTCAATCCCAACTGTTAGCCTGCAGGTCAGCTGACTCATACGGTCTGGGTTTGTGTAGGAGCCTCCCCAGGCCTGACACTGCCCTGGGTTCTGGCTCACTCCTCCTGTTTATTGCTTGAAACTCAAAAGACAGAACCCTCCAGCAACCTCCCCGCTTTCCACTCTGAGATAGGTGCCCCTTTTTGTCCCCATTACTACTGACTTCTGCAGTAGCAGCAGTAGCTCCAACACTTGAGTGCTCGGTAGGCATCAGACACAGTTCGGAGCTACACGTGTTTCTTCCTCACAAGTGCTCCCTGGAGCAGAGACCTGTAATGAAAACTAAAGTAAGTTGTCCTAGATCACAGCAAGCAGGCACCCAGGCCCTCAGGCCCAGGCTGCCTCCTTGTCTGGCTCCCACACACTGGCTTCCTCTTAGAGGCAATGTTCCCACCTTGTAGGTAGGCACTTGTAGACCGTCAGTATGTGAAAGCTTACAACTCACAAATACCCGGTGGGATTTAAATTCCAAAGAGCTGTGCAGCTTACAAGTCACAGAAACTCGCAGGAACACTGGCTTTTATTTTAGCAAAGTAAGGGTGATGCTTGTCTGTTGTTAATGTTTTAATTCCATGGAGAGAGAGAGTATACCACAGAGCATGTGTGGAAGCCAGAGGATAACCCAAGGGAGTCAGTTTTCTCCTTCCATCCTGTGGGTCCCAGGGATCAAACTCCTCACGGCTTCAGATTGGCAGCAAGTGCCTTCACCTGCTGAGTGATGCTTTATGACTCTAGTTGCTTTGGAACATTTTTCTCTAGGTGGCATCATCAAGGCTGTGAGGTTTGCAAGCTGCCACGGGGGAGAGGACAGTTTGTCACAATACTGGTGGCCATTAGGAGCTATTTCAATGAAGCTGAAGCTGCATCTGACATTTTAAAAATAATTAAGGAAAGAGAGCAGCTGAAGTCTTCTGTCCCAGGAGGTTCCAGAGAGGTGTGCGTCCACTTTCCACCCATCGGCATGGCTGGGAGGGTCAGAGACTAAGTGACAACTCAGGCAAGCCTCCAGGGTCACACAGCCCCTCCACTCAGGTCTCCCCATGCTGTTGGAACATAGCATGCCTCTGAAGCTGCAGGGTCTTAGTGGGCTTTGGAAGCCTTTCTCTGTGGCTTTCCACACAGTAGGATTAGAGATCCAGCCTGAGGATTACGAGACTATGCGAGGCAGAGCCAGGTGTGCTGGCGGCCAGCTGCCTAGCTGCTACCATCTCTTCCTGATGGTCAGGGCAGGGACTTTTAATGGCCTAGAAATCTGCCCCTGCTTCAGTAGCTCTGGAAGGAGGTTCTGGGTGCTCCAACTGTTTGTCCAGGGAACAGATGGAGCATTGAGCCTTTTCACCAGAATCTCATGGGGAGCCAGTGTCCTGTCACCTGTCACCATTAACAGGCGCAAAGAGTGTTGCACAGAAAAAAGTACCAACTTGTTTTCTTTTTGACTGCTGGGCTGGGTAATGATGTAAAAATGACATTATCCCTAATAGATGTGATTTGTAGAGATTGTTGACAACCCCAGTAGCAGAGACTTGCATTAGCAGGTAAACAGATAAGAGAAACAGCCGGCTCCACCAACTCCTGGTGTGGCACGTGTGTCTAGGTCTGGTATGAATCTAAGGTTGGGGGTGGAGTGTGGATTTTTAAAGGAGAATGGGGCAGATAGAGTTTGTCTTAAGTGTTGGCCATCCCATAAATCTACTTCCCGATTTTAAGGTTATCATTTTAGTTGTATACATGTTTATTTTGGTGGTTTTTCTTTTTTTCTTTTTTTTTTTAAGATTTATTTATTTATTATGTGTAAGTACACTGTCCCTGTCTTTAGATACTTTTTCTTTTGGCTCCAGCCCTACTCACTCACTGTAGCTGTCTTCAGACACCCCAGAAGAGTGCATCAGATCTCATTACAGGTAGTTGTGAGCCACCATGTGGTGGCTGGGATTTAAACTCACGACCTTCCTTCGGAAGAGCAGTCAGCACTCTTAACTGCTAAGCTATCTCTCCAGCCCTTGGTGTTTTTTCTTAAGGGGTGGGGGTGTCCTTGTGGGGGCGTGTGGTTTGTTCTAGTTTCTCACCACCATGTTACCTCACCAAAAGAGGTGGGAACCCTGGCCAGGCCCTAGCGCCCTCCCTGCCAAATAACTCAAAAGGGCAGCTACATCTGCGGCATAAAGTCTGTGGGAGTGCGTCGAGTGGTAGATTGCTCAGTTACGTAGAGGAGTTGGAATTGAGACAGGAACTTCCCCAGGTGGGGAGAGAGTGGCTCCTGTCTGAGCCTGTTCCCCTCGGACAATGGGTGCTGACTGGCCCAGGCTCACTGAACACCTGAATGTAGGCAGCAGGGACAGGCAGCCATGTCTGCGTGAAAGCATCCTCAATATGCTTGGGTAAATCAGTTGAGTCCTTGGGTGTTACATAGCCTGACTGTGGACACAGTCACCGATATTTCTATTTACCGATTTTTTTTTTTTTTTGTGCCGGAGAGCACCAGAGCATTAGGACTCTGGCATCCCATTCCCGTGACTGGAGGAGTGTGGCTTGTCTAACCCTCTCACCAACTGGCTGCATCACATCTGAACGAGCTACCCAATGCTGTTGTTGCAGGGGTAGAGTTGGGGGAGGAGTTGGGGTATATAATTCATAAGCTTGCCTTTGGCCTGCCCCTCAGAAGACCCCCAAGATAAGGAATAACTAAGCAGCCAGTACCTCATAGCTAAGTAGAATAATCAAGTCTCAGTGCTCAGGCCAGGGCTGGGTAGAGCTGCCGAGAGCCTCTGCAGGGTGGCAGGTTATGCTGAACCTTGGTAGGTTAGACTGAGGAGGAGCCTCTCAGCTAAAGCAAAGCTACTGGGACCCAGCTGGATGGCCAGCAGGATGTGTCTTTGGGGAGGTGCTATAGTATGGCTGATACAGGCACTGGAAATCAGATGAGGCCATCCAAGCCTAGAGAACAAGGCTGGGGCTAGGAGACCCCAAAGGGCATACTGGGTGTGTCCCCCATGAGAGCAGTCCAGAGCCACTTCCTGTTGCAATGAGGGAAACACTCGAGTAGTGGCTTGGGAGAAGGGGTGCTAGGCCTCTGAGCTGTTCTCTGAGGTCTGAGGACAATTACGTTGTTCTTGATCCATGATATACAGGTGTGAGGGGCAAAGGGACACAGCTAGAAGACAGCAGCCAACATCTGGAGATAAATGAAATGCCCGTGCAGCCTGCGAAGGGGTGTAGCCTGGATAAGGGGTTGTTTTCCACCCCATGGGTAACGAGTAACCTGTGCTTCAGCAAGCATGCCTTGCCAAGGTCTCTGCGGATCCAGCCGGAATCCAGCCTGTGGCAGCCCAGGCATTACCGCTGCACTTGAAGCTTTTAACAAAGACATTCGTTTCTCTTGCCTTCCGTGTCAAAAGAGAGATTCTTATATGTACTGTCCAGTGTGGCCAAAGCATGGCCAGCAGAACAAGCAGGATCCAGCCGGCTGCCTCTGATCGCTTGTGGGGCAGTGTACACACTTATCACCCCACTCCGCCCCGCCACCTGTGCTTGGCTGCCTCCTGACCACTGGCCCCTTCTTCCCTCAGAGGTATTTGTCTCCTGGCTTCCTGGCTTCCTTCCCTCCATCCGCTCTCCCTTCCGATTACCTCTCCAGTCTGACTTTCTCCTTTAATACTCTGGTGTTGACTGGGGAACAGAACTTCTCTGCAAGCTCCCTGATGTCAGAGGGGCCATCTCCACTTGTCGCTTGTGCTGAGAGACCAAGCATGTGAGAAGGCAATCATGTCTGTGGAATGAGTGCAGGCAGTAAGCCCCTGCTGGGGACAGCCTGACTTCCCAGGTTGCTCAGGGTTACCATCTGAGAGGAAGCCTCTGGCATTTCCCGTGGCTTTGGATGACTTCTTTGCAAAGGAATGGAGTAAAGCTTCCTAAATATGCACAGATACTCAATTCTCACAGGATCAAGAAGGGACAAATTTGGGAGAAACCAAGAGCCTGGACTGTGGCATGAATCAGACCCAGAGAGCCAGACATGTGACCATGTAAACAGGCCACACATCAGCTCTTGCAATAGAACCAGGAAGATTCTCTCCTTCAGCTCATTCCTTTTTCTATTCTAATTTTCTCTTTTTAAAAACAGGGTCTCATGCTGCCTGGTTAGCCTTGGATTTGCCATGTAATTGAGGATGGCCTTGCTCCTGATCATTCTACTGAGTGCCGGGATCCCAGGCCTGCCTCGCCATGCCTGGGTGCAGCTGGGCATGCATCTCGGGCTTGTACATCAGGCGAGCACTCTCCCCACTCTTTTGAATGCAGCAGGAGAACAGAGGTCCTGCAGGATTCTCCCTTCTCTGTACTGTTTCCAAGCAGCACACACGGGCCATGACTCTGGCACGGAATTGGATTTAAAGAGCCAATCCTGAGGCACTTCACCTGAGCTTGCGACCAAGTGCCAGTCCTGATGAAAAGACCAAACACTTCCTGTTTCTTTTTAAAATTAAAGTGTCCGAAGCAGAGAGAGAATTGACCTTTATATTTATGAGAAGTTTCCCTCACCCGACATCTATCACTTAGGACTGCTCCCTACATCTTTCCTCTTCCTCTTCCTCCTCTTCATTTTCTACATCCTAATGTATAACCCTTGTAGGAGACTTTCTGCCCCCTTCTTCCTGCATATACCCAGTGCTGGCCACAGAGGCAGCCCGACTCTGTTTTCTCATGACACAGTGATTATTTTTGGCACTGCGCATACTTTCTCTAATGTTATTATTACCTCCTCCACCCTTCTGGGTACCTTTTGAGGAGCACTCGGTTTTTGGCAATTCCACATAAAATCAGAGGGTTAATTTTAGTTCAGTGGTGAAGTCAAGGCAGAGAGAGGGGGTGCCTTCTCCTTTTCCCTGGCTGCAGCATCCGACGCCCACCCTAGAAGAGATGAGGTTCCCCATGTCTGCTCATAAGAGCTTGCTTGCTGTCCTGGCTCTGCGCTAGCCATTCATCCGCGGCTGGGCCTGGGGCTGAGGGCACCGCTATCCAGAGGTGACGTCGGGGCTGCACCTCAGGGCTGGCATCTTAATGACTTGACTTGGCGGGCTTAGAACAGCCTCATTCAGACTGAGTTCACTCCCTGTGCAGTTGGCCCTCTCAGCTTCTGGCCATAGAGTTCTCTTGTTCAAGCGCAGGAGGAAATGGAGATTTCCAAGTGGGAAGCAGCCTTCCCAATGCCTTAACTCTTCCCTGCAGGGAAAAGAAGCCACAGAGAGCAAAAGAAAACCCCAGCAGCCCAGCTGCAGTTCTAGGGGAGGAGTGTGAGGGGGTGTGGGGTGGCTGGGGGCTGAGGCTGGAGCCAGCACAGCTGGGATCACTTTCTCCTTCCTGGGGAGGTGGGAAGGAAGGAAGTACAGGGCGCATTTGAATTGCCCTACATCAATTAGCAGATATTTTCATAGTTTGTCCAGAGCCGAGGCCCCGAGAAGAACATGCAAGGGTAGAAAGCGCTATGTCTCTGCTGCCACAGTCCTTAAAGCAGTAGGAACATCACACAGAAAAGCCGGTAAGATGGGACATCCTCTGATAATGGCGTTAGTCATGTGGGCACAAGTGCCAGACGGAGCTGGGATCAAGGATGGGACAGGGGGAAATCAGGTTTCAGTAGACTCAGAAGGGGGGGAGTGTGTGACATCAAACAAACTTAGAGCCGTTTCATAAAGAAATATACAAATGAATGTGATTCTTCCTGGCAGAGGAAAAGGTCTGATCCGTTACATAGTAAGTGCCCTTGGCCAAACTTGGTGTGGGGAAGTGGACCCATTCCACTGTGTCTTTGGCTTCAAGATCTTAAAGGTCCTGGAATTCTTTCTGTTGAAAACGTGTGAGGTCAGCAGCAGCAGCTAGGATGGTGCTAGAAATGTAGACCCTTATGCCATGGCCCAGACCTCAATTTAAAAGTACACTGGATCAAGTTCTTTAGTGTTCTGTGTACGCAGTATAGCTGACGTCATAGGCTAGATCATGTCCCAGGGTTTATTCAGAGATCACGTGCGTGCGTGTGTGTGTGTGTGTGTGTGTGTGTGTGTGTGTGTGTGTGTGTGTGAACATGTGTATGCATGCATGTACACACACACACACACACACACACACACACACTTTTACCTTTGGGTGTCTCTGTACTAATAACTGTTTCTGGGTGGAAACTTCTTGGTCTAATCACGTGCTGGATTAGAATTCTTAGGAAAGATTTCAAACAGTGAGCAACTTTGAGGAATTTGCACCACAGAAGTCACTAGATGGTTTTTGTGTCTTCCTCTGGTACTGTTTGTGCTTCAGAGGAAGGACTCTGAGAAAACCCAGGGTGGGGGCCTTCCCAGAAGAACATGTCTACATGGGGTGAAGAGAAAGGGAGAACAGCGTGAGGCTGACTGGGCAGTGTGGAATCTGTGGAGCAATGTGGAGAGGTCAGGACAGCCAGGGCCTGTCAGGACAGCCAGGGCCTTCCCAGAGAAAATGGAGATGAACAGAGGAGCAGAACAGAGGTCGACTGAGATGGTGAAGAGGAGCGTTCTGGAAGGCCGTGGGGGTGTCAGTGCCTAGAGCTAAATCTTTAGGGCTACACGGGGCTGGTCAGCTGCTCTCCACACCTCAGAGCCTTACTTCATGCTCGGGAGTGCATTTCAAACACCGACCGACCTTTTCTTTCTTCTGCTGTGCAGTTCTGATAGCTCTCTTCGCTGAAGGAACTGCTGTAGGGACAGGCTGCATATGTGCTGTGGTTTGAGCCACACCACAGATGGTGTTGTCGGGTGCTTATGGAATCCAAAAACAGGTGGCTGAGAGGACACAGGAGCCCTAAGGAAAAGTCTCAGAGCCCTTCTGTCAAGAGCTTCGGCAAGGGGCTTATGCCCTGACCCAGGGGAAAGGCCCAGAAGAAACAGACCAGGGAGAAAGAACTGCTCACCAGTGACATCCATTACACCTGCCAACCCCAGCAAGCACACTGTCCCTGAGTCGCTCCGTCTCTGCTCAACCCCTTTGCTTCTCTCTGTCCTCCCTTCCTTCCTCCTTCCCCCACCTCCCTCCCCACTCCCTCCTTTCTTCCCCACCCCGCTTAACTTCTCTTCTTCAGATGTAGATCTCCAAACAAAGGAAAATTTGCCCTTCTCTCTGGCAAGTTTGCCCCTTGAAGCAATGGCCTAGAGCAAAAGGTCATCCTGTTGTTTCCTGTCTTGCCGCTTGCTTCCTAGATCAAGAGAGTGTTTTCAAGGGCTTCAAATTCAGTATTCTTGGAGGGCTATACCCTCTGTGTGCCCAGTTCAGCAAAGCCTTCTGAGCCGCAAGAGGGCCTCGGCATTTGGGGAAGATTGCCCAAGTACAAACCAGCGTGTTATGTAGGCTGTAGGTATGTGGATGTGAGGGCTGGGCATGCCAACTTCCATCTCTGGGGGATGCTTCTTCCGCAGGCCACGTGACCTGACTCCATCCTCTCTTCCTGAGACTTGAGGATTAAGTCAGAGTCAGTAGGGATGGGGTAAGTGATCCTTATTAAGTGGAAGGTATTGCCTGTGGTTATTTGCTAGTTGCAGCAGCAGCAGCAGCAACAGCATCAGCATTTCAATTTGCTGATACTAATTAACCCCTTAGCTAAAGTCTTCACAGTGGCAGAGGTCAAGCAGTAAAGGACATCAGAGGCCAGCAAAGAATAACACTTAGACAGGCAAATGTCCGCTGCTGCTTGCTGACTCTTTATAGGCAAACGCCAACAAGTGTCCTCTAGACCTCACTGTGAGGAGATGGACAATGGAGAGAGAGCTTATAGTGAGGGAAGAGGAGTTGTTGACCTGCATGATGGCTTAGAGCAGCCTCTTCAGATGCTTCAACCTAGATCTATGGAGAAGAGGAAGGCCGAGAGAACAGATGCCTAGGGATCTGTGGAACCTAGGTCCAGGTTTTCTTTCCTTCTGCTGACTCCCCTGCCTCGGGAGTGAGGCTACAGATATTGTCACATCTATCTGTTTACTCAGCTGTGAGGTGGCTATGGATGTAGAGATGGCAGGGAGTTGGATACATGAAATAAACTACAAAGCAGTACACGGTGCAAAGGCCTACATCATGGCACTGTTCATGATAGTGAAGCCCTAACCGAGCAACAGTACGGGGATCATCAAATGCATCGGGGTCTCAGGTCACACAGTATGCTGTGACTGGTATTAAGGAATATTTAGAAAGAAATCTGAGCATTATACATAATGTTAAGTAAAAAAGTCAAGGGGAAAAATCCATACATTCAGTGAGATCCCTTTCTGTAAACATCTGTGTATTTCCCAAATTACCCCTTACCAAGTATGATTTGGCCTTATTCTAGGTTGCAAGAGACACACTATGAAAGGTCTCCTTCCACTTGTTGCATGACTAGAACTGCTTGCCAACAGACTCTTCATGAGTCCTTGAAAATACATCTGAGGAGTTCCTATTTTCTAAGCCTCAGTCTTCCTCATCTCTAAAATGGAAATACTGGCAGCTGTTCCTTCTTGCTGTGATGTGAGATTTACTTTCTTATAAAGTGCATTGTAAGGTGGTGTGTGTGTGTGTGTGTGTGTGTGTGTGTGTGTGTGTGTGAGATTCAAATGTAAAGTAGTATTCACTACTGTGTTAGTGTTTACCTATTGCCACAGGCCATTCAGAATGCTGAGGCAAAAGCCATAGGTGGGGAAACTTTCAAACAGCAGTGTTTTGTTGCTGTGTGTGTGTGTGTGTGTGTGTGTGTGTGTGTGTGTGTGTTTGAAGTCTGAGCCTGGGTGTTTGCTGAGGATTCACTGTTTGCTTCACACAGTGGGGCTGGTGGAAGGTGCCAGGGACCCAACAGGGCCTGTTTTATGAGGTACTCATCTTACCCAGAGGGCTCCACCCTCAGTTTGGAGGCAAAGATTTCAACATTAACTTTGGAGACATATAATTCAGACCAGAGCCCTTACTAGAATGAGGCTAGCCCAAGGACAGTTTGTCACAGCTACTCCTGTGCATGTCCAGATTTCCCAGCAGGCTGGGGACTCCGCATGTCCTAAGGTGCTAGAAAGATCTGGGAATCTGGGCCCCCAGATGGGCTGCTCAGTAATTAGATCTGTTACTGTCTTCTGCAAGGCTGCCTGGGGCAGGGAGGCTAGTCTGATAAGCATCTCCAGTCGCCCCGTGCAGAATCGACCATTAAAGGGGCAAGTGGGGTGAGCCCCCAGACATTACTTACTGTCAGCTCAGAACGTAGTCCAGGCTGCTGCTCTGGGGACACTGACCCTCAGAGAGGGTCAGGCAGCTGGGAGCTAAACTCCCCATGAGGGGAGGCTGGGCTGAAAGGCCATTATCAGGACTTTTCCTTGAGAAGGGGCGTGAGAGCCTCACTTCAGTCAGTCCCCACTCTGCTCCTCTGTTCTCAGCCTCCCCTCTCAGAACAGAGACCACGCTCTGTTCTGTTTGTCTGTTTGTCTGTCACGTCTGTTTGTCCAAGGGCACTGCTGCCTCTCCCCATCGTCCAAGTCTCCGTTCTTCCTGCGTTCTTAACTCAGTATCTTCCATTTTGACCGATAGCTTTTCCTTCCCTTTGTTATAGATGCCCCCGACTGACCACTACTGCCTTTGGTCAAATATCAGAGTGCTCCCAGAAAGTGGGTCATCAGAACATTCATAGACCGCGTTCTCGATAGCCTTTAGAATTACCCTCTTCTTGTGAGTCATCTTGTTCTTTTGAGTACCTCCAGTTGTGACAAAAAAAAAATTATCAGTTGAGAGCACATTTTATTCTTTCCAAGAACTATGAGCTGTCCACAGCCTGGTCTGGTGACTAAAAGGGTGGATAAGTTGGGGAACATACACAGTCAGGGGTTGGAATGATGTCATTGCCATTAAATGTTGTAACTGATATTCTTTTGTGATTCCAACATTAATTCCTAAATCACCTTCCAAAAATACTAGAGCAGTGGCCACCTCAGCAGAATAAGCCCTAGCCTTCTCCTGAAGTGACTCTTGTAATGCTCTTCACCTTTTTGTGATGCTTGGTGCGAATCTCTACCCCGTTATTTTGATCCTTCCCTGTAGCTATAGCATCTAGAGAGCAATGGTCCCACCAGTCCTAACAGTATCTTTCTAGCCTATGATAGTGACTTTAAATCTGCTCGACATGATGGTCATGACACCATGTATGGGAGGGAAAAGGACATGGTCAGGTCTCGGAAGGATACGTGGGCTTCCTGCTTTTTGCGATGTATGATAATGGGCCCTGATGTCTGTATCAATAAGAACAAAAGTGATTTTGATACAAGCTAACATTGAAAATGGCTGTTTTGCTAAAATGACATCGATAACAATAATCCCAGTGTAAACATGGGCTAGAAATGGAGTCATTGAGGAAGAGCCCTGTGCCCAGACTCCATAAGTACCAGCCCCTCTTCCTCCTGAGTGTCTGAGAAAAGGGGGTATTGTGTTTCCAACTCATTCTCAATTCCAGATTGCATACATAATGCACACCAAAATCAACAAAAGGGGCCTTTAAAATCTGACAGCTTTGTGCAGGTGTGGTGGTACACAGGTCTTTAATTCCAGCATGGAGGCAAAGTCAGGTGGATCTCTGATTTCGAGGCTAGCCTGGTCTACCAATTAAGTTCCAGGATGGCCAGGGCTGTATTACAGAGAAACTCTGTCTCAGAAAGAAAAAAAATGATAGCTGAGAAACAATGACTCTTAGCCCTGGGTATGTAAGAACGGCGCAGGGCAGGAGTCTTGATGTCCTCAGATGCATCAAATTGAAGGTCAGTCCGGGCCAGGACCCCAGGATCCATTTTCAAGGCTCTTCCGGTGAACATCCAAGATCAAGAACCAGAGACTTGGGTTCTGCTGTGATTTCAACAGTGAAAGTAGCTAGGCTTGGGGTCCAGTGACTCTTGATTCTCTCTGGGACCCTGAGTATTTTCTTTTTTAAATATTTATATATTTTTATGTTGGATTTTGTGTTGGATGTTTTACTGGTCTCTATGACCGTGTACCACGTCCACACAGCACTCACAAAGGAAGATATCAGATCCTCTGGGACTGGAGTTATAGACGGTTGTGAGCCACCATGTGGGTGCTGGAAATTGAACCCAGGTCCTTCAGAAAAACAGTCTGTGCTCTTAACCACTGAGCCATCTCTAACCTGAAGCTGGTCTTTCACAGAGGCTGCTGTCCGGCAGCTTCACAAACTCACCAAAGAGCCCACCTCCTTCCCACTTGCATTTGAGCTGTATTTCTTGCCTTCACAGTGCACTGTGATTTAGCATACGTTTAGAATGTTGTCACCAAACCAACAGATTGACCCAAGCTGGTTTGGCGAGCCTCACTTGACCTCTTAGCCACTTAACCTTATACGGTAGCAACATACAACTTAGATACGTGATGACTGCAGTCACAGTAAAAGTCTGTTGGAGACAGCTAGGCTTGGATACTCGCAGATCAGAAACAAGGATCTGGGCCAAGAGTCGGTCACTGTGAATGAATGCATCAGAGTCCCACTGCCACACTTACAGCATCCTGTGCTCTGGCCAAAGCTTGTTTTTCCTGGTTGAGTTGTAACATCTAAGTTCAGCTCCTCATATTCTATGGTTCTGTAGCTTTTGATTCAACTAATTAGATCTAAAATAGTTGGAAAGAAATTATGGATGTGGTGAATGTGTACAATCTTTTTAATTATTATCAGCCCATAAGTAATACAGCATAATAACTACTTATAGTACTCACAATCTAGGGCACATTGTAAGTAATCAAGTGATGTAAAGGATGCACTCAGATATGTGCAGGATCCACACAAGCACTACCACTCAAGGACTTAAGCATCTGAGGACTGTCTGTGAGAGGTCCTAAGCCAGCCACAGCTGCTAGAGGAACGGTTGCCCCTGGATCGATGCTTCTGGGTAGTCAGTTCTGTTTTACATTTAGCATGCTGCTTAGAAGGGCTTTCTTCCTTTACCTGGGATTAAATCTTTCAGAATTCGAGTTTGTTGCCCCTCAGGGAGAGCTACTGTAAATGAATGTGGAGGACAAACTGCTCCCACCCCTATCAGCAGTGTGGTAGGGAGGACTGTGCAGTGTGGTAGGGAGGACTGTGCAGTGTGGTAGGGAACATGCAAGATGCTGGACTTGATCAAACACCTCACTGTAAGTCACCTCTGCAGCAACAGGGGCTGCATGCCTCCTGCCTCCTGCTCCTCCCAGTCTGAACTCCAACACTGCCCGTGCTTCTTGGGTCCCAGGATGTCCCTAAGGTTTATTGAGAGCTGATCCAAAGACAGAGCTGCCCAAGTTCCAAGGACTGCTGTGCGCTGTCTTTTGAAGTCTCAACCCTCCTCCCCTTCCCATAGTCTGGATGAGGATCTGATTTATAGGAAGGTCTGTGATAAAACTGGGCATGTCAGAACGGTTCAATAGTGGGGTGTTGCAGCCGGGCGGTGGTGGTGCACGCCTTTAATCCCAGCACTTGGGAGGCAGAGGCAGGAGGATTTCTGAGTTCGAGGCCAGCCTGGTCTACAAAGTGAGTTCCAGGGCAGCCAGGGCTACACAGAGAAACCCTGTCTCAAAAAACCAAAAAAAAAAAAATATATAGTGGGGTGTTGGGACCCAGAGAAGCTGGGATTGAGACAAGTGATTTAGTCTCTGTAGCTCCTGCCTTAAAGAGTTATTATGAAACTCAATGGTGGTAACATGTTCCTTTTAGAGATTGTCTTGCAAAACCCTAAGCCATTATAAGAGCGATGTCTTTATCACTCAAGGTTAGCTGGAATCCTGCCTCACTGCCTTTACTATTAGCAGGTTTGTCTCTATTCCTCTAGCTAATGACAGCAGGTGTAGGTGACCCCCTAACTGACTGCTTACTTCTGGAGGAAGAGGCTTGTGGGCCTCATTCACTCTCCAGTGCCCACAGGGGTCAGCATGGGGCCAGCAGGCCAACCTTGGTGTGTGTAAGGACAGGCATCCAGAACCACATTTAGGTGGTATGTTTGGAACACCACATGATACAGGCCACCTTGTGGGAACAGGAGAGTCACCAAGGATGGGAAGAGAAACTTAAGAGGAACTACCAAAGCTCTCCAAATTAGTATTTAGAGTGAGATATCTTTTTAAAAGAAGCCAATAGATTTTATTGTAAATTTTAGGATAAATTCAATAAGGATAAGCACAATGTGATCATCATAGGACCCATCTTGGAAGAAAAGTATTTCAAGAAATGAAACACACATTCGGCTTAGGAAGATGCCCGAATACCATATGCAGAGCCAGTCGAGATCAGCCTGTGAGCTGATAGCCTTGTCCCTTCAGACAGCCTGCCTAGAGAGGAAGGACAGGGGCCAGGCCGGAGTCCAGATGCAGCTGATGCTCCGAGCAGCAGTGCCCAGGGCAGCCAGACAACAGATCTTCCATCGGCCCAGATAGTTTTGATTGCCAGCGAACCTTCTAGGGACTCTGCTCTCATCTTATCCTGATAAGACCTACTTTACAGGTGTGGGAACCGGAGCCCAGAGAACATACTTTCTTCTCCAGTTTGAGATGGGCAGATAGCATTATGTCTTCTTACAAGCTCCAGTTTCTGTTATCTGTGCCTCATGTTAATTATTCTTGTTCTTCAAGGTTGCTAATTAAATGATTTCAGTGTTGCAGATTTTTGTCTATTTTTTCCAAGAGTCGACATTAGACATCTCTGGACTATGTCAAGATTAACTAGGAAATCTAATTAAAATCAAGCTAGTTCTAGAGTGGAACTGGAAAAAAAAGGGTAGCTAAAGGGACTGTACAACTTTTTAAACCAGGAGCCTGCCTCAGGTTCTCAGCCTTCTGATCGTTAAACTGTTGAAGCTGCTTCTTTCCTGCTGAGGAAGGGTACTGCCTCTGTGGAGAGACGTTGTCAAACACACTGCCTGGGGGTGGGAGATGGGGGAGGGCAACGTTTTATTGCCAGCTCTGCCACTAATTAGATAATTGCTCTAAGCACAGAGCTTGACCTAATTGGGTCTCAGTTTCCAAGCCTCTGGAATGGGGACAATGGTTGCAAGGATAAAATTAGGCAGACTGCTCCCTGACTGGAACCCCTCTAAGGGCCTATGTAGCTCCTGGCTGCAAGACCTTGGGAAAATGGCATGGTATGTTCCGAGCCTCAGTTTTCCTATCCATAAATTGCGCAATGTCTGCCGAGCTGGGTCAGTAAGAAGAGTATAATGGGGTCGTACGCAGTTGTTGGTGCAGTGGCTGAACACCTACTGTATCAGTGAGTGTTGATGCTGCGGAGGAGCATGAAACCCAGACCTCTAATGCCAAAGAGAACCCAGACTCTAGCTAGCCTGTTCCCCACAGCTCAGCCGCGGGGTGGGTGGGGGTGTTCTTGGTATTGTCGCTAATACACAGCCTGTGGCGGCCACTCTGGATATTTCCAATGACAAGGTCAGGTGCTGATCCTGCTGCTGTCAGGAAGTGTGAGGGCTGGTGCTGAGGAGGGGAATTCAGAGCTCCTACCCGAACCTCATGAACCAGAGCTTTATTCCAGTGCAGCTATTCCTCCTTTGAGCCCTTACAGTATCCCACCCTAAGGAGCTCAGGATTGAGTTGCAAAATCCAGGGACCAATAATGGCTCTTAAAGTCTATAGAAGATGCAAATTCTCCCAAAGGGCAGGTTCTGGCGGGGGGAGGGGCGTTGAGATGGGTGGGGTAGAAATAAAGAGGTGTGGGATTCCTGAGAGCTGAAAGCCTGGGGTGGGGGGAGACAAGGAAAACAAAGGGGAGAGGGGACAAGAAAACCCAATTCCCTCTTTCTTTCAGGATTTCTCACAAGGTTCTGCCTGACCATCAGTCTGGTATCCAAAGGCTAATCCATCTGGATGGCCTGCAAACAAAGTGTGCTGTAACATCAGAACAGGGCCTCTGCCTCAAATCTTCTTGGGGATGAGAGGCATGCCAACATTCCAGGAATCCCCAAAGCAGTGATGATCTGTCCCGATAATGAGAGGCTCAAAGGAAAGCAACCTCTGCGTTTGGCAACCTCAGAGGGTAAGGTAGCGTGAGCTAGCCTGGGGCTGATTGGACGAAGGCCTTGAAAGTCACAAAGCACACTGGACATCTACAGAAGCAAATACCAAATTAGTTTCTTTATTAAACAAGCAATATGTGTTATTTATAGAAACACAGGAAAACATAGATAATCACTTGGTAGAGCCTAACCCTATGACACCGAGACTCTTACCCCGTCACTAATGACTAAGTGCCTCCACTCTGGGGTTGCCCTGCCCGGGACAGAGCTCACCTCTCCACTTACCAGCTGGCAGCCATGGTGAATTACTTAACCTCCGTGGGCCTGTCTTCTCATCTATATATTAGAGATGCTAATAGTAGCTACTCTCACAGCAAGTTGTGAAATTTAAAGATGCTAACACTATACTGTCTAAAATAGTAGCTGAACTATATCAAACGCTGTAACTGTGGCACTGTGACCATTGTAAAAACGTTTACTATTAACTGTATTCCTAGCTGCTTCCCTGTGTATTATACAGGAAATGTTATGTGTGACCATATGGTTTTTTTTTTTTTTTGAGGGCATGGTTGCCCTGTACTGCTAATAGTCTATCTTCCATTGGACAGATTGTTAGTTACTATTAAGCTAATGTTTGCTTATAGTGTAACGTGTCCGGTGCTAAAGGTTTCACATAAATGATCACATTAAGTCCTCACAATTACTGTAAACTGGGTACCGATGAGGATGCCCTTAAGCACCTTCGTGGTAGAATCTTACAAGTTAGCAGATAGTCTGACTTTTAGAATTGCCCGTGTTAGTACTTGATATGGACTTCTTCATATGAGGATCAGGTTTCTTTAGGATCTCTGGAAAGAGGCAGGTTTGGGTGTGAGTGTGGGCCTTCTCTCCCATCCTGCAATAAAGAAGAATCAGTCTGGTACCTCTGCCCAGCAAGAATGGTACCCACTGCCAGTTACTCTGGGAGGCATACGCTTGTGGATTGCACACTGAGGTGTGTCCGCCCCATCTTCTCTTGGGCTTTACTGGTGTCTCCAGCCTCTGACCTGCCATCTTTCTCAGATCAGAAACAGCGTCTTAGGGCCAGGGCAGGTCTTCATTTTTACCAAGCGCATATTTGACAGCACCGTGTATGCCACTGACCATAGCTTCTTCACCCTTCTCTTTCCATTGGTGCCCTTTGACCTGTCCTCAAACTTTGTTCATTAGTTTAATTAAGTCTGTGCTGACCCTACCCACGTGAAGCCCAGTTCTGGCCCCTGCAGAAATATAGAAGAAAGCTTTTCGAGAAGACACCAACACACAAAAACAGAGTCAATACCAAAAGGTGGCTCACTCGTAACTCCACCGGGCTGAGCCACATGGGTTCAATGGGAGAACTGACTTCACTGTGAGTGTCGGGGTGAGCGGGTCGCTACCTCGATAGGATGGGATGACAGCCACGTGCTGGGACTAAACCCTCGTTTCTTCATTTAGGAGCAGCTCAGAGCTGAGGAAGGAGAAATCCCGAGATGCCGCAAGGTGCCGGCGCAGCAAGGAGACGGAGGTCTTCTATGAGCTGGCTCATGAGTTACCCCTGCCTCACAGCGTGAGCTCTCACTTGGACAAAGCCTCCATCATGCGCCTGGCCATCAGCTTCCTGCGGACACATAAGCTCCTGTCCTCAGGTAAGACTTGACAGGTCCTGCCCCAAGCTGGCATCTCCCTAGGCCTCACTCCCAGACACATCTGCAAATATCCACCCACAAAAAGGCTGACACATGGCCTTTAGTGTTACACTTACTTATTTGCGTGTGAGTATATGCATGTGGGTCAGAGGACAACCTTTGGGAGTCCATTCTGTTCTCTTCTTCTATCATCTGGGATCTGGGATCTTCAATCTGAGATCTGGGGTTTGAAGTCAGGTTGTAAGGCTTAGCAGCAAGTGTCTCTACACACTAGGCCCTCTTGTTGGCCCTGTCCCTTCATTTTAGCATCTCCTCTCTGGAGATGATCTTCTCAAGGACAGGCCCACGAGAGTGTGAGATGCTCCCAGAGGCAAGGGGCTGGAGAGCCGATCGCAGCTTCTGCTAGAAGCCCAGCTATACTACCTCTGGCGGAGAGCCCTGCTCCACACTATGTTGACTCTGTAGGAAGCCTCTTATCCTTGTCTTCCAGATAAATCTCTAGGACATCAGAAATGGTGATGTCCCATGTGATCTCTGGGAACCTTGGTTTCCTTGCTGTAAACTGGAATTAGCCAAACATACTGCACAGAGCGGGGTGGGTGTCGGGGGGAGCACTATTGGAATGAGTGGAGACTGCGGCTTACCTGCATTCATTCCTGCTGAGATAACCCCATGATTGGATAGCCCTGAGATGGATGACAGGCTCAGCACCCCTCACCCTCTGCCAGCCAATGCATTCTTCTTTCCCTCACATCTCTTTACCAACAGTCCATAGCAAATGTTTTCTTTCCTTTCTCAGAGTTACAGTCCTCAAAAAAGCATTTCCTGTTAGGCCTCACTGGGAAGAGGCAGCCTGGGATTTCCATGCTCAGATCCTATGTGCAATCCTGTCAAATTTATCAGTTCTGTAAAGAAACTGGGCAGCATATAGCAGCCAGGCTGACACTACAGCTGGGCAATGCCTGCAGGCACAAGCAAGGGAGACAGTCAAGGGGGAAGAGATTCCGTGGCTCGTCTTAGTTTTCCTAAGTGAGTGTCACTCTGGAGACAGCTCCTTTTGCCATCCTGTAACAACATGGCTATTCTGGGAAAGAGCCCCCTGCACAGCGCGAGCTGGGGAAGCCAGACTGGCCTGTGCTATTCTGGGCCCTGTGCACAGGAAGGATATATGGGAAAGACCTTCAGAGAAGAGAATGACTACTCATCCCACCCCCAACCCTCTCCCAACACCGCCCCCCCGACTGGAGGCTAAGCCTGTGCTGCAAGGCTGAGGTGACCATGCTGTCACAGAAATGAGCAGAGTAGAGAAAGCAAGGGCAGAGATGCTGCACACACAGCAGGGCAACAGTGATTACTCAGATGTGGGTGAAAATGGTTGAGGGAAGCTCAGGCCTTGTAAAGCCTAGACTGCTAAATAAAAAGGCAGACTCCCGAAACAACTCGCCCAGGCCCATGCATGCCTTCCTTTTACAGAGGTTTGCCCTCTTGGAGAAATGGGGACGACAGTATGATGATTTCCAGGATTCTGCAAAGCCTGTCAGACAAAATAATAATAATAATAATAATAATAATAATAATAATAATAATAATAATAATAATGTTGATAAAGGGCAGGGATCCAATGTCCAAGTGAAGCAGCTGGAGCCTGACCAGGACTAGCCAGGAGCAGTGGGTGGACAGGAGGTTCTGAGAGCTGTGTCTGTGTCTTGCTGCCGTAGCAGGAACACATTGTCTGTGCTCACCCACACAGAAGCCTGTGTGTCTTCCTCGGTGGGTTGATTTGCAGAGGATTTGGCTAGGGTTGGAAGTTCTGAGCTAATCTGCCCTCGTGTGTCCTGGTGCAACCCCTCCCACACCCCACATACTACATAAAGGCACAGATACAGGAGCAGACACCACACGTCTCAGCTCAGGAACCCTGAGTTTTGAGAACAAGGACTACCTCCCAAGCACAAGCACAGACAGACAGACAGACAGACAGACAGACAGACAGACCAGAGCCCTTGACACATCAGCTTTGGGGCTCTCAGTCCTAAAGAAAGAAAAGTTAGAGAAAAACAAGTTTTGGTCATCTGGTCGACCTTGAAGAAGTGCTCAGGAGTACAGCCATGGAAGAAGAAGTGGTCTAGTTCTCCTTTCTGCCGTTTCTCAAGGCTCCTACCAGGCACTCTCTGGACTGGTTGTAGAAACCATTTTCAGAAGTGGAAAGTAAAGCAAACCTTTTCCTCCCACCCACCCTTTGTTTTAGTGTGTGAGGGTGTGCTCTTGAGAGGTTAGGGAAGGGCATGGGGCCTTGCTTGATGACTTCTGCCTCACTTTTAGACAGGATCCCCCGCTCAACCTAAAGCTCACCATTTTAGCTAGGGTGGCTGGCTGGTGAACTCAGAGGATCCTATCTGTGCAGGCCACCATGGGGGTGATGGGCATACACGGCCAACCTTGGTCAATGCTAAGGATGCAAACTCACATCTTCAGGCTTGGGCAGCGAGCATTCTTGCACACTTAGCCACTGCCCTGCTCCTCTTTTTCTTCTCACTTTAGATAATTGTTTTAAATTTTCACCTATTGTTTGCATGTGTTTGTGGAGCGGGAGGAGAGGACAACTTTTGGGAGTTGGTTCTCCCTCCCCACCATGGGTGGGGTCCAACCCATGTTGTCAGGCCTGCACAGCAATCCTTTTGACTTGCTGAGCCATCTACTCAACCCTGAACCATAGGTCTTTATGCCTTTTTTTTTTAAATGTGATGAAAAGTTTAGAGGATCTTTGAGCAGATACCCCCTGGACTTGGCTTATTGGCATGACCGCCATCTCTCTCAGAAGCGTTGTGCACAGCTTTCTCTCATTGGGCCTCAGAGTCCATGCAACATTTTTGAATGATATCAAAGTCTAGCCTGGTGGCGCACACCTTTAATCCCAGCACTTGGGAAGCAGAAACAGGCGGATTTCTGAGTTTGAGGCCAGCCTGGTCTACAGAGTGAGTTCCAGGACAACCAGGGCTACACAGAGAAACCCTGTCTCAAAAAAGAAAGAAAGAAAGAAAGAAAGAAGGAAGGAAAGAAAGACTCTAGCCTGCTATACAAGTTATAGCTTAGAAGTAATTCTAATAAAAGAAACAACGTAAGAGAAAAGCCAGAGTGAACCCTAATGTCTTTGGACCCACCTTTTAGCAGTTCCGGTGTTACAACATATACTTTCCCAACTCAAAACAAACTACAGACTCCTTACTTAGGCAAGTTGAGGTTGTATACCTCAGAGTTCAAATGCCTAAAAAACACCAGGCTTAGCATTAGGAGTGTTTCTCTTTACTTAGCAACACACTTCCTTTGATTTTCGCAGTAGGCTGCTGTGTGTGGGAATGTTGGAGGAAGCCTCCGCACTGAGAACTCCAGGCTCAGTCGGGCCACAGTTGAGATTCATATCACAGGAAACAAACCGAAACAATAGCTTACGATACTCACTTCCACACTGGCCCAAGAGGACAGAATACATTCTGGCGGGAACATGAGTGGAAATATCACTTGATTGTTTTCAATCCTCTTTCAAGAGGACCCCTGCGTTATGGGGCTGGAGTGGAGTCACCTCTGCATCCCGAGAGCTTTAGATCTCGGTAAATGTATAGAATGTGCATTCGCCCAATTCTGATTTGAGGCTTCTCCAGATTCATACCTGGGAAAAAATCAAATTCTTGTTACTGTAAGTTGGAGATCAGCACAAATCCAGGTTTCTAGACATAAGTGTCAGGTTTATTTTTGATTATTTTGATTTGAATTTGTTTATGTGTGATTCCTGGCATTTGCCTAGTGAAGACACACAGTCTGCTCAGGATATGATTCTCTGATCCCCAAGACCTTAAAACCCAGGACATGATTTTAAAGTTTTCATCATGACTTATCAGGAAAAGTGGGACAAAGGAGACAGAATTATGGCAGCAGATGTGATTTCTGTGCCCTCTTATGCCTCATGGTAAGACCTGTTTTCCCTGGTTTTCAGCCCAATTGTTTTACTGTCCCACTCCCCGGCCCCACCTATACTCAAAATCAAGGCCTTTTCTGGCCTGTTTGGAAGGAGGCCAGCAAGATGATTCATGCCAGGATGTTACTGGCTGACAGCAGCCAGCAGTCCCTTCAAGAGAGTCTAACCTTGCTTATAGCATTCTCTTAAAGCAAAGAGTCTGGCCACTCAGAGTAAATAGCAACTGACTGTAGTTCCAAACAGCATTTTAGGAAGGCTAGCACAGCAAGCAAGGATGGGGGAGCAGGTGAGGAAGAACAAAATAAAAATCTCCAATGTAGGACTTGTGGGGCACACCAGGAGAAAGCAGCAAGGTCAGGTGAGATCTATCACTCCGCAGAAAGCGTGAGATAGCCCAAGCCTGCCCACAATGTGGCATAAGGTACAGCCAAAGATACAGCAGGTGGCCCATACTCTTCCCATGTGGCTCTGTGTGGAACTGTTCGCTGTCAGTACGCCCAGAAGGAAGACGTGTGCCACCGGCATCCCAGCTTGTTAGAACCGTGGAATCATCCAGGTGGAGTAAGAATGCAGCAGCCTCATTGCTGCCACAGCCTGGCCTCAGACCCAGTTAGAAGCTGTCTGCTCTGCCTACCCCTGCTAGTTCACACGAGGCAAGTGGCTCTACCTTCTGGTGTGCCACCCAACATAGGCGGTGCTGCCTAAAGGAAACGAGCGGGGCTCCGGAACCTTCTCAGCTTCACATATCCTGGCTGTGGGAGCCATCAAAGCCTGTTTACTGGGGCTATTTTTAGCATTAAAGAATCTTGTGCTTCTTCTCAGTGGAGACGGTTGGTCTTTACCTCAGTTCTTTGAGATTCGGACCCCAACAGGTCCTGGGAAGCAAGTGACCTGAGATAATTAGATGACCCGGCCCAGTACCTTAGCAAGCACCTACTTTATTTTGTACCAATGGTTTGCTCTACAATGTTATCAGCATCCCCAGGAGGGGCTTAGGCAGTTTAACAGATGTCTTCCCTGGCAGCGTGTTGGTTCCTGAAGGATGGGATTGCACCCCTCCTTGAAGTATCCCCAGTTCTCCATGGGACAGGACTGAGTGTGCCGCTGGAGAGCCCATCCCGTTCTCCAGTCCCAGGAAGATGAAGTGGAAAAGTCAAGTAACTGCAGTGAGTGAGGGTCAGAGGTTTATGTAGGGGAGGTCTGGTGTGCACAGTGAGAGGCATAGCAGTTTCCAACAGAGATGTGACAGGAGGCTTGGGGGCCCTGGGTACCTCCCTCTTCCGGGCTGGGAGTGACCTGGCCAAGTTCCTTCAGAGACTCCCAGGAGGACAAGCAGGTGCTACAGGAGCAAATAGTTCCACTGAAGGAAGAGGCCACGCCCAAGCCCGGCTGCTCTAGGGTCGCGGGGGGTGGGGGGGGGAGAGTTGGCCATTGTGATTTCAGTCTCAAGATGTCCCCCCAGAGCACCCTTCTCCCTCCTCTCTAAAGGGCATTCCAATCAACCTGCCCCTGTAGTCAATTTCGCCACCTCCTGGAAGTAAGTGGACTGGACAGCTCGGAAACCCCTGCTTGGCTGTGCTAGGCCTGCTAAAAACAGGAAACTTTAAGCAGAACTATTTTCTTCTCTGGGTCCAGTTCACCCAAATAGGTTATCTTGGGATTACTCCAGATTTTGAAGTCAGTCTTGCCACTGAGATCAAAGGAGCTGAAGAGAAAATAAATTCTCAGTAGGCCTCAGGGCTGGCCTCTGTTTGTCTGGAGAAAGTGGCCACCTCACCGGTGTAACCCAAATGCAGCTGTAACCTTCTCCTTGCCCAGACTGGCTGGTGTTCGCTGCATGAGGATAGTCTTCAGCACAAGGTCCCTGGAGCAACAGCTTCGACACCGCTGAAAGTGGTTTTGTCTTTTGTTTTTTGTTTTTTTATTTTTATTTTTTTAAAGGAAGAAAAGGCATTTTTCCAGCTCCCCTGAATTAGGAAGGAAGCATGGGAGGGGGTGGAACCTTCCAGCACCAGCCTGGGAGGGGTGCAGCCTCCTCTAATCTGCAAGGTCTTCTTGGGCTCTGGGCTCAGCTTAATTTTTCAGCAGGGGGTTCTATATTTTTTACTTTGCACAAAACCTCCTAAGTTGCATAGCAGTCCTGGCAGGTCCTGGCACAGCCTGCCTTCTTTCTCTCCCACAACCCCTGTGTAACGCGGACGCTCCCTGGGAGTGTGCACGTTAGCAGCTGCTTCACTTGCTCCTTCAGAGCATGCTCATCCCCATCAGTCCAGAAGACTGCTCAGCTACCGGAGAGCACCAGACAGAGACCCTAGGAGGGTATCGGGTGTGGCACCGGTGGTAGAAGCTTTAGCTGCTGGAGCTAGGTATGGAGAGAAGGCTCTGCCTTCACTGTGTCCCATCCCTTTGGTGAACTAAAGGGACATTGCCAGGAGAGTAGCTCCACTCTCTTCCTCTGCAGAAATGGCAAGATCTGGGATTTGGACACGTTCTCTGGTTCTGTGCCCTGAAAAGTAGCTGGTCCCTAGCAGCCCCACTAAAGCACCTTTGTAGGAACATTTGGGTCTGTTCTTCTCACACTTATGGGTTCACAGGCAGTAAGACAGGAGAATTAAATAAACCCACGATCCTTGCTTCTTCAAGGGCCTTTGATGTTGACTAAATAGCATAAGTGATGTCTATCTAATTACATATTATACTCCCCAGAAGAGTCTCCATTTGAAAGGCTCTTTTTTGCATCAGTGAATATTAACTATCTTAAGTGGCAACCTACTCTCTAAGCTTCTTGTTCTGTAAATCAAGCCAGGCATTCTTGGACTGTTGCTTATGCTAGATGAATACTGACTGTGGTATGGTGTTTCTCTTTTTGAGACAAGGTCCCATTATATAGCCCTGGCTAGACTTGAACTCACTATGTAGACCAGGATGGCCTCAAATTCAGAGATCCACCCTGATAGCTGGGATTAAAGACCTGCTCTAATACACCTGATTAAATTCAGATTTTTAAAGCACACACATTTGACATTAAATAATGAACTAGAAGAGGGTATAACCTGTGGGCTGAGGATAACAGCCGAGAGCCTAAACTGCAGAGGTGTACTTGATAGTCCAGGGTATACAGAGGGAATGGGTTGGGGTAGATTCCCCCCTTGTCCCCCCAGTATCTACCTCCTTAGTCTGCCTCTTGTTCCCTCATAGTTTTGTGCCTCTAAGTTTCATTCTCTTTAGACTTCTCTGTGCTATCCCCAGACTAATGTCCCCAGAGTAGTGCTTCAAGAAGCCACCTGTCTGCCCCTTGACTGGAAGAGAAGCTTCCTTATTTGCCCAGTCTCTGATATTGGGACATGGATCTTCTGCCTCCAGATGGGCTCTTCTCTGTCCTGGGAGGAAGCTTGCTCCGTGTGTTCTGCAGTGGTGGCCCATGTGTTCTGCAGTGGTGGCCCAATCTATCCAGCTGCCTGACAAACCTCTCTTTCCATACTAGTGTGAACTCTGTTTCGTGAGTCCTCTCAATCCTGCTTCTTTGAAAGAGTCATCTCTCCTCTGACCCTCATACCTTTCTTTGGTTCCCCATTGTAACATGTGGGAGTACTTAATTAGCTTTGGGAGGTGGTGAGCCACGAGCTCTCCACCTTGGCTCTGAACAATTTGAGACAGTAACGGTGTCTTAGAGGGAGCAGATGGAGTGGAGCTTGCAGTTGTTGATACCATTTTAAGCAGTTTATATACTTGAGCCTTACAATTCATGAAGATGGAAATCACTATCCTGGTTTGCTGATGAGGTAACTGCTCAAACAGTAGTTACCTGAAGTCCTAATCAAGTGGGAGGCAGATCTAGGAATAGATACATTTGACTCCAAAGCTTGTGAGGTGGTTGAACGTGGCCACTGCATTAAGCTCGTGGAGCTTGCTGACTTTCTAGACGTCACAGCCTTTGGAAAAATGGCTTAACTCAGAAGTCTAGCTCTATAAAATGAGACTACAAATGGTACATGCCTCAGGAGTCATTGTAAAGCCTATGTAGAGTGTTTAATGTGGTGTTCGTCTGTGGATATTGTTCCACTTATGTTAGCAGCTAAAGTATATGTTGCTGCTGCTATGATGTCTAGCATTGTATCTGTAGACTCTACCCCAACCCTTCCTATTGGGACAGCGAATTCTGTTTCCACAGAGACCACACTATCCCAAAGTCATTGTCAATGTGGCTAAGGTGATTCATCTAGTGTCCGCTCATCAGGCATGTGGCAAATGCTTAGATGGTTGTCAATATGCCTTTCTCAAAACCGTCCACCCTGTGCCCTGGAGCCATTCCTGTCCCCTCAGTCATATCTGTTTTAACACTCATGCACGTTGTCCATCCCGTCTATTTCCAGTCTGCTCTGAAAATGAGTCTGAAGCCGAGGCTGACCAGCAGATGGATAACTTGTACCTGAAAGCCTTGGAAGGTTTCATTGCTGTGGTGACCCAAGATGGTGACATGATCTTTCTGTCGGAAAACATCAGCAAGTTCATGGGACTTACCCAGGTGACACCCTCTGCCTCTTTCAATAGGAAAAAAATGTCTGCATTTGGGGTATGGAAACTGCCTTTCTTGACTTTTCCTTACACATTCCCACATGATGATGACAGTCCTTAGGCCACAAAGCCTGAGAAACATGCTGTGGCTACCCTGACAGGTCTCGTAGCTAGATTAACTTGGCAACTGTATGAATCAAGTCTCTGTCACCATCAATACTGCTCCCTGTTACATCTGTAAGTTCATGGACCCAATGTTGGCTGGAGACTATTGATGATCACCCAATTCATCCCCCTTCCTCTCTCTGAATGCAGACATTATCCTAGCTTCCTCTTGGAGTCTGACTTCATTGTTAGGAGTAACAGCATCTGGCCTTGCTTTTGAAACAGGTAGAACTAACAGGACACAGCATCTTTGACTTCACTCATCCTTGTGACCATGAGGAGATCCGTGAGAACCTGACTCTCAAAAATGGTAAAGTGTTCTTCTATGTTTGCATTCTTCTCGTGAACCCCTTCCGAATCCTACACAAATATCCCAAATGGATTATGTATAGTGCTGGGAAAAAACTGGCATCCATCGGTTCCAGTTGGATGAGCTCTTAGGTGGGTATGCAGCTGTTGAGATGAGACCCAGCACTTAGAATAGCTCCTAATGGCCGTTCATGATGCCTGATGTCACACTACCAGGTCAGGGTGCCATCTCTAGGGCATTTCATCACCTGAGATCAATCATCTCTGCCAAGAGACACCACCCAAACCAATAACTTCATCTATGCCAGATTATTTGTGGGAGCTGCTACAGGTACCTTTTGTCGTGTATCAACCACCCAACACATAGGCTTAAGCAATCTCCCACATTTCTGTGGATTCTGTGGGCAGGTCTCTAGCAGATGTGACATCAGCTGGATTGCAGTCATCAGGGGTTGAACTAGGTTGAAATGATTAAAATGGCTCACCTGGTGTGTAGCTGGGACAGTAACCACAGCTCTCAGTCTATGGAGCCTCTTGGTAGCCTTCGTCATATGGAGACCCTAGAGTAGCCATCTTGTATGACAACTCAGGTCATTTATCTTCCTTCTCCCTGTAAAGTGCAGCTGACAGACCTTCCTAGGCCTGAGTCCTCAAATGGGCATGTCACCCTATTCTGCTGGAGAGTGCAAGGTTTAGGCCTGCCCTGTGTGTCAGGTCTGTGTCAAGAGGCATGACCCTTAGGATTACCATTGAAGAGTAGCTGTTACAGGAATGTGGAGATTTTCAGAAGAACTAAAACTTTGGGGCTGGAGAACTGGCACAATGGTTAAGAGCTCAGGTTATTCTTATGGAGGATCTAAGCTGACCTCCCAGGTGCTCTGGTGGTGGGTCACAACTGCCCGAAACCCCAGCTTCAGAAGATCCAGGATCCTCCCCTGAGCTCTGCAGGTATCTACACAAATGTGTTCACAAAAAGACCAGGAAATCTTTCAAAACCAAACAAAAGGAGCCATAGCTGCAGGCAGCAGTGGCTTCCAATGACTGTCTGATCCTCTCTGAAGTTGAGAATCTGTCACTGGTCTGGACAGACTGCCCACATCAAAACATCTTTTACATCTCTCACCTGTCACGACCATGGGTGTGTGCTCATCCAACCTGAATAACAAAGGCAGCGATACCACGCCTGCGAGGCGAGCGCTCGCGTTGCCATGCTTGCTGCAAAGCTGAGGCTTTATTGGCTCACCTCCCCTGTTGGTACAGAGTACTGTAATCCACACGCAGACTTACCAAGCTTTGTAAAACTATAACCACCTCCCTTTCCAATGCTGCCCCAACCTCTCATCTGGACTGCTGCTTCCTATCCAAAGGCCTTGGTCAACTGGCCCCCAGAATACACAGGCTGAGCACCACCATGAGTTTATTTGTCTTGCCTTTGGCGCTGAGAAATCCTAGGCTATATAGGATGCTTGGTTCTCGATTGTGAAGGGACTATCGATTACAGACATGTATCACCATACTTGGCTTTCAGAAGCACTGTCTAAAGAGGTGCCTCTCATTGCCTCTCTTCTAGAGAACACTGGTCCCGGGTTCTTTGTCTCAACTCATCTGCAGACCAAAATCTCTGAGTCTTTGAACTGAACTAAGTATCTCACTCCTGTGCTGTTCAAAGTCTTTCTTTTCAAATCGATGGCAAAAGATGAGGCCAAATGTAGGATTTTCTTGCTTTTAGGTTCTCTGGCTCACAGCTGAGTACCCTCCACTTATCTGAGGAAAACTCAGGTCTTTAGATCCATGAATGGGAATTTGAGATCAAGCAAACTCAGCTAATTAGCAAGTCCTTACTGAAGTTTCCGGCTGCATACACTCATAGTCTAAAAGCAAGGGGTCAGTATGGATTCCTGGAGAAGAAAAGGTCTGGAGACAGGCTGTGGAATGCTTTGATGGTGAGGTGGAAAGCCTCAAACTTTGCCCTGCAAACAGTCAAGGGCTGTTGAAGATGTTTAAGCTGAGGTGATACTGTCAGACATAAGAATGGGGAGACTCCAGAGATTAGCAAGTTAGGAGCCCACAATAACAACCCAGACTATTAGTCACAAATGAATCTCGGGCTCCCTCATTCCTAGCTCCTGGGGGCTCTCTCAGTACAGTATTAATTCATCGTACATAGACTTCACCTAACTAAGATTATAAGAAGCATAATTATGGGAGAGACAGTTTATCAGAACAACATTCAAGCTGTCACTTAATGGGTTCTGCAAAAGATGCTTAAGTTCAGTTCAAGGATACCAGTTCTTTTGATACGTAGCTCTTTTAGACTGTATCAGTCAAATCAAGGTTCCTTAGAGGTGTAGGTACAGAGGTTGACAGCTTCTCTTAGAAAGAGCAGTGTGCCTACTTGTTGGTAGCTTCTGGATTGCTCTGTGATCCTGGGTCTTTGGAGGCCAAGAATGAAGATCGCTGTGTAGACACAATTTAGACACCATTGGCCTTGTATTTGCTATTCTGCATAACAAGAAGCAGAAAAACTGGGCAAGCTTTGGAGACTTGTACTGAGAGAAGGAAGCTGCGTGCTCTTTGTCTTGGTGATTTACTTAATCCTGAATGAAAGGTGATCTAATTGATCTTTGTCAAGAACTTTAAGATAGACTTGTCCACCCAGCCAGTTCCAGTTAAAAACGAGGTGTGTGTATGCGTGTGTGTGTGTGTGTGTGTGTTCATTCCCCCCTTCCCTCCCCTCCTAGACATGTGTCACCTTAGGAGAAAACTGATGAATGGTACATTATCCAGAACATAGTCATTCCAGGATTCAGATAGGAATAGGTCGCTCATGTTCCTGAGAGACAGGCTAGCAAGAGCAGAGAGGACTGTCCAAGGATAATTCTAACCGGACAGACTTATGGCCTTGGAGCAACCATGGTCACTCTCAAGCTTCCTGCTTGAGAACCCAGGCCTGGCTGGGGAGAAACTGTGGCCGTAGCTTCACAGCTCTCAGGTGACAAACAGGTACAGTGGGTAGCAACCATGGGGCAGCTCCTGCCTTCCTCGGATCCTCATGCTCCTGGTGATGCAGTTACGTAGGAGCTTCTACTCATCCATCCTCCAGGACGGACATCTGGCTTTTGCAAAGGAGCAGCTCTCCCTCCCAATAGCCCCTCCACTGTGAGTTTCCACTGACTGGTGTTAGCTCATAGTCCCTGGGTGGAACTGGCCATCACTAGAAGCTTTGTAAAAAAAACCTTCCTTAACATATTTCTGTCCTCTAGTTCTGACCACATTGAGCCAGGACTCAAGGCGCAGCACCTGAGGTATACCGTTAGTATTTAGGTCATGAGGGACTCTGCCCATGGCAGGCTACAAACACTCAACTACAACCCACTAGGAAACACAAATACATGTTGCCCAGAAACATTGTAATTTGGATTAATTTAACTAGTTCCCACACCCTTCCCCACTCAGGATCTGGTTTTGGGAAGAAGAGCAAAGACATGTCTACCGAGCGTGACTTCTTCATGAGGATGAAGTGCACAGTCACCAACAGAGGCAGGACTGTCAACCTCAAGTCGGCCACCTGGAAGGTAAGACTAGTCATGGAGTCTCAAGCCCAAGCTGGGAGCAGGAGATGCCTGAGGCCTGTCCCTCTTCTCAGCAGTCTCGGCCTTGTCTGAATTCTGTGCTTTGACCCTAGGTCTTGCACTGCACCGGGCAAGTGAAAGTCTACAACAACTGCCCCCCTCACAATAGCCTCTGCAGCTACAAGGAGCCCCTGCTGTCCTGCCTTATCATCATGTGTGAGCCGATCCAGCACCCATCCCACATGGACATCCCCTTGGACAGCAAGACTTTCCTGAGCCGCCACAGCATGGACATGAAGTTCACCTACTGTGATGACAGGTGTGGTGTTGGGAATCTGAGGTCCCAGCAAGGACAGGGTGGGTCTTCCCTGCATGCATCTGTGAGCGTGTGTCCCTACAATGCAGGGACAGGACTAGGACATAGTGTAGGGTTGCTGACTACAAGTTTGTAGAAGGTAGCCTCCTTCCATGTGAAAACTTTAAGATGAAGAGAGCTAGGCTAGACTCTAATCCTCAATTCCAAAGCAACTGGACATTTTCTTGGGGGTGGGGGTACAGAAGCAAGAAAGATGGTGGACTTGGACGAGAAACCCTACCCTCTGGCAGAGTCGTCTGTGGTCAGTGTAGGATGCTGTTCTCACCTTCATTAAAGGTGAGACCACAGAGGGTGCACAAGGAAGGCATGCTGTGCTGTTGTTATTACATGCGGGGTGTGTATAGACCACACCACAGTTCCTACCCACTTCTTCTGCTGCTGGGATGGAGATGTGGGGGACGATGGTGAGAACAGGTTGTGGCCTGCGGTGGCTTGTACCAGGCAGGCGAGGGGCTGCACTGGGGTACACATGCGTGCTCAGCCTGTGTAAACAGCATCGCCACGTGACCACTCTGCTCCGCAGAAGCTCAGCTCTGCAATGGCTCACGGCAGCTTTGTACTGCTTGACACTCTGAAGTGAATGATTTGTCTCTGCTGTGTTGAGAGGTCACAGTCATGAACACACTTGGAAAAGCACAGTGTCATAGCACGTGGAGGCTTTGTGTCTCAGGTCATTTTCATCCCTGGTCTCCCCAAAGCAAAGGGCCTCCTCCTGAGCTCAAGGCACTAAGCTCACCTCTGAAAGTCTGTGGCCCACATGAGCCCGACACAGCCTGGTCTTCCCTTGGCGGACCCCCAAGGCAGACGCTCCTGACAGCCCCCACAGGCCCAGCTTCTCTCTCAATCAGCTAGGCATCCAGGGGCATCTATTTCTTACAGGGAGACATTTCTGGTTTCTAGGTGAGGCTTAGATCCTCCACTCCGTGTCTGGATGACTCTGGTGTGTTGGCCGTCACTTATGGTCCCATTTTAGAAGTTATGTAAAACTTAACATATTCCTGTCTCCTAGTTCTGACCTCAAAAGTTAGGCCGCAAGGCACTGGGAGGTAGCGTGGGTTTATGGAATTAGGAAAAATTCTACAAGCTTATAGGGAGAGAAACCTGAGCATCATTACTCAGCACCGAGGGCCATTCTAGTGTCCCCACTGCTATTATGGCAGGGACACATCCAATCCTGTATCTACAGGAACATTCTGAGCAGAAGATAGCTCTGAGGTGTGTGCCCTCTGCAGTTTTCAGAGAGACCCTGGAAGTCCCGATGCCAGAGCCATGGCGCCAGCTTTGAGGTGAAGTACTTGGGATGCTGTACCCGGCCCCCAGGAGTGATCAGGACTTGGGTGATAGCAGGGAGTCGCTCTGACTAGATCTCAACTCCATAAGCAGGGAGAACACTGCTGTCCTCAAATCTCCTGCCATCTCTACATAACAGAAAAGAGATTTTAAAAAGGAACTAGCAGGTGAGGGAACTATCCCCCCGAAAGGTTAATTTGTTGTTAATTTTCACTCATCATTCATTATTGTGGTTTAAGTGGGTTTCAGGTAAAAGCGCTAGCCTTGGGTTAAGGGAAAAGGGGGAAAGTCACAAGAAATGTGGCACCTTCCTTAGATTGGCTCCAGATGGCTGGTAGAGTAGAGACTCAGAAAGCCCCTGTGACTTAGAGCTTTGTGACTCACTGTGTGCAGGGAGATGCCCCTTATGATGTCTTAGGACACATTGTATCTTCAGCATTCATTCGCCTTTCAAGGAAGCTAATTGCGTGACCCAACATGAATTCTGTTCTGCCAGGGAGACAACTGCAGAGGGATGCAAACACAGAGTGCCCCACGGAGCACTTAACCGATTAGCAGATTAGTTAACCAGGGTACAGATAGGACAGTAGATGAAGGGGCTATTTTAAGTGTTTAATCCCTTGGTGTTATTTCTTGATTGCTTTGGGTTGGGGGAGGGACTTGTTCTGTTTTCATGTGTTGGGATGTGGAGCAGTGTGTGTGTGTGTGTGTGTGTGTGTGTGTGTGTGTGTGTAAGAGAGAGGGTGGGAGAGAAGGAAAGAGAGTATACATACACACACCAACATGACCTCCTAAGAGATGTGCTCCAAACCCAGCACCTACCTTTGAGAGCCAGTGCAGAGCAGGGCTCCCCCATTTTACCCAGTGAACTTTTTGCTTTGGTGACATCTGACATAGGAGGGGGACATCTGACACAAAGGGTATTGTGTCCCCTAACAAAAGCAGGAAAGAATCTGAAGAAAGGCAGTTTGAATCCACAATCAAATTTGGGCAAGTTTGATACTTTCCTTTGGTTATGCTTATATATGTTTGTGTGTGGTGTATATATATGTATAAATATACATATGTGTGTGTGTGTGTGTGTCTGTCTGTCTGTCTGTCCATCTGATCACTTGTTGAACTAAGGTTTCCACAATCAGTAAATTTGAAGCAGTCGCCTTTATGTTCCTTAGGGGTGGCTTGATTATTTGATTATTAATTATGAGGCAGTGAATACTTTAAACCCTCCAATAACTTCTGTCATTTCTATTTATGTACAGGGCACAGTTATGGCTTAGACAGTATTGCTTATCTGAAAAGCTTGGAACTAAACTTTTTCTCATTTGCGAGTTTGGGGGAAATTTTGCATAAACTGTCCTAAGTGAATCCAGACATTCAACATCCAAAATGCTCTAGACTCTGAACTTTTAAGTGTCATATTGGCACATTTTGGGCATCAGATTTTCAGATGAAGTGTGCCCACCTGTTAGGGTGGACTGCTGTGACTCTGTCAACAGGAGTGAAGTTGCTTGGCCAGGTAAAAGAAAAAAAATTGTCTTACTCTTTCTAGCCCCCACCCTCCCAAGGCTGGCCTATGATTTGCAGCAATCCTCCTGCCCCAGCATCCTGAGTGCTAAGGATGCCTTTATTATCAGCATAATTAATGTCCTTCTCTGCTGTGCACTCAAACATAAAAGTTAAAGTCTGTCTGTTTTTTAACATTCTTAGGAACTAATCCATGAGCTGTTACTTGGGGCACATCTGCCATGTCTTGAAACTATTATGTCAAAGAGGAAAGAAACAAGTCCTGGTAGCTGAGAGCTTTGAGCTTGAGCTATGAGCAGCTTAATGAAACCACAAGGAGTCTGTAGTACAGAACAGAACATGCCATTCATCCGGGAGGCACCCAAGCCTTTCTCAAATCCTTTAAAAGGGGTGGGTTTTTTAAGTCATGTGAGATGCCATCTAGTGGCCAAATAGAATAACTGTGAAGAATGAGGTTTTCTTAGAAAAATCAACTGTAATCTCAGTGTGATTTCGTGAGTCTTCCTGTAACCTTGAAAGATGTATGGAAATTATAGTAAGCATTGAAAACTACTGAATAAAACCATTTAGCCTTTACAGGCAAAGAATTTGAGAGCACCATGTTTGGTCAAAACAATACAGGACATAGCCAGGAGTTAGGTTGGTAAGTTAGGAAGACTTATGGGGCTGAAGAGATGCTTTAGCAGTTAAGAGTGAATACTGCTGTTGCAGAGACCCCCACCCCATACCCATAATTAAGCTACTTGTGGCTCTACTTACAGGGACTTGAACCTCTGGCCTCTGAGGACATCTGCACACCCATATGCACACATGCGCATATAGGCATGCATACACACACACACACACACACACACACACACACACACACACGTGTTAGCACACACACATACTTAAATCTTTGGGGAAAAATATGTATGGTGGATTCATTCAAAGAACTTAGGAACAGTAAGAAAGCTTAAGTGAGAGAAGACTTGAGGATTGTAAAAAGAATGTCTGTGAAGACCTGGGCTGGTGTGAGACAGCTCAGCAAATGGAGGCACTGACTACCAAGCTGATTTGCTGATTTCACAGGTGGTCCTCTGACCTAGACACTCTCTCTCTCTCTCTCTCTCTCTGGCGTGCACACCCACACAGATAAATGCAGTTTTAAAGAGGAAATTATAAAGGACCAGAAAGTGTGAGGTAGGCATGTGTGAAGACAACTATGAGGTGTGTCAAGTCCAAGAATAAAACAGACTGGCTTTAAGCAAATTCAATATGTTCTCTATTGCACATTGGAAATGATTAATAAATGTTGCTGCTTTTTCAAATGGGAGATATTGTCTTAATTTCAGAGTGATCTTTTGGTTTTATTTATAATTGATTCTAAGTACTTCTGCAGGCCTCTATATTACCTTTCTCCAGACATCTCAGTCAGGGGTTACCCAATGCTTCTTTAGATCTTGAAGTTAAGACTCTAATGTGCTCTGGGTCCTTATATCTGCTCAGCTGACAGTATTCTGGAATCAGCCCTAGCCATGTTTGAATGTGTAAAAATTACTCACATGTTATCCTGAAACACCTAGTCTGTTGGAGATGCTCTGCAACTTCTCTGGAGTTTATCTCAGAGTTTACTCGATGTCATGGTTCAAACCAGGAATGAGTCACTTCTCACATTTCTTCTTACTGTTTGGTGTTTTGTCCACGGAAAGATGACTGGTGGCATGCAGGATAGGACTGGTGCAGAATGGCGGCCAGGCTACCTTCTGGAGTATAACTTCACCCAACAGACAGCACATCTCACAGAGACAATAGATCTCATAAAGAGGGATATTAGCCACAGAGCTGGTTGTATAACCAGGCAATATTGAGGGATGTGCAAGACTGAAGGACTGTTGCTTAAAGTGAGTACAGTCCAGATAAAAATACATTAAAATGATTAGGTCTTGAAATCTGAGTAGTGAATAATCTAGATATCCGTAAAGAAATGTACTGCCAGTGCTTATAAACATACAGAAATAAAACCAGTGAGTGGGGGGGGGGAAGTCGCTAAAGCACACAAGGAGAGAGTCAGTGAGAGTCTCACACACATTCATCAGTGATAGCATTCTCAGGAGGGTAAGTAGGTGGCTAAAACATGCTCAAAACTTTCATCTTCACGAAGAGTTCAGATACTCCCTAGTCACCATATTTACATGATTAATGTACTCAGCAAACCCTTGGCCTCTGAAGGGAGCAGTGATAGAAATTACACTGGGGGGCTAAAGGCTGGGAAGGATGGCATGTGACTGACTTCCCCTGCCTCTAGAGGGGACAGCATGCAGAAGATCATTTCCTTCCTAACTTTTATCTGGTAGTCCATTCCAATATAACATACCACACCTCATTTTGTGTGTGTTTGTATATACATGTGTATATGGGTTCACTTGTCTTCCTTCATGCTTCTGAAAGTCAGAGGTCAACATCAGGAATCTCCCTCTTTCATTCTCTACCTTGTTTTTTTGAGACAGGCTCTTGCAGTGATCCTAGAACTTACTGTTTTGGCTAACGTGGCTGGTTAGCAAGCTCCCAGGATCTGCCTGTTAAACCACCGCCACCCACTGGCCCCAGCACTGGGGTTACAGACATCTTCAGCCACACCGCAGGCTTTTACACAGAGGCTGGGGATCCGAACTCAGATCTTCATGCTTGCACAGAGAGCACTGAGTCACCTCCTCGCTCGTGCTTGTAGACTACCTTCAGAACGGAGAACAGTGTGGAGAGTGAATAAGTGGGCCCCCACTTTACTTGCCCATCTGACTCTGAAGGCCAAAGCCAGAGTCTGGTCTGACTTTAGAACAGAGAGACACTTCTACTGTGCCGTTGTCTGTTTCCTCTCTTTCTTCCGCTCCTGCCTCCTCGTAACTTTGCTCCATTCCTCTTTGGTCTACTTCTTTCTCTGCTTGTTATTAAAGAATACACTCGGTCCTCGGCTATGAAATCTGACAAATCTTTTTACAATTCCCGCTTCTCTCGGGCAGTCCCAAGTTGACTTTTAAGTCTACGGGTGACCCCCAAATGATTCTTCTTCCAGTGAGTCAAGGATCTCTAATTAGGAAGAGGGAAGTGGTCGCTCTCCCAATGGAGAGTGCAGATGGCACTCTTATCTGGTGCAGCCTGGGAAGTGAGCAGGGAAGGCCCCGGGGCCAGAACAGCAAGTCTATAAACAACTTCAGTCCCTTAACCTCCCTATGGCGTCTCTGTGCCTGGGATGGGGCCTAATGGTCATTAGCTGTAAGTTGGGCCTTCCTGGCTTTGTGAAGTCTGAGAACCCGCATGTTCTACGATTGTGTTTGGCCGTGTGCATTTCCCAGTTTTTACTGTAGTCTGTTTAAAGAATGAAGAGGGAAACATTAAATATTTATTTTGGCTGACAAGATAAATGAAAGCTGCTAGTGGGAAGATAACTGACAAGTCTGAAATCTAGGTTTGTTTGTCTTCTAGAACATGCCCATTGTGTGCCTTTGAAAAGAAGATACAGTAATTAGATAAAAGCATCCTATTATGAGGTTGATTATAATATTTACTCGAAGCATTTTGATGGAAAGATCCTAATCATGAAAGGAAATGGGATTTCTTCAGGAAAGACTATCATATCTTTCCTAGAAGGCTGGCGGGTTCAGTAGTAAGAGTTTGTAGAAAATTCTGCATCTGCTCAGTCTCTCTGGCAAATAAATGACCCTATAAGTTGCTCTGCTGTCACTCTGGTTCTGATCCCCAGGCAGAGTTGGAAATGCATTTGGCTTATTGGGAATGCCATATGGTACAGACATTGCTCTACTCCTCATTCCCCCCAGCTTTATATCAGCTGACGTGCCTTTGAGTACTAGCCCACAGCGTGCCCATGGCCAGTAAGCCTAGAGACCAAGTGGGGACGAATCCTCTTGTGGTGAGGATGGCCAGCTGGCACAAGTGCTCTGCCAGCCTCTCACAAGGGACTTCCACAGGGCTGAATCAGCTGCACTTACAGGTCAGGTCAGTGGACCTAACCTTTGCTTGGCAAAGACTTGGACCTCCAGCATTTCATCTACCTCTTCTCTGCTCACGTAACAGCAGGTACCCTACAGAATGGAAGAACAGACTGAAGGTTATTATGGGCTGCTAGTGGTGCTCCTGTGGCATGTGCACATACATGTAAACATGTGTGCACTGAGATGGTTAATCATGCTTAAGGAAAGTAGATAGTGACCAGGTTCCTAAGTGGTGATGGGTTGTCAGGCCTCCTTGTACCTTAGGTACCGAGTTCAGTGATTTCTTCCCTCATTGTGGGGAGGCAAGAGGAGAAGGTCCAGGGTGTAAGAGTCAAATGCATCCTTCCTTGAGCCAGGGCATATGGCCTTTAGGTCTCTGCAAGGGAAGAAGGAATTGGAGGGGGCTCTGTGGAGAAAGAGAGGCCTGAGGTGATCCTGGAAGAGTAACTGACTGCAGATGGTAGGTGGAGAGGAGGTCAGGGCAGAGGGTACGTAGCACCCTGCAAGTTAGCTGAAAATCAAATTACTTAGAAACAAAGACTGGATTCTGGGGAGATCTAGAACCTGGGCCATTTGCTCCAGTCCCAAGACAAGCAGCCAGCTTGGGAAGGACTGGGTCTGACAGCCACATGTATGTTACCACCAGATGGAAGGGATACAGAAACAGTCTCTTGAGCGACTGGAGCTCTTGATTTCCCTTGTCCTTAGCCTCTGTCCAGTGGACACAAAACACAGCTATGCCCCAAGGCAGCGTGCTTCCAAGTAGGATGATCACACTGAGCTCCTCCCGTCAGCGCTAGCTTATGGAGAGCTGAGTGTACTCATGAGAAAAGTGTGAGGCATCTAAGAAGGAGGACTCGTGACACGCACTGGAACGACACATGACACACCAGGTGGCTGGTGCAGTAACTCCAGGGCAGGCCTTTGTTCACATAAATGTCCCCACACAGAAAGCTTCTGTGCGCCTTCATGGCTCTCCATACTGACTTTCCCTGTCCAGCTCTCACTGAAACTAGACCATCCGAAGGAACACATCTACGCTTGGTGCAGTCACACCATTTTCTGGCCTTGCTGCTTGTTTACCTATGAAGACTGACTTTATGTTGCTTTCCCTTAGCAGCCTCTGTCCTTCTCCCTCATGGAGATGGGAAGAGACAAGCTATTGGAGACACATCTAGGGTCACAGATGGGGGCTGAACAGCATCCATGGGGGACACTGTAGCAAAGGCTCCCGCCCTGGCTCCTCCTTGTCTTCCCATCTGTGCCACAGGATTTCCATCTAAATATTCCTCAACTTCAGCTAGGATGAGCCTGAGCTGCTAGCCGGGAGGCCTCAGCCCTTGTTTCTGTTCTGAACTGGGCACTTGTGTGAACATCAAGCCAACTCTGCCCCCTCCCAGATCTCCACTCATGCAGATGAACTGGGAGGTGGAGCCGTGTGACCCTTCCTGACCCTTCCTGACCCCAGGACCTCTTAGATAGTAGGCCAGGTATGCAGTGGAGTCCTCAGAGATAGAACCTCAGGAAGGGCAGGAGAGGGGTGGCTCCACAGTTGCAGCTGAGTCTGATGGGGTTTTGCTTGAATAAAGAAATGGTATGACCAGGGTATATACTTGATACGTTCAACTTAGATTCTGGAGCCGCTGATTGCATGCTATGCCAAGGCCGTTTGGTCTTTCCTCCTCACCTGCTGCTTCCTTTTTAATTCAGAATCTTGGAACTGATTGGCTACCACCCCGAGGAGCTACTTGGCCGCTCTGCCTATGAGTTCTACCATGCCCTGGACTCGGAGAACATGACCAAAAGTCACCAGAACTGTGAGTTCCTAGAGTGCCTGCAAGATACCCTGTGTCCTTGCAGTCTGCCCTTGAGGATATGATTAACAAGACACAGCCTTGGTCACTTCCTCCCAGAGTTACCATCTTGGGTGGTAGATAAGGTAGATACCTTCAAGATGGTCAGAGACACATGGCTGCCACCAGCCTATACATGCATTTTATTTAAGAAAAAGACTTTTGAGTCCTCATAGGTGGTTAGTATTCTATGCAACCCTCAGGGGCAGTCTTGGAGAGCATCTAAAAGTCAGTGTGTAACCAGCTGGGGTCTGCACTAGAGCAGCAAGCATCTCAACATATGTAGAAAAGGGGTCTGGGAAGGTTCCCACAAGAGTTGACTTGCATTTGATCAGTTTCAATGGTAGAGAGGAAGGGGCTAACCAGAGGAAGAGGTGTAAGAGAGGGAGGGGCTGCCTGTGCAGTCCACTGTAAGCATGTGGGGAAGCCTGCACAGCAAAGGGATTCTGGAGCAGAGCTGTCTAGTAGAGCTTCTATCACAGAAACAGTCTGTTTCTTCATAGGCCACACATGACCTAGGTCATACTTGTAATGTGTCTGATGCATTGGGAAATGTCTCTAAGTTTTAAATAATTGAAGTAGCTTTTCCTGGTACACAGCCACCTTATTGAACTGAGTGGTTCTGTAGTGTTCCCTTGGCCAAGTTTCCAATTTAGTCTTTTCATTTGTGGACGCTCTAGGGTAATTTCTTTGAATACATAAAACCCATCAACATGTAAGAAACTGGACTTGACCCTCTGAGGACTAGGGATTGGTGGACTTGATCTCTACCCTAAGGAGTCCTTGTTTTGGAAGAAAATGGAACCTGAGTTCCGGGAAGCTGGGTGACCTTTAACCTTAGCATCACTCATAGCATCGTGGTAATAAAAACAGCAGGTGAATGAATAATCTCATAAACAACTATATTTGGGAGAGAGATCGTCCGAGCAGGATGCTGGTACAGACAGGGCTGCTGAGGACATAGGATAGGAGCCTTCAAATGGTAAACACTGGGAAGCCGCCTGGCAGCCTTACGGCAGCATAGGAAACGGAAGTGTAGCTTTCCGGTCCTAGTCTGACTCTGCCTGACACTCCTGTCTACAGCCAGGGCGGCTCAGGCTCAGCTTCACCAACTGCAGCAGCCCCACCCTTTGGTTTCCTCCCTGGGATCTTTGGGTTTCATCTGATCTAATAATACAGCAGGGGCCATTCTGGCACCTCAGACAAGTCTCTTACTGTGACCTCTGGCACAAAAACAGAAGTATCCAAATCGACTACCCCAGGGGTGGCAGAGGGAGGCCAGAACACTCCCTGATGCTCTGACCCAGCCATAGACTCGAGTGCGGTGTCAGCCTTCTCTTGGAGGGCCTAGTGCTTTTGTGCTTCCTAGGGGTTCCCCATTCCCAAGGCTGGTTGGTAGAGATACACAGCTGTATTTGCTCAGCTCTGGCCTAGCTCACCAGCTAGTGTCTCTGGGTCTGACTACCTTTAGTTCTTGGCCTTTTAAGCCAATGGGCTCTGTCAACACAGCCGGGCAAAGATCTTCATTTTAAATACCTAGGAATTCTTGGAGGGCAGTATTGTACTTTGTCTCCTGGGGAGGGCTGTTAGAGAGCTCAGTGGGTATGTAGAAGGAATCCCTCCCCCCTGTTTAGAGTTCCCTCATTTATAAAAAGAGATAGCAATAAAGCTGGTCCTATTGGTTTGCAGCTGAGTCCTGGGGGAAATACGTTGGAAAAACTTTTTGGTTGGATATTGTTTTTACTTAATCCATATATTTAACCCCCCCTCCCAGCACACTTAAGGATAACTCACAGTCCAAATAGAAAGTACAGACTCTGTTTTTCTGGATTTTGTTTATTTTTCCCCAGTGGAGTTAGGTAAAGCTGCCCTGAGCACAGAGGCCTATATTTAACCAAGAGGCCTGCGTCAAGTGAAGCCAAGTCTACATGGGCTGGAAACAAGGTCATCAACTGTGAGAGGAATCTTTCCACCCTATGCCCGGACAAGTACATTTCCGTTATAGATCCCCTGCCAAAGTGGGGTGGGGGGGGTCTCCGGTTCACCCATGTGTGTCGCAGCCTGTGTATGTTTCCCATCAAAATGCTTGGAGAAGCTCAGCTCTCAACCAGATTTAGATAATTGAAAGTCATCATTTCCAAATGGACTAATAATTTATACACTGTTACTCTCAGAGGGGAGGGGTTGGGCTGCTTTCTCTTTGTTGTGCTCTTAGGAAAACAAGATTAAAGGCCATAAAAAGCCTGCCTCTCTCTACGGAGTGGCAGGCCCCTCACCAAGGCTGGCATTAATGAGATGAATGGAACAGTGATGTGACTTAGAGGTTACTGATAGAGCAGACCCTCGCCTGCAGTTACCAGAAGTGCAGTTAAAACCTCTGCTCAGTGAACTTCTTCATGAAAAAGACTAAGAACACTGAACGTGGTTTGGACTAAGGACTGTGTAAATGAACTAATTCCAGGCTTGACATCATACAAGAATTGCTTCACTGCATCCAGGTGGCCTCTGTGTCACCCAAAAGGGATAGCAGAGAAGACAAAGGTTCCTTCTCTGGCCAAGGAGTTCATGATGGTTAACAAAGTGACCTTAGCGGGTTTTTCTTCTTACTTGTTTCTAGCTCAACATAGTCAGAGAGGATTCATGGCCCCTGGAATCAAAAGACCGATTATCTAATCACTATTACTGTTATTCTGTGCAGTGCGAAGCAATCCCAGCCTTCTTAGCCTGCCTTTCCTTGTGTTAAAGGGTGCTGTCTCTCCTCCCTCCTGCACAGGAGTCCATTTAAAAGATTAAATGAAGATAAGACAATCAATGTAGCAAAACAATTTGACTACTTCTGATAATAAGAATGTGGTCTTTAGCAGATAATATAGAAGTTTCACACCTCATTACAACCCCATGAAAAAGAAAGCCATGTTCACACAAAGGTTTGGACACAGATGCCTATTGCAGTTTATTCACAACTGAAAACTCAAACATCCAGGTGAAGGAATAACTGTCCTCTACGCACAAGGAGATACTTCCCTCCCATGGATCACAGAAACACCCACGACCTCAGGAACCAGGTGCTTAAGGATAATAAAGCCAGACACATGAGGAAACTCAAGCAATCTTGTTCCTATAGAAGTCTAAAAAGGACAGGAGATGGTGCTGGGAAAAGATCAGTGGTCGTCTGGAATCGGAAGTCAGAACTAAGAGGAGTTGGGCACATGGGCCTTGGGCCTTGGGTCGGATGAAGTTTTTGGTGCCTTTGCTGTGGTGATGGCTACTTAGGTGTCTACATTTGTCCAAACTCATTGCACTGTATGTGTAAAATGGTTACCTTTCCATGGAAGGTAAATTAAAATCCAGTAAAGCCTGATGTGGAGAGGCACATAAAGTTGCAAAGAGGAATCTAAGTCTGAGACTGTGCAAGTTGGCAATGATGTTTAGCCAAAGGACACCTTGGAGGCTGCCATCGATGAGAAGCAGGAGTTTCACATACTGATAACCCACACTGTTTCTTAAAAGCAAGGCAACCATGACACCCATCTCCACGGGTGCACTATGGAATGGACCCTGAGCTAATTCAAGTCACAGGGACTTGAATTCATCTCACAAGGCAGTGGTGGCTCTGCCGAGCACTGCACACGTGTAATTCTCGATCATTCCTGCTCCTTGCTGCTGCTAGTTAAGATTTTCAAGAGGTTGAGATGTGCCAAGGCAGAAGGATTGTGATTGGCACGACTGTGAACAAAGCCGTCCCTCTACTGTGCAGGACTGATGAATAGGGAGGTGGCCCACAAGCGGACTAGTAGGCCTGAGGAGACTGTCTGCAGGGAGCATGGCTGTTCTCTCATAGAACCCCAGGAGAGATTGCCCTAACCAAATCCTAAACATAACTGGCACAGTAGCTAAGCACTGGGCATTGATAGCCTGTGGAAGAGGAGATTTCTAAACAGTATTTGTGTAGCTGATGAGGCAGGTGGGTCTGTTTGATCTGTAGCACAAACAGCAGTAGCCTCTGGACAGTTAGTAACGACAGTGATAGACATTACTATTATTCGCAATACTGCATTTGCAGACGAGGAAACCACACCAGGATTGTTCCTTCCCCAAAGTCCCCAGGCTAGCAAGACTTCCTTAGCCTCCCATCATCCCTCTCCAGTTCTCTGTGACCCAGGCACTTCTGGGCGGAAGCCCTGAATAATCAATTCTGGGGGTGGGGGTGGGGGGTGAAAGTCAGTGGCCAGGCTAGCAGACATTTCTAAAGTCAGCAGATGCGAGTGAAAAGGAGCTCTGAGAGCTCTTTTAACAAAAATGAAAAATGCATTCGGATATGGGGAAGAAGACAAACTAGTGTGCAGGACGCCTCTTGGAGTTTTTAGACTGTGAAATATGCTACTTAGAACAACCTAGAAGAAGAAAGAAACTCCAAGCCGCCAGTCTCACTGGGCAGTTGGCAAGTTTAAAGGCCTTCCAGTGGCTGAGGAGACCACTGGTCCTGATTTAACAGTACAGGCCATTCCTTATTCCAGCTAAACAGTGCGGGAGTTTCTCTCAAACTCTCTCTGGCCTCTACAGTAGCAGACGGAACAGATGACCTTGAAAGTTCCAGGGACACAAAGTTTAAAAAAAAATTCAGCTGAGTCTTGTGGCACCACTCTTGAGTTGAGTCCCAGTTATTCAGGAGGCTAAGGCAGAAGAATTGCTTAAGGCCTGCCCAGGCTTCGGAGTGAGTTCGAGGACAGCCTGACTAATTACTGAGACCTTGCATCAAAATAACAGAAAGGGCTGGGGCTGGAGCTCTGTGGAAGAGCACTTGCCCAGCTCTGTTCCCTCATTGTCCTCTGCAGTCAGAAAACTGACAGGGCTGTAGCCTGCGGTCCACCTTCCAGATGTGGTCTACGAAGTCAGCACGGTGCTGCTCCCTGGTTGCTTTCAACTGAGCTGTCTGGGAGTCCCTCCTGCACTGGGCAGGCACTCACCTGCTTTCCTTCAGACCTCCTTTTCCTATTTTTGAAATGAAGAGTTGACTGAAATGATCTGCCCCTCCCCCAGCCCTCCATCTGACAGCTCCCCGGGCAGGTGACACTTCCGGTGGGATCAGAGTGTGTGCGGCTCGCTGCTCCCCCACCTCTCTGACCTCTGGCTCCTTTCTTCCCTAGTGTGCACCAAGGGGCAGGTGGTGTCCGGCCAGTACCGGATGCTAGCCAAACACGGAGGATATGTGTGGCTGGAGACCCAGGGGACAGTCATCTACAACCCCCGCAACCTGCAGCCTCAGTGTATCATGTGTGTCAACTATGTCCTGAGGTGAGTCAGGGAGGGAGCTGCCGGCCTCTCGGGACCCTGGGCAGTTCCTCCACATGCTGTCTGTGGTGTGGATCCTTCTAACTGGGAGGGTTTTATATTGAGGTCTTAGGAGCTCTAGAGCTTTTCTTTTCTATTTGTCGGCTATGGTATCACGGCTCTGACTTGTGCGGAGGGGAGAAGACTGCACACAGTAATGCATGATGTTGTGTGAATGGGAGACAACGCTCTCCTGGGTAAGCTTTTTGGGGGAGATGTTATGCCCTCCCTCCTCCACCCCTGGGAAGACTATGAGAGCCTGCCATTGATAATATGGAGGAAACTAATGTAGGAATCCAGGACTCTTGTGTACCTCCACCTCGTGCACCAGTAGCGTACAAGGTTAATCTCAATTTCTCTGCTTCTGTGGCTCACAGAATTTGATTGTTGGTGTTTCTGCCTATCTCCTCTCTGAGAGGTTTAGCTATCAGGCTTCTGACATGTCTGAGGGAGCCAAAGGCTTTTGCTAAAAGATGCAGATGCTCTAAACAGCTCTCTCATCACATCAGTGAGATAGAGAAGAACGATGTGGTGTTCTCCATGGACCAGACCGAATCCCTGTTCAAGCCGCACCTGATGGCCATGAACAGCATCTTTGACAGCAGTGACGATGTGGCCGTATCTGAGAAGAGCAACTACCTGTTCACCAAGCTGAAGGAGGAACCCGAGGAGCTGGCCCAGCTGGCCCCCACCCCAGGAGATGCCATTATTTCTCTGGATTTCGGTGGGTACTTCCTAGCCCTGGTTGAACCCTCTTGGACAGTTCTTGTTATGACAGGCCTCCCTGGCCACAGCTTCCTAAGCCACAGATGCACTCGGGCCTTGCTGCTGATCACTTGTTTACAGCCAGGCTCTGCTAGGTACAAAAGAAGCACAAACTCATGGCCACTGAGTTATATGTCCTCATGAAGGGTAAAGAGGTAGGCAAGGAGAGGGCTCCCTCTTGGCAGGGTCTCCTCTGCCTGGCTTGAGAGTCTGAGTTGAGTTATGTGTCTCAAAGAGCACTCTCTAACCCAGGGGAAAGGCTAAGTCAGAACACTTCCAGAACCAGCAGCGGAGAGAAGAGTGAGGGCTAGAATGAAGCCTCCGTGGCTGTCTGCATTAGAGTGTCGGCCATCTTCCCGGAAGAGAAGTCCTTGTGGTCCAGGCAGAGTGCTGAACTCTTCTCTGACTCCTTGAACTATTCAGGGAAAGGCCTCTTCCAGTTTGCACCCTCTCCAGCCCAACTCTGACTGCTCCTCTTTGAAATCCCCCTTTGATATGTGCATTTGAGAGGCCACAGGAAAATTGACACTTCAGAGAATCACAAAGGGCAATGAGCCCTCGTGCATGAGATAACCTTGCAACCCCCCAGCTCCATGATGGTACTAAGGCAGACAGCCCAATTCTCCTCCGATAACTTCCTCATCTCTGTTCTGGAATGCTCTGCAGGAAACAACTGCTTCTATCTAGTAAGCTTACTCTCTGAAAGCCAAATGCTGTTGGAGACTTCTCTTTATAGGAAGTCCCCATATTGAATCGTAGCTCTGGTCCTAGCTAGGCTCCACAGTCCTGAGGGTGTCAACCTCAGGCCCCTTTAGGACCTTTTGTGAAGTTTCTGGGCTTATTCTACTCTGGAATGTTCATCAAGCGTGTCTTGAATTTACAGGAGGCCAGAACTTTGATGAATCCTCAGCCTATGGCAAGGCTGTCCTTCCCCCAGGCCAGCCATGGGCTGCAGAGCTGAGAAGCCACGGTGCCCAGAGCGAGTCCGGGAGCCTGCCAGCCTTCACCGTGCCCCAGGCAGGCACCCCGGGGAACACCACCCCCAGCGCCACAAGCAGCAGCAGCTGTTCCACGGTGAGCCCCCAGCCTCCAGGAGAGCACACAGGGCGGGTGGGCCGCTCATGCTCTATGACCAGATGACTGGACAGACACCCTAAGATGCCTTGTCTCCCTCTGGATGGCTCAGACACTCCTGACAGACACTAGAGCTGACGGATGGCTCTTAGCAGCTGTCCTCCACCCCTACCCATGCAATGATACCTGAAATCACTGCAAGGACCTAGGCTGGTCTCTGAAAACCAAAGGCTTCAGCCACACAGCCCTGCTGGCCACAGCTTCTATCCAATTTGCACCTCAAGACATCCTAGGACAAGTGGTCCTCAACCAGTGTTACACAACCCCTCTCTTTGATGGGGGGGGATTTGAACAAGCCTTTCACAGGGTCCCCTAGATCATCAGAAAACACTGATATTTACATTATAATTCATAACTGTAGAAAAATTAATGCTATGAGTAGTGAGAAAAATAATTTTATGGTTGGGGTCACCACAACATGAGGAATTGAAGGGCTGCGGCATCAGAAGAGTTAAGAACTGCTGATCTAGGAAGTGATACAAGCATCTCCTTGGGGGGACCAAGGTTCAGAGAGGTTGATGAACGGAGCTACCTCACACAGCTTGTAGAATAGCGGTCCCCTTCACAGACGCTTGTGGAATGAGGCAGAGCGAGTGCAGAGACATGCCTGTGTGTCCTCACTGGACTCCTGGTGAGACAGGTACCGTGTTCTTACTTGGTCTGCTCCTTCCTGCTCCCCAGCCCAGCAGCCCTGAGGACTACTACTCATCCCTAGAGAATCACTTGAAGATCGAAGTGATTGAGAAGCTCTTTGCCATGGACACGGAGGCAAAGGACCCGTGCAGCACCCAGGTGGGCCCTTCGCGGTGATGAGGACTCCTTTGCAGGGACCCTGGGGTGCTGTGCAGGGCTTCAGTGTCAGGAGCTTGTGAGCGCCCTCCTCCTGCCGGTTCCTGTTCAGCCCTAAGCTTCTGTTGAATTGTCAGCCCCGTCTCCCTCTTACACATACACAGTGTATGTGGTGGAGGTGGGTGAGGGGGCGATGGGCAGCTTCCCGGGGGCGATCCCCACACCTCCATTTTACTTGTCTCAGACTGAGTTCTCCACCCCAGCTTCCACGTTGCTCTTCAGGGCGTGGTCTTATCCCATCCTGCAAAACCTCTTGTTGTTTCTGTGCATGTCTTTCTTTATCCTGTGTGTGTGTGTGTGTGTGTGTGTGTGTGTGTGTGTGTGTGTGTGACACTTCTTAGCACAAGCAGGCGGACTTGCTTCGGTACCAGCCTTGGGCACAAAGATCCACAGTTGAGGGTCATGGCCAACCACAGCTGCAGTTTGTGTCTCTGCTTATGAGTGTTCTGTGGTGATCATGGGTGTTTCTGAGTGTCTGCCGGTGAGAACAGCAGTCCCTTCACGGGGCCTGTGAGGGGAGCTGAAGATGAGCTGCTCTTCATCCCAGGAGCTCAAGTGTAGTAAGAATAGGATGAAGGGGCAGCCCCTGCGACAGAGGCCGGAGGCTTGCCTGGCTGAAAGAAGAGAAGGAGAAGGCTGCAGGTCAGCGGCAGAAGCTCTCTGTACAGCTGAAGGGACAGAAGCAGGGAAAGGTTATATCCCAGCGGAAATGCTGGTACCTCAATGGCAAACCTAAGCATTTCCGGCAGAGGTGTTTGAATGGAGAACTGACAGTTTCTAAAGGCCTGGGCCAGCCACGATCCAGCTTTGCTCTGTTTCCTCAGACGGACTTCAATGAACTGGACTTGGAGACCCTGGCACCCTACATCCCTATGGATGGCGAGGACTTCCAGCTAAGCCCCATCTGCCCGGAGGAGCCGCTCATGCCAGAGAGCCCCCAGCCCAACCCCCAGCACTGTTTCAGTACCATGACAAACATCTTCCAGCCGCTAACCCCGGGGGCCACCCACGGCCCCTTCTTCCTCGATAAGTACCCACAGCAGTTGGAAAGCAGGAAGGCAGAGCCCGAGCACTGGCCCATGTCTTCTATCTTCTTTGATGCTGGCAGCAAAGGATCCCTGCCCCCATGCTGTGGCCAAGCCAGCACCCCTCTCTCTTCGATGGGGGGCAGATCCAACACTCAGTGGCCCCCAGATCCACCATTACATTTTGGCCCTACCAAGTGGCCTGCGGGTGATCAGAGCTCTGAGTCCCTGGCAGCATTGCCACTGGGGCAGTCGCCGTTGGAGCCTCCAAGCACCCCGCCTCATGTCTCCATGTTCAAGATGAGGTCAGTGACAGATGTCTAGCTGGAGGGGCAATGCTGGTCAGGGACGGTACACGCACACACCCACTAATGGAAGCTCTAGAGCCCCACATAGGCTTCCTGCTGACCATTGTGTCAGAAGCTGTCACTCTCCTAGTCCTCCTCTGATATGTGAGGGTCAGACCCTAGAAGAAAGGAGAAAGGGCTTTTTTAGTGCCCCAAGTCTGATGTCTGTCTACCTTTGGGCATGGATAGATATTATGGTATCCCTCCATAGTCCTGTGCTTCCCACTGCCCCGGCTCCTACCCAGAGTCTCTGTGGGATGTGCACAGGCATCAGCATTTCCTGTCTTCCCAGTAGGTTACACTCCCAGAAGCTGGTGTGTCTTGTCTGTAGTATATACCCTTTATAGAGCACCCCAGATGGTCCTCAGTGCCAGATGGAAGGCATTGAGCAGAAATCCTTGTAGAGACTGTCATCATCTAACTGGCAGCCACCCCTGCCGGCAGGACTAAGGTGGACAGGTGTGTGGAGACAGGGGCAGGCGATTAAACTCTTGAGCATCCAACAGCAGGTAGAGTGGAGCCGCAGCTGCTCAAGCCCTTTGGCACTCTGCCCTTTGGGTTCATAGGTCGTCTCAGTCATAAGTGTTGGATTCTGGTGAAGACACCAGGCAGTGGGAAGCTGTAGACTCCTCACACCCACTCTCTTCTCTTGGCAGGTCCGCGAAGGACTTTGGGGCTCGAGGCCCGTACATGATGAGCCCAGCCATGATAGCTCTGTCCAACAAGCTGAAGCTAAAGCGTCAGCTGGAGTATGAGGAGCAAGCCTTCCAAGATGCAAGCGGGGTAAGCCATGTCCTTGCTGTGAATGGACACCCTGGGCATCTCAGCCTGCTGACAGTAGATGAGGCTAGGGTAGAGATGCAGACAGCTAATTCTGGTGGCGAGCACTTCCCTGTGGTTGCGTTTGCACTTGCCCCTGCTGGGTCTGTGTGGTACCCACCCCATTCTGCCCCTGGGGCCTGCTTCCTCCAACTACATGTCACACATCTGCAGGGGGACCCTCCAGGCACCAGCAGTTCACATTTGATGTGGAAGCGTATGAAGAGCCTCATGGGCGGGACCTGTCCTTTGATGCCTGACAAGACCATCAGTGCGAAGGTGGCCCCCGGTAAGCAGGCCTGGCCCAGGGCTCTGGCAAAGGGTTGAAGGCTCACAGCCCATCCCTGAGCCTTCCATCCCTGAGCCTTGTTAGAATGGGTTATATCCATGCCATGAGCAGGCTCCAGGTTCAGAGGTCTTTACATGACTTCTGAAAAAGAAAGTGGGTTGAGAGCTACTGTCTGTCCTAATGACAGCACCACATTTCACTCTCTGGCTTGGATCCTCCAGATGAATTCACCCAAAAATCCATGAGAGGCCTGGGCCAGCCACTGAGACACCTGCCACCTCCCCAGCCACCGTCTACCAGGGGCCCAGGGGAGAACCCCAAGACTGGGTTCCCGCCACAGTGCTATGCCTCCCCATTCCAGGACTACAGTCCTCCAGGAGCTCCAAAGGTGTCAGGTGAGTGCTTTGGAACTCACACCATACAGGGTCTGATGCACACAGGAGGCCTGGCTGGCCAGGAAGCTGGGGGGGGGGTGTGCAGCAGGGTGGGGGCAGCCACTTGCACGAAGCAGTTCTGCATTTGGACAACAGACCGCCTTCAGAGCCTCTGCTCAGGTCTGAGGCAATTACTTACAGTTCACAGGGCTCTTCCTTCACTAGCCAAGCTGCAGGAGGACCATCTCCTCTCCTTTAGTCCAGAGCCTGCATGGTACCAGGCTCAGGAAGTATTTGACAATGACTTGTTCAAAGAACAAGGAAGGCCTGGAAGGGTACAGGCTCCCTCACTGTGAATCTGAGATGAGAAAGTGAGAGAGGCTTCTTTGGCTATTGTCCCTGAGAAAGGGTAAAGCTACAGTTACTTCTGGCCAAGCAGGCTCCCCAGAAGGTGGGTCTAAAGCTCTAATACCAACTTGGGCTAAGGAAGCTTCTGGAGAAGGAAATGGCTAGTAAGGCAAGGGGCCCAGGACTGTGATGAACTTCCGAGCAAGACAATCTTACTTCTCTGGAAAGGTGGGCTGGAAGACTGTGTCCATGGGGCTCTGGAAGCAATCCTCCAATAATCAGTCAGGTCACGTCTGGGTTCTTGGCACCACAAGACCAAGATGTCTTTCCTCAGCTGCTCATTGCCTGAAGTGTACACACACCACAAGCTTTCTCTGAAAGGTTGCACAGGGCACTCACTGTCAGGAGGGTAGCCTGGTGATCCAGAAAGTTCAGTCACTGAAACACACAAGTGTTCCCACAGACGCCTCTGCTTGGCACAAACAATTTGGTTTGAGAAAGAAAATTCCAGAGCCTTGTCTACAGTAGTAGAGTTGGGGGAAATTTATAGTTGTGTTCTTAGAATTCCATTTGAGGAACCCCAAAAGCCCTAGGCTTGATATTTCAGTTCTGCTGTTTGCCAGCAATCCAGAAGACTTAAAGAGAAAGTTTAAAGTTTAAAGAGAGAACCAGGCATCACTCACCCCTGGTATACACATCTGGTCAGCTGTAGTCAGCAAATGACAGGTTTCCCCAGCCGTTGAAACCAAAGCAAAACTAATTTCAACTTAGATCATTTCTGCCCATAGACTGAACGCAGAGATGAACTTAACAAGGGGCGGGGCATCTGTTGGTAGCCGTAGGCAACAGGGGGAAGGGAGAGGCCACTGGGGTCCAGCTCTGTCTCTAAACTCAGAGAGCCCTGTTGTGGCTCCAGCCATCCTTGGGTCTCAGCCCTGCTGTGGTGTGTTCTCTTTTGACTCCGTCCTCTAAACAGGGAATGGAGCCCTGGGGCCAGAGGGCTGTTGCACCGGAAGTTGCCGGAAGCTGGAGACACAGTTGTTTGCATGCATGCCCTTCTCCCTGGTCATTACAGCGGAGTAGGTACTGTGCCAGTCCACTACATCACCTTCCTCTCCCTCCTCTCAGGCGCCGCAAGTCGACTGCTGGGGCCATCGTTCGAGCCTTACCTGTTGCCGGAACTGACCAGATATGACTGTGAGGTGAACGTCCCCGTGCCTGGAAGCTCCACACTCCTCCAAGGGAGAGACCTTCTCAGAGCTCTGGACCAGGCCACCTGAGCCGGGGCCTCTGGCCGGGCATGTCCCTGCCCCGCCATCTTGGCCTGCCGGCTTCACTTCCGTCTGTGTTGCAATTAGGTATCTCTAACACCAGCACACTTCTTACGAGATGTACTCGCCTGGCCTACTGGCCGGGTCACCAAGCAGTGGCCTTTATCTGACATGCTCACTTTATTATCCATGTTTTAAAAGTACATAGTTGTTTTACCTGCTATGTTTTACTGTTGATGAAAGTGTTCTGAAATTTTATAAGATTTCCCCCTCCCTCCCTTGAATTACTTCTAATTTATATTCCCCCAAGGTTTCTCTCTCACACTCAGTATCCACACTAACCAGCACGGTGGCTGTCGCCTCTCCTTAGGAAAGCTTTGGCTTCATTCAACTTAAGTGTCCTGTCCTTGTTGTTGCCAAAGAGAAAAGGATTTTGCTTTCCAAGCTCCGCTGTGGATTCTCATTCTCTCTCTCTCTCTCTCTCTCTCTCTCTCTCTCTCTCTCTCTCTCTCTCTCTCTCTCTCTCACACACACACACACACACACACGAAATCACCATATTGTAAAAATTTAGTGTTTTAAAAGCCAACTCTTTGCTCCGATTTTCATACGCCTTAGTATGGGGCAAAAAAGCCACATGAGTCAACTCTAGGGTTGGTTGTCACATGAGTCAACTCTAGGGTTGGTTGTCACATGAGTCAACTCTAGGGTTGGTTGTCACATGAGTCAACTCTAGGGTTGGTTGCCCGTGAAGCCGCACGGTGATGCTCCTAAGCCATTTGGTGATGCCCCCCCTCCATCTCACCCTGGGTCTAGTGGATTTTTTTTAACTGTTATTCAAAAGCAAAACTGAGTTTTGTTTTGTTTTTTAAGAAAAATTTATATCCAGGTTTAGTGTTTTCGTATATATGGGTACTTTGTAATATCTAAAAGCTTAGAAATGGAATCCTGCTCACAAAAAAATCACTTTTACGATCTTTTTAGGGCTGTTAATTTTATTTTTCTCAGTGTTCTGGACACTGTAGACCTGTGCAATGCTCCCACAGGCCTGACTAACCACCACGGATCTTCTCTTTCTCTTTCTCTTTCTCTCTGGTGACATTTTGCTTTTGTGATATGGCAGTGGTGTGACAAACAATTCCAGGAGTGAAGTCATTAAGGGGGAACATTTCGAGCTAGCTTCTCTCCTCGTGTTCTCTGTGTATTATGTATGTGTGTGCTGTTGCCGCTGTGAGGGCTCTGAGGGCACATCGAGGGCGGGAAGGAAGCGCTTTCACCTTTTTTTTTCAGGGGGTGTTGCTAGCCCTTCAAGTGCACTGAGCTATGTGACTGCCAGTCTCTCTCATGCGGGACATTCGGGTGTTTCCACAGCTACCATGAAATGGTTTTAATGGGAATTCACAAAGCAAGAGAGGATTCACAAATGTAGTGACCCAGTACTTGGAGCTAAACTGGGAGAGGGTGCCAGGTGGAGGGTAGCAGGTCTGACCAGCTGTACACCCTGCCACAAATCACAGCTTGCAGGGCAAATGGCCCCGCGAAGCCATGGTATAGCGCCCCTGCTGGCGAGCAGCGGGACGACCTCCAGGGACAGCTTCTAGCCGAGGTCTCAGTCACATGATGACATGAACAGGTAGAAAGCACTGAAAATGGTGTTCCCAGAGCACTTTGTAACTCACTGAGGGGGAGGGGAAGCACCTTTTGGGTTTGTGATACCAATCAACAGAAAGTGTTGTTGACTCGGGTACAATAAAATTTTCAACACACATACACACACACACAGCCCATCAGGCAAGAGTGCAGTAAGCCTAAAGGGACTTGCTACTCAAACCAAAAATTAACTTTGAAAGTCAATCTACCTGAAGTTACCTAGCATGGTGTTGTCCAAGCCGAGCATCAGTGCACAGTGTGGCCTGACACACACGCTGACTTGAAGAGTTATTGATGTGCAAATGCTGGTATTTGACTTCCTGTGTTGTTGCCTTAGCATTAAGAGCATTTCTCTTTGCAATTTTACTAAAAAATACTCTGAGAAATATTCTGAGTTTCATATTAACCTTTCCTGTCCATGTAACAACTTCATGACCATTACCGCATTGTCAAATTCCTACTGACGACATTATAACTGTATGGGAGCTTAACTTTATAAGGAAATGTATTTTGACACTGATATCTTATTAAAGTATTCTGATCCTATCCTGCTTGTGCATTTATCATGAGCTGCGCCAATAGAAAATAAGGTTCTGACTCAATAGCACACAGAGATGAACTTTGGAGCTGAATTAGACCAGTTTGAGAGCACCCCACAGGAAGTCTAATGAAGGAAGGCATTTGTGCCTGTCAGTTGACTAAGCCCAGAAGCTGTATGCTATCTTATGTATTTCTGCAGCTCCTGCGTGTCTAGCTAAGGCCCTTTCCCTGCATGCTGGAAGAGAAGGAAGGAAACCGTGGTCTTGGAACGGAGGTTCCAAGGAGAAGGGTGTCCTGGACCAAGATCCGGAAGGGCATCAGTGTAGAGTCAAGGTCTTCGTAGGTAGTAGGTAGAAAAGAAAAAGTCTTCAGCCGGAGACAGAACAGAGTGGAAGCTCAGCGCTAGGCATGGACCTGATGGGTCCTTATTCCAGATGTGACTTCTGTGAAAGCCACTCTTCTGGTGACCAACGGCGAGAGAGAAGGCCAGCAGCATGTCTAGTCTTACAGCCAGCCCTACGTAAGATCAGCCATCCCAACATCCCCTTGTGTGCCTGATACCTTGGGTTCACAGTTACCTCCTTAGCTCCATCAGCTCCACAGCATCAATGCTATGCATATGGTTTTATAGATGAGACCAGGACCCACAGTGACTTCCACATGTCACACAGCACAAACCTAGTGCTGCTCTTCTCATGCCCCAAAGCTGGCTGTGAGATATAGCTTATGCCAGGGCCCATTTACATTTTCAAGTAGGAAATTCCTGTCTGAGCTGCAGAGCCGGCTCAGTGATAGAGCACTTGCCCTTGTAGAAGACCTGGGTTTTATTTCTAATGCCCCACATGATGGCTCACGACTATCTATAATTCCAGTCCCAGCAGATCTGATATCTACTTCTGGTGCCTTTATGGGCTATGCACACTGTACACATACATACACGTGAGCAAAACATATACCACATAAAATAACAAATAAGTCTAAAAGGTAATTTTTCAAAAGACCACTCCAGTCAGTCTTAGTTTAACTCTAGGCATTGTGGGTATGTTGCTTCTGTTCTCTTCCTACTGACTTGGTCTCTGGACTTTGAGGTGGAGGCTCTGGACCTGGCCAAGCCCTTCCTCACCTTCATCTACCATCTTGGGCTTCCTGAAAACATCAGCTATCCTTTTCCTAAGCTCTTCTGAGAATGGCACACGTCACCTGGAGGAGCACTCTCCTGGTCCCCAGTGAGTTCAACGGGGCCTATAATGCTGTCCTATGGCCTTAACCATACCTAAGGCTCTGGTTGACCCTCCAGGCCCTGGTGGAGTGGAAATCCTCACAGAAATCCTCCTGCCCCTGAGTCCCAAGTGCACACCATTTGCTTTGCCTTGCTTACCTTGAGTTTTGGGACACATGCTCTCAGAACATCCTTTAATTCAGAGCTCTCACTTGGTCTTCCGGCTAGGCAGAGGTGATGGGTGTGGGCAGGAGACCTCAAAGGCCAGACGCCATTCTTAGTACCTTCTATCAAATACACACGATCACAACTTATCATGACTGACAAGAACTTTGATCCCTCAGGTGAGGTTGTGTTTGTCCATTCTCCCTACTGCAAACTTGCTGGTTTTTCAGGGGGAGTCACGTATTAGGAAATGTTTACATGGTGGCGATGGAGGAAGCACATGGTAAAGGCATAAAAGAAAAGAAATATTTGCAAGAGCAAAGATGAAGGAAAGGAGGGGATGGGTGGGTCCTGAAAGAAGTCATGGGATTAGGCAGGGAGCTCTGGGTAGAGGCAAGGGCAGCTGGACATTCTGACAGAAGGACAGCAGAGGGTGGAATGGGGACATAGTCAAGGAGAATGAGTGGTGGGAAGATGATGAGCCAGCTCCCACCGGACTGTTTCTATCCCCAGGGAGCAAACCCTGGCCTGAGAGTGGGGCTGTGGGGAGTTGAGGACACACGGTATGAAATAGTTATAATGGAAGTGTGGGTCGAGGACCATTGTCAGGAGTGATGCAGAGATACAGTCCTACAAGGACCATTGTCACAGTCACTGTGTTTACAATGATGCAGAGTTACAGTCCTACAAGGACCATTGTCACAGTCACTGTGTTTACAGTGATGCAGAGTTACAGTCCTACAAGGACCAATGTCACAGTCACTGTGTTTACAGTGATGCAGAGTTACAGTCCTACAAGGACCATTGTCACAGTCACTGTGTTTACAGTGATGCAGAGTTACAGTCCTACAAGGACCATTGTCACAGCCACTGTGTTTACAGTGATGCAGAGTTACAGTCCTACAAGGACCATTGTCACAGTCACTGTGTTTACAGTGATGCAGAGTTACAGTCCTACAAGGACCAATGTCACAGCCACTGTGTTTACAGTGATGCAGAGTTACAGTCCTACAAGGACCATTGTCACAGCCACTGTGTTTACAGTGATGCAGAGTTACAGTCCTACAAGGACCAATGTCACAGCCACTGTGTTTACAGTGATGCAGAGTTACAGTCCTACAAGGACCATTGTCACAGTCACTGTGTTTACAGTGATGCAGAGTTACAGTCCTACAAGGACCATTGTCACAGTCACTGTGTTTACAGTGATGCAGAGTTACAGTCCTACAAGGACCATTGTCACAGTCACTGTGTTTACAGTGATGCAGAGTTACAGTCCTACAAGGACCATTGTCACAGCCACTGTGTTTACAGTGATGCAGAGTTACAGTCCTACAAGGACCATTGTCACAGTCACTGTGTTTACAGTGATGCAGAGTTACAGTCCTACAAGGACCATTGTCACAGTCACTGTGTTTTCATGAATGCTGCAAACAGGGCCTGTGGGAGGCCTCAGCGGCTGAAGGCACATTTTGCCAAATCTGACAGCCTGAGTCCTATCCTAGAGATCCTGTCCAGTCCTCGGGACCCATGTAGTAAAGGGAGAAAAGTGGGCCCTGCAAGTTGTCCTCTGACCTCCACAAGTGCACCACAGCATGCACGCTCCTGCCTTCCTAACACATGAAGCAAATAACCTTTAAAGTGTATGTTCTGATAAGGTCCATTATGCCAGTGTGGTGGCCCACACCTTTAATCCCAGCACTTGGGAGGCAGAGGCAGGCTGATCTCTCTGAGACTGAAGCCAGCCTGGCCTATGGAGTGAGTCCAGGACAGCCAGGGCTACTTAGAGAAACTTCATCTCAAAACCAAACCAAACCAAACGAAAAGCTCCTAAACAATTCAAAAAGAGTGTCCATTACAATGGACTGTGAAATCTAAGTTATATGATGAGCAAAGAAAAATAATTAAGAGGTAATCATCTATGAAAACAAAGGGCGGGGCTAGGAAATTGTATGATTCTTGAGTCACTTAATGATGAGAGAGAGAGAGACAGAGAGAGAGAGAGAGCCATTGTTAGAGGAAAGGAGACGTCGAAGGGTAACCATAGGGCCAGTGATACTACAACTAGGGATTCTAAAGAAGTGCAAATACTAAGTTCAGAGGAACTCTGCACACAAATGTCTAAGTACCATTTTTCATAGTAACCAAGAAATGAAAGCAACCTGGCTTTAAGAGAAGCACAGATAGCTGAGGCTCTGGTGTAGCTGTCCAATGGAACAGACACACTGAGCACCAAGAGGAGCATGCTGGACCCAAGCAACAGGATGGGGATCACAGAGGGTCAGGCTCAGTGAAGAGATGCTCAGACCAGCGCCTCCTCCCTTGTTCTGTTTATCATGCTCTGAAAAGGAAAAGAGTAAATGGAGAATAGAGCTCTGTCAGAGCATAAAGGTAAGGAACAATATGAATAGAAAAGGACACTATGCACAACCACTCCTGGGCATCTACCCAGAGGATTCCCCAGCATGTAATAAGGACACATGCTCCACTATGTTCATAGCAGCCCTATATATAAAAGCCAGAAGCTGGAAAGAACCCAAATGTCCCTCAACAGAGGAACAGATACAGAAAATGTGGTATATTTATACAATGGAATACTATTCAGCTATTAAAAACAAGGAATTCATGAAATTCTTAGGCAAATGGGTGGAACTGGAAAATATTATCCTAAGTGAGGTAACCCAATCACAAAAGATCACACATGGTATGCACTCACTGATAAGCGAATATTAGCTCAGAAGCTCGGAATACCCAAGACACAATTCACATATCAAATGATGCCCAAGAAGAAGGAAGGAGAGGCCCCTGGTCCTGGAAAGGCTCAATGCAGCAGTGTAGGGGACACCAGGACAGGGAAGCAGGAGGAGGTTGATTAGGGAACAGGGAGGGGGGAGAGGGCTTATGGGGCTTTCGGGGAGGGGGGGAAACCAGGAAAGGGGAAATCATTTGAAATGTAAATAAAGAATATATCTAATAAAAAAGATGAAATGAAAAAAATATTTTAAGAAAAAAAGAAAAACTGAAATTATTCTATATACTTTATGATTGTGAGAATTTACATCCATACACACAACAACGATAACAACACAATAGGAAGAGGGATTTTTACCATGTGTGAACTTTAGAGCAAGATCTGAAGTTCCAGAAGTGGTTGAAATAAATGGAGAAGGTCTGAGGTAGGCTTGCTCTGGTACAGGGGACAGTAGAGGGCTGAGAGAAAGAAGAGTCAAGGAAGATAAAGATTGGGCCTGGGATAGGCTAGGGCTGGCGGTTCTGGCCATCAGCGGAGAGGGCAAGGAGACCTGATTAAGAAGAGCAGAGCCCTGAGGATGCTCTGCAAAGACCTGGAGAGGAGTGGGCGGGGCTAGCAGATGTGCAGGTCATGGGTACAAGGGCCGAACACTGATTGGTGGCCTGGCAGGCTTGGTGTGCCCTGACTTCTGAGATAAAGAGACTTGAGGCGCATCATGAATCGTTTTTTGGTGGTCTCTCAGAGGCTCAGGTCTGGGGCAGACCTCTCCTGGCACACAGCAGAGAGAGAGCGTCTGACAATTCCTAAGTATCGATGAGAACGCCCACGCCTCCCTCATATTCTACAGCATGTAGGAGCCATCCTGCCCATGCACTCTGAACACATGGGTTTGTGTGTGTTTAACTTTGCTTTCTAGAAGCAAGTGTAAGAGCTGCCAGGGCAGCTCCCTTCCTCTCTGTCCGATCTGGGCTTTAACCCATATGAGGGGGCCCAGTATTGAACAAAGAGAAAAAGGAGACAGTTGCAGCTGGGAGACCCAGTTGGCTCCAAACAAAGGCCGCTTCCCAGCCCTCATTAGCCTGAGTTAGGCGGGGAAGCTGAGCGTGAACGTTGGCAGTAGTTAGGGAGCCTCACGAAGGGCTGAGGCACAGCTCCAACGCTCAACTCTGAGCGGCAGGGATACCTCAGATTGGGGTAGGCTGTCAGGAGCGGGCTTGGGAAGGCAAAAATACGTGTGTTCATTCCTGCTGCTTAAATCCCAGAGGGCTGACTGCACTGGCGAGGGTGGCTTCCATCTGAGTCATTCTGAAGGAAGTCACTCTAGGCTGAGACCTGGTATTGTGGTAGTTATGGGCTCTTTCTACCTAACGAGGGGGGGTTCCAATGCTACCAAAAGAGTAGGCTCATTTATTTAATAAGATAACAATAGCATGCCCTACACTCCACTAACAAAAAAAATAGGTAGAGTGAAAAAAGAATTGGTAATCCCACAGTACTACAGATAGCTGGGTAGCCACCCCTACCACACTATGTCCCTCTCCAGGCGCCATGCTTTAACAGAGATATAGAACAACAAAAATCAATTCAAAGAAAGATGACCAAAATGTCAAAGGGACTCTCAACTATGTCACCAAATTGAATTAAAGTACAGGAGGAAGTGTTTCCAGAGAAATGAAGAGTCAAGGAAGCTCAAAGACTATCTTCAGACAATTGGAAAGACACAGTAAATGGGGTTCTCCCGGGTGCACCCGGGATGGACACAGGCCTCCACATGAGAGGCAGAGCTCTGTCCATAAGGCCTATCCAAAGCCTCCTCAGTCCTCAGCCTGGTGTTTGTGTTTTCTTAGTCTGACGAAGAAAGCGTAGGAGAGATGGAAAAGCATGATGTCGCGCAGGGATGTGGGGAGGTTAGAAACTGCCTTTGCAAATCCATGTGAGACTCTTTGTGCAGGTCATGCTGGTCAGAGATGGTTGGGCCTGGGACTGAAAATGAAGAGAAGGGAGTGGGCTTGCCCCTGAAGTGGGGGCAAAAGAAACTGTGAAAATTATTTTCACTAGAGAGTTTTAAACTGTTTCCTTTGTTACTATTGATTTGGACTGTGCGATTCTTGGAGATAATGTGGAATCCCACCAAAAGCCAGTGACTAAGACAACAAGTCGAAATGACCCTGAGAGAGAGCCCTGAGGAGATCTGCCTCACACCTAATCAGTCCCTCCTCTGGGGGCAGTATACTATTTCCCTGGGACAAGCACTTGATACAATGTTTATCTTACATCAAGAGATAATCTGCAAAGAAGGTATACCTTTAGCATGGTTCCATGTGGCACAGCCAGATGCCTCCTGAAGATGGAGAGGTGACAGAGTCCCTGGGAGAAATTTGATTAGTCACACCTCTCCCTTACCATCGCCCTCAGGGCATGCCATCTATATTCAGGGGTGTATCTAGATCTTGACAGTAGCATATACCTCTGTGACAAAAAATGACAATATGCTTCAATGGCTTCTCTGTCAAAGGTCTCTACTGGATAGAATTATGGGAGGGACCTCAAACAAATTCCAAAGGAGGGAAATTCTTCAGACTAAGCTCACCCCTGTTCTTTAAAGTGTCAGCCTCTCCCAGAACAGATATGTTGAAAATAGTCTCTGTTAAGGACAACCAGAGGACAATTAAGTATAGTGTCACCCATTAGGATGAGCACCAGAAACAAAGATACGTGTAAAAACCAAGGAAATTTGAACAAAGTAAGGACTTTCATTCCAAACAATGTGCCATTTCGTTCCAAATAATTGGTTCATTGTTTTTTTAAAAAAGCGTCTCCTAGTAATAAAATATGTTCATTTGCTGGGAGTGAATCTGACAATTCACCTTGATCTTTGTAAAGAACTACTCCAAAAATAAAATGTTTTTGAAATTGATTCCTGTAAAACATATATGCAAAAAAAGAACCTATAAGTAGGTATGCAATGCAAAAGGTATGCAAATGAGAAAATCCAAGGGAATATTAACTGTTACAGTAGCAATGTTAATTCCAAGGAGGGGAATGTCTGTGAGAACAGTGCAGTGAGGCATGGGAGAGGCAGCTCCAAAGTCAGCAGCACCAGTGGTTCTGGAAGAAAACCAGGTTCAGGAATAGGTGCCCACACGGTAGCTTAAAATCACTGCAACCCCAGGTCCTGGGGATCTGATGCCTTTTGATTTCTGCAGGCACTAGTTATACAGGTGGTGTGTATACATACATGTAGATACAATGCACACATTAGAATTAAATAAAGAAACCTAAAAAGCAACAACCGTGCAGTTTAAAATAAAGTAGGATTGATATATTCTAAATAATAGCATGAAGATGAAAAATGGAAATGGAATTAAGCAGGATATAGTCTTTGAATTATCTAGAAAGTAGTAGATATACTAATTGTATTTGGCCTTAATAAGTGAAGGGTGTATATTACAATCACTTTGGTGATCACAGAAGAATTTTAAAGTAATATATGACAAGACAAATAGGGAAATTTAAATTATAGTTTTTAAAAGTATGTGAAAAAAGAGTAGTGGAGCAAATGGAAGCCAACCAGTAAGGTGCTAGGTTAAATCTATTAGCTGTTGTTTAAAATAGAAGCAGGCTAACTATTTCCATTAAGTGGCAAGCATCACACCAAATTAAGAAAATAAAAAGAGATCATACCAGAGGCACGCTTTATAAGTAAAGATGCAGATGAGAGAAAAGGGCAAAAAAATGCAGGGACAATGCGAACTGAAGAAAGGAGTGGAGCCCAGGCCGGTGCCTAACGGAAAGGACTGGATGGAGCCCAGGCCGGTGTCTAACGGAAAGGAGTGGAGCCCAGGCCGTTGCCTAACGGAAAGGAGTGGAGCCCAGGCAGGTGCCTAACGGAAAGGAGTGGAGCCCAGGCCGGTGCCTAACGGAAAGGAGTGGAGCCCAGGCCGGTGCCTAACGGAAAGGAGTGGAGCCCAGGCAGGTGCCTAACGGAAAGGAGTGGAGCCCAGGCCGGTGCCTAACGGAAAGGAGTGGAGCCCAGGCCGGTGCCTAACGGAAAGGAGTGGAGCCCAGGCCGGTGCCTAACGGAAAGGAGTGGAGCCCAGGCCGGTGCCTAACGGAAAGGACTGGAGCCCAGGCCGGTGCCTAACGGAAAGGACTGGAGCCCAGGCCGGTGCCTAACGGAAAGGAGTGGAGCCCAGGCCAGTGCCTAACAGAAAGGAGTGGAGCCCACGCCAATGCCTAACAGAAAGGCTGTAATAAGAAACCAAAAACCAGAAGAAGGAGCAACCTTTCACAGCAACGACAGAGTCCTCAATAGTGAGGAGAATTGTGCTGTGTCTACCTGTTACTTTTCTTCTATTTGTAGTGGTGTCGGGTCAAACGCAAGGCCTCACACATTCTACACATGCCTTCTCTTATCAATACCGTATTTATAAATGCCTGGTAAACCTACTTTAAAAAAGTAGAAAACCTACAGTCTTAGTGGGAGATTTTATCGCATGTCACTCCTTGGCTGGTAGAGCAAGTAGGAAAGACAGGAGGGCCAAGAAAGAAATGAGGGCACTGTTTTCAAAGCAGTATCCAGTTAGGGACTGATCCAGAATATATAAATGATGCCTGTACACTATCAACTAGAAAGAAAACAACCCAGTTTAAGCACAGTGAAAGACTGAATAGACATTTTTCTAAAGAAGATAGACAAACGGCCAATAAACTTAGTTGCTATGCATTGTTGTTACCAGGAAATGCAAAGCAAAACCACAATGAGGTCCCACTTCACAGACCACTGGAGTGAGTGAGTCCTAAGTGGACATCAATGTTGGTGGGGTGTAAATGGTCTGTGCATTTAAAACTTTCTAGAAACTTTTCTAAACAGAGCTAACATACAACCCGGTAGCTCCACTCCAAGGTACAAACCCAAGAGAATTAAAGCACATTTGTATGAAGAAACTTTGTGTTCAAATGTTTCTTTGTAGCTGCCTTATTCATAAGTCTCCAAAGGAGAAATGGCCCAAATAGCCACCAGCTGGTGGATAGACAAGCTGCATGCGGTATTCCCATACTAGGAAATATTATCAACTGTAGAAAGGCAGTGAAGAATTGAAGAATCTCAAAAGATGCTGTGTGGAAGATGCTGAGCAGAAGGCCACACACTGCATGACTGCACTTACAGGAAATATTCAGAATAAGTAAAGCCAGAGACAGAGCTAAATCTGCAGTTTCCACGGCCTCAGAAAGGGGAAATGGTGTTGGTTTTCCTTGGGATTGTGAAATGTTGTGGAGTTAGACATGGTTTCATAATTCTGTTAAAACACTGAAAACCACTGAACTGTACACTTTAAAGGGTTTTGACATGTAGATTTTTATCCCCATGAAAATGAAATAATGATATAATAAGTTAAAGTTCACTGTGCCACAGTGCCCAGAGCTGGTCCTGTGCCACAGCACTCCCTACCCAAATACCGCCAGAAGAGGGCTGGTATCCCAGGAGTGCAGACAAGCCTGTGAGCACAGGTAAGACTGCCACTTCTGCTCAGAGGGACCCGCCCAGAACACTCAGGACGCAGGAACCAAGGAGCAACCTGGGACAGAAGCCTTAAGTTTCCCTCTGTCCCTGGAGCTGATCCTGGGCCACAGTGCTACATACCCAAATACTGCCAGGAGAGAGCTGGCCTCCCAGGAGCACCGACATATCCATGAGCACAGGTAAGATCACCACTTCTGTTCAAATTCCTGGCCCAAGAGGGACCCTCCTGGAGCCATCAGGACACAGGAACCAATGAATAGCTGGGGACAGGATCCTTCTGGTTTCCATCTGCACCCCAGAGATGACCCTGTGCCACAGCTCTCCATGCCCAAATTCCTCCCGGAGAGAACTGGTCTCTCAGGAGCACTGACACACAGGCTCGCAGGAGCGACAAGCCACAGTCAGAGACAGCAAAACCAGCTAACACCAGAGATAACCAGATGGTGAGAGACAAGGGCAATAACATAAGCAACAGAAACCAAGGCTGCTTGGCATCATCAGAACCCAGTTCTCCCCCACCACAGCGAGCCCTGAGGACCCCAACACGCAAGAAAAGCAGGCTCTGATTTAAAGTCACATCTCATGATGATGATAGAGGACTTTAAGAAGGATGTAAATAACTCCCTTAAAGAAATACAGGAGAGCAAAGGTAAACAGGTAGAAGACCTTAAAGAAGAAAGACAAAAATTCCTTAAAGAATTACAGGAAAACACAACCAAACAGGTAAAGGGATTAAACAAAACCATCCAGAATCTAAAAATGGAAATATAAACAACAAAGAAATCACAAAGGGAGACAATGCTGGAGATAGAAAACCTAGGAAAGAAATCAAGAGTCATAGATGCAAGCATCAACAACAGAATACAAGAGATAGAAGAGAGAATATCAGGTGCAGAACATACATAGAAAACATTGACACAACAGTCAAAGTAAATGCAAAATGCAAAAAGCTCCTAACCCAAAACATCCAGGAAATGCAAGATAAAATGAGAAGACCAAACCTAAGGATAATAGGTATAGAAGAGAGTGAAGATTCTCAACTTAAAGGGCCAGTAAATATCTTCAACAAAAGTATGGGGAAAAAAACTTCTCTAACCTAAAGAAAGAGATGCACATAAACATATAAGAAGCCTACAGAACTCCAAATAGATTGGATCAGAAAAGAAATCCCTCCTGTCACATAATAGTCAAAACACCAAATGCACGAAACAAAGAATATTAAAAAAGGTCAAGTAACATATAAAAGCAGACCTATAAGAATTATACCAGACTTCTCAATAGAGATTATGAAAACTAGAAGATCCTGGGCAGATCTCATACAGATCCTAAGAGAACACAAATGCCAACCCAAACTATTATACCCAGCAAAACTCTCAATTACCATAGATGGAGAAAGCAAGATATTCCATGACAAAACCAAATTTACACAATATCTTTCCACAAATTCAGACTTACAAAGGATAATAAATGGAAAATGCCAACACAAGGAGGGAAACTATATCCTAGAAAAAGCAAGAAAGTAATTTTCTTTCAACAAGCCCAAAAGAAGATAGCCACGCAGACATAAAAATAACATCAAGGGCTGGAGAGATAGCTCAGTGGTTAAGAGCACTGACTGCTCCTCCAAAGGTCTTGAGTTCAATTCCAAGCAAGCACATGGTGCCTCACAACCATCTGAAATGGGATCTGATGCTCTCTTCTGGTGTGTCTGAAGACAGCTATTGTGTACTCATATAAATAAAATAAGTAAATCTTTTTAAAAAATCAAAAATAACAGGAAACAACATTCACTATTTCTTAATATCTCTTAATATCAATGGACTCAATTCCTCAATAAAAAGACATAGACTAACAGATTAGATACATAAACAGGACCCAGATTTTTTGCTCCATACACAAAACGCACCTCCGTGTCAAAGACAAACACTACCTCAGAGTAAAGAGCTGGAAAACAATTTTCCAATCAAATGGTCCCAAGAAACAAGCTGGTGTAGCCATTCTAATGTTGGACAAGATTGACTTTCAATGAAAAGTTATCAAAAAGTATAAGGAAGGACACTTCATACGCATCAAAAAAAAATCTACCAAGAAGAACTCCCAATTCTGAACATCTATGCTCCAAATGCAAGGGCACCCACATTCATAAAAGAAACTTTACTAAAGATCAAAGCACACATTGCACCCCACACAATAATAGTGGGAGACTTCAACACCCAACTCTCATCAATGGACAGTTCATGGAAACACAAACTAAACAGAGATACAGTGAAACTAACAGAAGTTATGGACCAAACGGATTTAATAGATATCTATAGAACATTTTATCTTAAATCAAAAGAATATACCGTCTTCTCAGCACCTCTCCAAAAATGACCATATAATAAGTCACAAAACAGACCTCAACAGATACAAGAAGATTGAAAGAATCCCATGCTTCCTATCAGATCAATACCAATTAAGGCTGGTCGTCAATAGCAACAAAAACAACAGAAAGCCCACATACACATGGAAGCTGAACAATGCCCTATGCAATGATAACTTTGTCAAGGAAGAAATAAAGAAAGACTTTTAGAATTTAATAAAATTGAAGGCACAACATATCCAAACTTATGGGGTACAATGAAAGCAGTGCTAAGAAGAAAACACATAGCTCTGAGTGCTTCCGAAAAGAAACTGGAGAGAACATACACTAGCAGCTTAGCAGCACACCTGAAAGCTCTAGAACAAAAAGAAGCAAAACATCCAAGAGGAGCAAAAGCCAGGAAATAATCAAACTCAGGCCTGTATCCAACCAAATAGAAACAAACAAAAAAAACTATATAATGAATCAACAAAACTAAGAGTTGGTTCTTTGAGAAAATCAACAGGATAGATAAACCCCTAGCCAGACTAAGCAGAGAGCACAGAGACAGTACCCAAATTAATAAAATCAGAAATGAAAAGGGAGACATAACAAGGGAAACTGTGGAAATTCAAAAAATCATCAGATCCTACTACAAAAGCTTATACTCAACAAAATTGGAAAATCTGGATAAAATGTACAATTTTGTAGACACATACCAGGTGCAAAGTTAAAACAGAATCAGATAAACCATCTAAACAGTCCCATAATCCCTAAAGAAATAGAAGTGGTCATTGAAAGTCTCCCAACCAAAAATAGCCCAGGACCAGATGGTTTTAGTGCAGAATTCTATCAGACCTTCGAAGAAGACCTAATACCAATACTCTTCAAACTATTCCACAAAATGGAAACAGAAGGAAAACTACCCAATTCGTTCTATGAAGCCACAGTTACACTGACACCAAAACCTCACAAAGACCCAACAAAGAAAGAGAACTTCAGACCAATTTCCCTTATGAATTTCAATGCAAAAATATTCAATAAAATTCCCACAAACTGCTCTTCTCTTTTCCTCTTGTTCCCTTACCCTCTTTCCCCCTCCTCTCCATTTCCCCCCTGCCTTTCCTTGTCTCTACTTCCTCAACTCCCCTCCCCATATCCTAAATAAACTATTCTGTACTATAAAAAAAAAAATCCACAAACCAAATCCAAGAACATATCAAAACAATCATTCACCACAATCAAGTAGGCTTCATCCCAGGGATGCAGGGATGGTTCAATATACAGAAATCCATCAATGTAGTACACTACATAAACAAACTCAAAGAAAAGAAACCACATGATCAGTTCATTAGATGCTGAAAAAGCATTTGACAACATTCAACATCCCTTCATGTCAAAAGTCTTGGAAAGATCAGGAATTCAAGGCCCATACCTAAACATAGTAAAAGCAATATACAGCAAACCAGTAGCCAACATCAAACTAAATGGAGAGAAAGTTGAAGCAATCCCACTAAAATCAGGGACTAGACAAGGCTGCCCTCTTTCTCCCTATCTATTCAATATAGTACTTGAATAGTACTATATTGTTAATTAGAACAACTAGACAATAAAAGGAGATCAAAGGGATACAAATTGGAAAGGAAGAAGTCAAAATATCACTATTTGCAGATGATATGATAGTATACTTAAGGGACCCCCAAAACTCCACCAGAGAACTCCTACTGATAAACTACTTCAGGAAAAGTGGCCAGATATAAAATTTACTCAAACAAATCAGTCTTCTCTACTCAATGGATAAACAGGCTGAGAAAGAAATTAGGGAAACAATACCCTTCACAATAGTCACAAACAATATAAAATATCTTGGTGTGACTCTAACCAAACAAGTGAAAGATCTATATGACAAGAACTTCAAGTCTCTGAAGAAAGAAATTGAAGACCTTAGAAGATGGAAAGATCGTCCATGTTTGTGGATTGGCAGGATTAATATAGTAAAAATGGCCATCTTGCCAAAAGCAATCTTCAGATTCAGTGCAATCCCCATCAAAATTCCAACTAAATTCTTTATAGAGTTAGGAAGATTAACTCTCAAAATCATTTGGAATAACAAAAAAAACCCAGGATAGCGAAAACTAGTCTCAATAATAAAAGAACTGCTTGGGGAAAAACAATCCCTGACCTTAAGTTATACTACAGAGCAATAGTGATAAAAATTATGTGATATTGGTACAATGACAGGCAGGTAGATCAGTGTTATAGAATTGAAGACCCAGAAAAATGAACCCATACACCTATGGTCAATTAGTCTTTGACAAAGGAGCTTAAACCATTCAGTGAAAGAAAGACAGCATTTCCAACAAATGGTGCTGGTTCAACTGGTGGTCAACATGTAGAAGACTGCAAGTTGATCCATTCTTATCTCTCTGTACAACACTCAAGTTCAAGTGGATCAAGAACCTCCACATAAAACCAGATTCACTGAATCTAAGAGAAAGTGTGGAAAAGTCTCAAACGCATGGTCACAGGGTGAAAGTTCCTGAATAGAACGCCAATGACTTCTGCTCTAAGATCAAGAATCAACAAATGGGACCTCATAAAATTGCAAAGATTCTGTAAGGCAAAGGACACAGTCGATAGGACAAAACAGCAACCAACAGATTGGGAAAAGATCTTTACCAATCTCACATCTGATAGAGGGCTAACAAAGAACTCAAGAAGTTAGACTCCAGAGAATGAAATAACTCTATTTAAAAATGGGGAACAGAGCTAAACAGAGAATTCTCAACTGAGGGATAATGAATGGCTGAGAAGCACCTAAAGAAATGTTCAACATCCTTAGTCATCAGGGAAATGCAAATCAAAATGGACCTGAGATTCCACCTCAAACCTTAGTCAGAATGGCTAAGATCAAAAACTCAGGTGACAACAGATGCTGGCAAGGGTGTGGAGAAAGAGAAACACTCCTTTATTGTTGGTTGAATTGCAAGCTGGTAACAACCACTCGGGAAATCAGTCTGGCAGTTCCTCAGAAAATTGGACATAGTAGTACCTGAGGACCCAGCTCTACCACTCTTGGGCATATACCCAGAAGATGCTCCAACATGTAATAAGGACACATGCTCCACTATGTTTATAGCAGCCTTATTTATAATAGTCAGAAGCTGGAAACAACCCAGATGTCCCTCAACAGAGCAATGGATACAAAAAATGTGGTACTTTTACACAATAGAATACTTCTCAGCTATTAAAAGCAATGACTTCATAAAATTCACAGGCAAATGGATGGAACTTGAAAATATCGTCCTGAGTGAGGTAACTCAGTGACAGAAGAACACATACAATATGTACTCACTGATTAGTGGATATTAGCCCAAAACCTAGGAATACCCAAGATTCAATTCACAGACCATGTGATGCTCAAGAAGGAAGACCAAAGTGCGGATGCTTCAGTGCTTCTTAGAAGGGTGAACAAAATACTCACAGGAGGCAATATGGAGACAAAGTGTGAAGCAGAGACTGACGGAAAGGCCATCCAGAGACTTCCCTACCTGGGAATCCATCCCATATACAGTCACCAAACCCCGACGCTATTGTGGATTCTGGGTAGTCCTTGCTGATGGATGCCTGATACAGCTGTCTTCTGAGAGGCTCTGCAGGATCCTGACAAATACAGAGGCAGATGCTCGCAGTCAGCCATTGGACTGAGTGTGGGGATCCTGGATGGAGGAGTTGGAGAAGGGACTGAAGGAGCTGAGAGGGGTTGCAGCCCCATGGAGGGAGCAACAGCGTCAATAGGCCAGACTTCCCAGAGTTCCTAGGGACTGGACCACCAACCAAAGAACATACATGGAGGGACCCATGCCACTGGCCGAATATGTGGCAGAGGCTGGTCTTGTTGGACATCAGTGGGAGGAGCGGCCCTTGGGCCTGAGGGTGTTTGATGCTCCAGTGTAGGGGAATGTCAGGGCTGGAAGACAGGAGTGGGAGAGTGGGTGGGGGAGCACCCTCATAGAGGCAGGGGGTATGGGATAGGGGGTTTCCAAAGGGGAGACCTGGAAAGGGGAAAATATTTGAACTATAAATACAGAAAACATCCAATAAAAAATTAAAATAAGATTAAAAAAAAAAAAAGAAAAATCTTGAGTCAGGGTCTCATGTAACCCAGTCTGGCCTTGAACTTGGCTGTGTATCTGAATATGACCTTGACAATACATAAGTTAAAGTTCTTAACTAAGAAACAAGAGCACATTGAAATACTCTTTATGCAACAACTACAAACTAGGCATTTTGAGAGGCATAAGGTAATTTCCTAAAGCCACAAATACCAGCACTAAGCAAGCTGTAACACATTTCAACGGTTTAAAATGACTCAGAATATATTTCCTGGCCACAGAGAAATGATGATACAAATCAATAACCACATGTAAGTTTACAAATCACTAAGTACGGAATTGAAAGAACCCATGGATTATAAGAAAGAAGATAGGGAGGAGGGAGAGAAGCGGGAGGTGGGAGCCACTGGGAGCAGGAGAACGAGTTAAATGGTGGGCACTTGCTCAGTATGCCTGGGTTCAGTCCTCAGCGTCACCAGACAACAGCAAGTGAGCAAACCGAGACCTAGCCAGACCGAGTGGCTCACATCTGTAATGCCAGCACAGAGGAGGAGGAGGAGGACGAAGAGGCAGGAAGATTGCCACGAGTACCAGGCCAGCCTGGGCTGTGGAGTAAGAGTATCTCAAGAAAAGCAAAACAAAACAAAGAAAATAGGAATATGCCTGAAGTATTAATGTGAACGATAACTCAGAGCTGCTGGGATCCAGTCACAGCTATATGTAAAGAGGAACACAGAGCCTTCAATGTGACGATTAGAGACAAGGGCACCCCAAGAACCAATGGTAACATATTACCAATATTACAATATTAATCATATTGATAACAAGAATTGGAATGGTGAGCCTGGAAAAGTGCCACATTGTCTATAATTGCAGGATTTGGGAAGCTGAGACTGGAGGCTCACCATGAATAGAGGCCAGCCAGGGTCACTTAGCAAGATCCTGCCTCAAAACAAAAACAAAAGCTAAAAGCCAAACAGATTCTAAACATAACAGAAAAAAAAAGAAACAAGAAAATCATCAAAGCCATAGATAGTCCTTTAAATATAACAATAAGATTGGTAAGCAGCTAGCCAGACTTTTATCAAGACCCAGCACTAGTTAATAAGAGAAATTAAAATTAAAGCTAATATAGTCAATGTTGTGTTGCTACATTAAGTGAAATAGTCTTTTTGAAAATAATCAAGAGTAAGAAGAATTACGTGAATTGTTATTTATTTATTTGTGTGTGTGTGTGTGTGTGTGTGTGTGTGTGTGTGTGTGTGTGTGTCTAGAGAGAGAGAGTTTATATGTACCACATGTATACAGTGCCCACTGAGGCCACAGAGAGTGTCAGGTCTCCTGAAACTAGACTTTCCTGATAGTTGAGTTTCCTCATGTGGTATTGGGAGCTGATTTCTGGCCCTCTGCAAGAGCACTACGGGCTCTTAGCCACTGAGCCATCTATCCAGTCCCAGCAAATTTAATTTAAATAAAAGTTTTACCACTAGGAAAGCTTCAGTCCCAGATATCTTTAGCATTAAATTCTTCAAGATATTTGAGAAATATCACTCTACCTCAGACATGCTTAGAGAATAAAAAGAAAGAAATTTTCTTATGACATTTAAGAGCCATACCTTAACACATACAGAGCAAGAAAGACGACTTATAGACTCAGTCTCACTCATAGCAGTTCATATACCGTCAATAAGCTATCATCGAGTGCAGTAATACTGGAAGGACCATGTGCTGTAAACAAGCTGGAGCTATCAAAGGGATGCAGAGTTATTTTAACACAGACCAATGTAAGTATGACTTACTGAATTAAGAGGACAAAGGAAAAAATCTTTAGCAACAGACACAGGGAAAACTTAGTGAGACTGAGACCGTTATTTTGTAATTAGAGATGAACTTCTTCAATGCCAAAACTCACATTTAACAGTGAAAAAAAAATGAAAAGCTTTCCCAAGAGAAACAAGACAAGGACATTAGCCCACATCACTTCGGCTCTAAATGAGACAGAGAAACCAGTCATTTTCTACCCTGCGATCACACTGAATGCCACAGTTCTGATGCCCGCTGTGAAGGGTTTTCCCCACAGACCAACCAAACAATTCTCCAGAAGACAGCGACTCAATTCATTTCTGATGCTATCAGCTGGAGCTAGCATCATATCCCACCTGTTGAGAACTCAGTCCCACAAGAATGCCTCCACTTCCGACTCCAAGGACAAGTCACAGGTACTTCCTCTATGTGGCTAAAACAGTCCCTAGAAATCAAAGAGGCTATGGGAAAGTTGCCGACAGCACAGGGAGCTTCCATGCTCCTCCAGAGACCTCCCTGTGTTCCTGGGCTATGTTCAGCTGTCTGGAAGCTCCTTGAACCCATTCCTTCTGGAATTTTACTGAAGGTTCATTACTCTGCCATCATTAGAGCATCAGCAATGGTGATCAATCAACCTTCGGTACCTCCCCTTCAATAGAGTTTACCAGCTGAAGGTCTTTACTGTCTAACCCTGCCTTAGCCTTTCTGATGATCAATCCCAAACTTGAAGCTCTCTAGGGTCTCCCAGGTGCCAACCACTTTAGCATAAAATAGCCTCTTGCCACTCAGAAAATTCCAAGGATTTTAGAAGTTGTTAGAAAAGAAGATAAAGATCGACTATACATTTGGTAATCTTTTAGACATTATATTAAATGATATAAGCAATGCTATAAAATAAGAGAAATGTGTGGGATTATAAATGGGAATATCATCATATACAACTTATATGATTTTATACATACAAAACGCAAAAGGACCTGCAGAAAAATCACTGTGGTTAATTAGTGAATTTAGCTAAATCAGTGATTCAAATATGTCACTCAAAATTAACTACAGTTTATATAAAGCAATGAATAATTGAAAAGTTCCATTTTAAATGAGTTTTAATACACTAAATCAATACAAACAAGAAGGCAGTTAAAGACTATGCAAGAAAGCTAAATAAAGAGCTTCAAAAATATTAAGAAAAACAGAATACCAAAATAAAGAGCTATACCATATTCATGGGCTATTATAGTTTAAAATGTCAGTGATCCTCAAATACAAGCATTAAGTACAATTTTATTCCTGTATGTGTGTGTGTGTGTGTGTGTGTGTGTGTGTGTGTGTGTGTGTGTGTGTATTCTGAAAAAAACTGATCTGAAGTTTTTGTGGAAATTCAGCAGCGAGTGTCCAAGAAAGAAGTGAGGAGGAGCAAGGTTAAACATATGCTGCTGAGTGTTAAAACTCACCTTACGGCTGAGGAAATGGTTCAGTGGGTAAACTGCTCGATGTGGAAGCCTAAGACCCAAGTTTGAATTCCCAGAACCCATACAAACCCGGATACAACAGCACGTCTCCATGTTGTACCATGGAACAGTAAGCAGAGTCATTGTCTCAAACAAGGTAGAAGGCAAGAGTTGACCCACAAGGCTGTCCTCTGACCTCCTCATACACGGGTGCATACTTACATATATGCACTCACTGTACAAACACACACACACACCTACTTAAAATTACAGTAACTTGGACAGTATGGTATTGTGCAAGGAAAAAAGTGAGTCAATAGAACAGAACAGTCTAAAAAGTGACCCGTTCCTGTTAGGCATGCTATATGGTCAGCGTGACATGGCAGGGCTATGTAAAAAAAACAGTTTCAATAAAGCTTTCAGAAAACCAGCCTTGGCTCCTCACTGTACACATAAAACATTCATAATCACAGTGGTGGAAATGTAACAGATACTGTTTCCAAAAGATGAGCATACTCCATTCATGCGCAAGAAGCAGAGACTCCTTGAGCATGAAACGAGCATCCACAGAGTAAGTGATGACATATGCCTTCACATACAGCAAAGGCTTCACCCAGGGTGTGTAAAGAATTCCTCAAATCAGTCCATCAAAAATGCCCCACAGGAAAATAAACACAAGACCTAAATGTGTCAAAAAGTTTACATAGCTACCAGACCAAGTGGTGCAACACCTTTAATCCCAGCACTTGGGAGGCAGAGCCATGCAGATCTATGTGGGTTCAAAGTCAGCCTGGTCGACATAGTGAGTTCTAGAACACCCAGAACTACATAGCAAGATCCTGACTTGAAGAACAACAATGACAAAAGTTTACTGGACAGTGGAAGCAGAAAGTGATGCTTAAACTCGAGGTTAAACTCAGTAGTCACTGATGGAGTGAGAAACCACTTGCCAGAGTGACTGAAGCTGGCGACAGTCACCAGCACCAAGCATTCAGCAGATGTGACCAACTGGCACTCGCCTTCATCACTGGTAAAAGGATTAATTGGTATGACCACCTAAGAGTTTAATTTATCCTCCCACCACCGTGTGTGTGTGTGTGTGTGTGCATGCACGCGCACATGCCCATGCACGCATCTCTGGATATCAGAGGTCAGTGTATCAGAGGTATTTCCTTTATCATCTTGTTTATTTTTTGGAAAAGGATTTTCACTGAACCTGAAGCTTACTCATTGGATAAACTGACTGTCCCATGAGTTCCTGAGAGTCTCCTGTCTCTTCCTTCCAACACTAGGATTCCAGGCACATGCTCCCATACCCAGTCTTGTGTGTGGATGCTTGGGATTTGAATGTTGGCATATTTTGTAGCTGTTTTATTGAGTTCTTATATATTCCACCCTCCCAATTCTTATCCCATTTTTATAGTTTAGGAAGCTGCTTGCTCTCCGCATCCTGTTTCATAATCACCTGCTGTGAAGCAAGCTCTTATCCCCCCCCCCCCGCCTGGGACTAAAACAAAAATATATTCACATAACATAACTGGGTTTGTTAAGAAACTAAAATTCTCACTACCTTTTCTTTTAGTCCAAAAATGGCCTTTTCTCTAATATTAATAAACTATATACACTAAGAACAATTATGAGAACTATCAAGTAAGAATTATATTTCCAATGTCTAGTCCATATGTATTTGGCAACCATGGAGAAAGTACTTCACTATCTCTCTTATCCTGGTGAGTTTTAAAGTTCTGTATCTAAATCACTTTCTTATCATAATTTGCATTTTATCCACCTTAAAACATCTTTTTTTTTATCCTAAAGCACTTTCTTACATCCTTTACAACTTAAGTTTTAAGTCTTTGATCTTTAATAAGGAAAACTGTTAAGACTATAACTATCTAGTCTTCAACCTCATCAAAGACCTGAGAAGGATAAATATTACCCAAGCAAACAGGATGCGGAGAGCAAGCAGCTTCCTAAACTATAAAAATGACAGAGGCGGCTGGCAGCCTGGTCAGTCATCCAAGGTTTCTCTGTATCATTGAGGCATGCATCTTTGTGCTATAGCCCCATGTCATCTCATAGACTTTTCTACAAGGCAGGAATTTTGAAGGACTGGACTACCTTACCTCTGCAAGGTTGGGAAGTTGACTTTCCAGCGTCCTGCTTATCGACAGTTTGAACAACCTGCTGTCAGATGTTAGGGGCAGGTTTTTGCCCAGTAGCCTGCTTTAGCTACATTTGAGGCAAACTCCATGTGAAGGTTCTACCTTGAAGTAGATAGGAGATGCTGCGAGGAGCCAACGTGTCTCTCTGTCAGAAAAATCTTTTATTATTAAAATACCCTAAATACCACATTCTGTAACTGTCTGAAGTGTGTGAAGACCACTTATCTATCTCAGTGTGTCTACATGGACAAACCCTGCTTGTTACTAGCTATTCACTTTCTGCTTAACTTTGAAAACATAAACAGGAGGCTAAATAAAACTTATTTCCACAATTAAATAAACTAGTACCTAACAAAACTACAAGTAGGATTATTTATAGGTGACTAACTACTAATTTGCATTTTTTTTTTTTTTGGTTTTTTTTCAAGACAGGGTTTCTCTGTGTAGCCCTGGCTGTCCTGGAACTCACTCTGTAGACCAGGCTGGCCTTGAACTCAGAAATTCGCCTGCCTCTACCTCCCAAGTGCTGGGATTAAAGGTGTGTTCCACTACTGCTGGCTTGCATTTCTAATTATCCTAAATTGTTACCTTTCAAGCTAACTTTACATTAAATGAGTTGCATATGAACAATACCTTAAACAATAGTTGAAAAATATATACCTTAGGTTGGAACAAAATAACTTTAAATTTCTATCAATATGCAATAATCCATACAAATGCAAAATACTTGAGATTTGTTGTTTTCTTAGTCTAAAGGGAGACACAATAATTCACCTTTAATCCTATCATCCTATATTCCCTCCCCTCTTTTTTAAATAACCTTGTGACTCTTAGGTGCTCTGGTCTGAAATGGTTCCTACCTTGAGCTAGGGCCCCAAAGTTGCTTCCTAATGGCAAGAGATCTCCTTGTCCCTCCTGGGACTGCATTTATTTGTCCAATGATGGCCCTCACCAGAGCATCTGCAAACCCCAGGTAGCCTAGGCAGTCTTACCAAGAACCATTGCTACCAGAAATGGCTTGTTCAGTTCTGTGGCACAAAGTATGTTGGTGGTGGACATGTACATTGTGAATACTATCAAAAGACAATTTAGTCATATCTGTACTAATTGAAATGACAAACAATAGATAGCTAGATCTGTAGAATTCAGGGATGGATAGGTCAGTAGGAAGGGTTTATGGGATAACAGCAAGTAGAAAGATGACTTACAGGGGCCATAGCCCATGCTCCTTAGCCTGAAATGCTAAAACCAATTTTTATCAATCTGTTAGGGTTGTTCTGACATATCCATACCAGACATAGGTGTCTAAGAGAATACTCGAGTCCCTTCTGAGCTTCATCTCCATAGAAATGTAGACGAAAGGCTGCAGGGAGTCTCTGAGAAGAAAACACATCACAGATCTTGTTGCTGGGCCCAAGTCACTCTGGATTCTCCATGGCTCCCCTGGTCTTTGTGATGAGAGTGTCCTGTAGAAGACAGGCAGACTCATTACAGTGAAATGAGATCACTCTCACAATGGGCAAAGGGATCACTGCAGAGGAAAATACTCTCATAGGGTCTTATAGACAGTGGTCAGAGAGACCACTGTACAGGTCACACCTGGAAAGTGAGAGGGATCAAAGACCAAAGGGACCCTTGTACCAAACTACACTCTTAAGCAAGCTTTATACTATTTCTTAAATTCTCTAGAAGAGTTTTCTGGAGGCATTTTTCTCTCCAGGTGGTTGACAGGCCTCTTTGGATTAATTTTGAAGGAAGGAACAGTGACATGTCTCTGTTCTTTACCAGAAAGCTTCTTGTTATATAGCAATCTACAATCTCCCTGTCCACTTGGAAAACCACATCTCCACCCAGGACCAAAGATACAACTCAGATCCCATTCTTTTGACAAAATATCATGCAGCAAAGCAGATTTTAAAGAGAAAAGAGAGAGTATAAAACTGGGTTTATGAAAACAGTCATGCTTCGCCAGTGGTGAATAGACTTCACTTTTGATAACTATCCATTAATATGGCGATTTTACATTTTAAATGGGGGAAAATGTCATGCTTCTCCCCTTCCTCACATGGCATCTCAAATTTTGAGCAGAAGCAGAAGTCTTTGCCACATCATTTGGCACTTTCAAAATCAGTGTATTACAAGGAACATGGTGGGTGGGTCTTGGATCTGGTTATGAGGAGGGGGTCACCATCAGAGAGCTTCATGCCGTTAACCTCCAACTAACTTCCTTCAGGGAGCTAGGAGGCAGTTGCTGGGGACCAAGTTGAAATGAAGAGTTGCACCCCAATCGTGGGTGGCTGCTGTTAGAATCCCTGGATAAGGAGGACAGAGTTGTTCCTGGTTTATGTTCCTCCTCTGCACTACAGGCATGGCAATCCAGCTCTGAGGTCAGGCACTGCTGGGAGCACGGGCGTGTATTGGACACAAAGAAGGTGCTTGGTTAAGTGGTGGCCTTCCTGTCCCATTGTCAGCCCTCCTGCCGGACGAACACGTGCCTTCTCCATGCTTTGGAAACACTCCTGTCTTCAAAATGCCTTGCCTGGGTGTATTTCCTTTACTGTATATATAGAATTCTTGATTACACCCCCAGTGGACAGAACAGCCATGAGCTCTGAGTTTGAATTCTCCATTATTCTTTATGTGGGTTTGGGCCCCTGGGGTGTGGGCAACAGACCACCCACACGACCCCTAGGGGTGACTATCTACATTTGACAGAAGTGACTATCTACATTTGACAGAATCTACATTTGACAGAAGTGAGAAGTAGGTAGACCTTGGGTATAAGACTTGTTTCGAGTAGCTTTTCGATACTCCACCTTAGTTCCAGGAATGAACCGTGCTTCCAGCCCCCACCCAGCTTCCCTTGAATCCAAGGACAAAAGACACACACACACAGTTGTTCAACTTCAACTTGCCTTCTTGGCACAATTGCTGGGTGCTACTATCTCCCACCTAGTAAGGCGTGCCCTTAACTCCTCACCTCCCACCTGCCCTAAACTTTAATTTCTCAGTTACCTCTGCTTTCTGCTAAAGTCTCCTGACTACCTGCCTATAGGAGCAGCCTGTGTGGCCACTCTATTTTGAGATCTCACATGATTGGTTAACTTTTCTCCATCAGAAGCCTGGTGAACTCTGTCTCTCTTTCCTTGCATCTTTCTCTTTTCCTCCAGGGACCTAGAAGTCCTGCCTATTCCTTCTGCCCAGCAATTGGCCCATGACTTCTTCTTTGACATATCAAGAATCAACTGGGGAACAGGACCTTAGCATCAGAACTGTCGCTACAAAAACAGATAAGGACAAGGTGTGGCTACCATGGGAATTTGTCCTTTCTATTACATGAGCCAAGGACCAGGAATGTTCTGCAGTCAGAAACTGAACATTCCATCTGCAAGATCCTGAAAAAAAGAACTCTGGGTTTTAAGTCATTTCATTTCCCACAAACTTCCAGACCTCTAAACAATGAGAGGCCCATTTCCTCGGTTCCTTCCCCCACATTCACTGTACTATCAAGGGACAGAGAGAGAAAGAAGAGTCAGGAACCTAATGGAGAACTTTTCTCTGTCTGGCAAACTTTCTCCTAATTGGCACTTACCTTCTCACCTCATTTACATATAAACAAACCAGTGAGGTCCATTTCCTCTGAGACACAGTCTCTTCATCATCAAGCTATATCCAGGTCCCCTCCAGGTCACCAGCACCTTTGTTTTGCTTTATAAAATCTGGGTCTTGCTCTCTCCTTGTTGTCTAAGTGTTTCATAATAACCCAAGAATGCAGCACAGAAAGAAAATCTGTAACACATGCGAAGGAATGGGGTGCAGTGCAGTTGGGTGAGTGCTTGTCGAGTGTGCATGAAGCCCTGGTCTCAGTCCCTGACACCACATAAGCCAGGCACAGTGGTGCAAACTTGATTTTGTTCTTGTTGTTGTTGTTTTTTTGGTTTTTTTTAGTTGTTTTTTTTTATTTTCTATATTTTTTTTATTTACGTTCCAAATGATATCCCCTTTCCCGTTTCCTCGCTTCCTGAAAGTTCCATAAGCCCCCTTCCCTCCCTCTGTTCCCCATTCAATCCCCTCTCACTTCTCTGTCCTGGCATTTCCCTACATCCAGTCTTTCCAGGACCAGGGGTCTCTCCTTCCATCTTCTTGGAAATCTATTGATATGTGAATTGTGTCTAGGGTATTCCGAGATTCTGGGTTAATATCCCCTTATCAGTGACTGCATACCATGTGTGTTCTTTTGTGATTGGGTTACCTCACTAAGGATGATATTTTCCAGTTCTGACCATTTGCCTAGGAATTTCGTGAATTCATTGTTTTTAATTGCAGAGTAGTATTCCATTGTGTAAATATACCACATCTTCTGAATCCATTCCTCCGTTGAGGGACATCTGGGTTCTTTCCAGCTTCTGGCTATTATAAATAAGGCTGCTATGAACATAGTGGAGCATGTGTCCTTATTGCATGCAGGGGAAGCCTCTGGGTATATGCCCAGGAGTGGTATAGCCGGATCCTCCGGGAGTGTCATGCCCAGTTTTCTGAGGAACCGCCAGACTGCTTTCCAGAGTGGTTGTACCAGCTTGCAATTCCACCAGCAGTGGAGGAGTGTTCCTCTTTCTCCACATCCTCGCCAACAACTGCTGTCTCCTGTGTTTTTGATCTTAGCCATCCTGACTGGTGTGAGATGGAATCTCAGAGTTGTTTTGATTTGCATTTCGCTAATGACTAAGGATGTTGAACATTTCTTTAGGTGCTTCTTAGCCATTAAATATTCTTCAGGTGAGAACTCCTTGTTTAGCTCTGTACCCCATTTTTAATAGGGTTACTTGGCTCTCTGGAGTCTAACTTCTTGAGTTCTTTGTGTATATTGGATATTAGCCCTCTGTAGGATGTAGGGTTGGTAAAGATCTTTTCCCAGTTTGTTGACTGCCGCTTTGTCCAATTAGACAACAAAAGGAGGTCAAAGGGATACAAATTGGAAAGGAAGAAGTCAAACTATCACTATTTGCAGATGATATGATAGTATACTTAAGCGACCCAAAGAACTCCACCAGAGAACTCCTACAGCTGACAAACAACTTCAGCAAAGTGGCTGGATATAAAATCAACTCAAGCAAATCAGTAGCCTTCCTATACTCAAAGGATAAGCAGGCTGAGAAAGAAATAAGAGAAATGATACCCTTCACGATAGCCACAAACCATATTAAGTATCTTGGCGTGACTCTAACCAAACAAGTGAAAGATCTATATGACAAGAACTTCAAGTCTCTGAAGAAAGAAATTGAAGAAGACCTCAGAAGATGGAAAAATATGCCATGCTCATGGATTGGCAGGATTAATATAGTAAAAATGACCATCTTACCAAAAGTAATACACAGATTCAATGCAATCCCCATCAAAATCCCAACTCAATTCTTCATAGAGCTAGAAAGAGCAATTCAAAAATTCATCTGGAATAACAGAAAACCCAGAATAGCTAAAACTATTCTCAAGAGTAAAAGAACCTCTGGGGGAATCAGTATCCCGGACCTCAAGCTGTACTACAGAGCAATAGTGTTAAAAACCGCATGGTATTGGTACAGTGACAGACATGTAGATCAATGGAACAGAATTGAAGACCCAGAAATGAATCCACACTCCTATGGTCACTTGATCTTTGACAAAGGAGCTAAAACCATCCAGTGGAAAAAAGATAGCCTTTTCAACAAATGGTGCTGGCTCAGCTGGAGGTCAACATGCAGAAGAATGCAAATTGACCCATTCTTATCTCCTTGCACTAAGCTCAATTCTAAGTGGATCAAAGATCTCCACATAAAACCAGACACACTGAAACTAATAGAAGGGAAACTAGGGAAGAACCTTGAACATATGGGCACAGGGGAGAATTTCCTGAACAGAACTCCAATAGCTTATGCTCTAAGATCAAGAATAGACAAATGGGACCTCATTAAATTACAAAGTTTTTGCAAGGCAAAAGACACTGTCAAAAAGACAAAGCGGCAACCAACTAACTGGGAAATGATCTTTACCAACCTTACATCCGACAGAGGGCTAATATCCAATATATACAAAGAACTCAAGAAGTTAAACTCCAGAGAGGCAAGTAACCCTATTAAAAAATGGGGTACAGAGCTAAACAAAGTGTTCTCACCTGAAGAATATCTAATGGCTGAGAAGCACCTAAAGAGATGTTCATCATCCTTAGTCATTAGGGAAATGCAAATCAAAACAACCCTGAGATTCCATCTCACACCAGTCAGGATGGCTAAGATCAAAAACACAGGAGACAGCAGTTGTTGGCAAGGATGTGGAGAAAGAGGAACACTCCTCCACTGCTGGTGGAATTGCAAGCTGGTACAACCACTCTGGAAAGCAGTCTGGCGGTTCCTCAGAAAACTGGGCATGACACTCCCGGAGGATCCAGCTATACCACTCCTGGGCATATACCCAGAGGCTTTCCCTGCATGCAATAAGGACACATGCTCCACTATGTTCATAGCAACCTTATTTATAATAGCCAGAAGCTGGAAAGAATCCAGATGTCCCTCAACGGAGGAATGGATTCAGAAGATGTGGTATATCTACACAATGGAATACTACTCTGCAATTAAAAACAATGAATTCACGAAATTCCTAGGCAAATGGTCAGATCTTGAAAATATCATCCTTAGTGAGGTAACCCAATCACAAAAGAACACACATGGTATGCAGTCACTGATAAGGGGATATTGACCCAGAATCTCGGAATACCCTAGACACAATCCGCATATCAATAGATTTCTAAGAAGATGGAAGGAGAGACCCCTGGTCCTGGAAAGACTGGATGTAGGGGAACGCCAGGACAGAGTAACGAGAGGGGGTTGAATGGAGAAAAGAGGGAGGGAAGGGGGCTTATGGGACTTTCAGGGAGGGAGGAAACGGGAAAGGGGAAGTGATTTGGAATGTAAATTAAAAAATTAAAATAAAATAAATAATAAAAAAAAACAAAAATTCATCTAGAATAACAGAAAACCCAGGATAGCTAAAACTGTTCTCAAGAGTAAAAGAACTTCTGTGGGAATCAGTATCCCAGACCTTAAACTGTACTACAGAGCAATAGTGTTAAAAACTGCATGGTATTGGTACAGTGATAGGCATGTAGATCAATGGAACAGAATTGAAGACCCAGAAATGAATCCACACTCCTATGGTCACTTGATCTTTGACAAAGGAGCTAAAATCATCCAGTGGAAAAAAGATAGCCTTTTCAACAAATGGTGCTGGTTCAACTGGAGGTCAACATGCAGAAGAATGCAAATCGATCCATTCTTATCTCCTTGTACTAAGCTCAGTTCCAAGTGGATCAAGGACCTCCACATAAAACCAGACACATTGAAACTAATAGAAAGGAAACTAGGGAAGAACCTCGAACATATGGGCACAGGGGAGAATTTCCTGAACAGAACACCAATAGCTTATGCTCTAAGATTGACAAATGGGACCTCGTAAAATTGCAAAGTTTCTATAAGGCAAAGGACACTGTCAAAAGTGGCGCACACTTGTAATCTCTGCACTTGGAAGATGGGGACAGGAGGATCAGAAGTTGATTGTCATTCTCATGACACAGCAAGCCTGAAGCCATCTTAGGATACATGAAACTCTGTAAAGAAAAAAAAAATCCAGACATCTGAAAGAAAACCAGAAGACGCTGAAGAGAGACTCAAGACTCAGAGTCATCTTCAGTAAAAGCACCCAACCCTAAGAAGCCTTAAATGCACTTACTGGTTTTGATTCCTCTGGTACTGAGTCAACTGAAACATAGGTTTTCAACCTGTGAGTTACAACCCCTTTGGCAATCTTCTGTCTCCAAAAATATTTCCATCACGCTTTATAACAGTAGCAAATTACAGTTATGAAGTAGCAACAAAAATAATTGTATGATCATGTTGATCATCACAACATGAGGAACTATATTAAAGGGTCGCCGTATGAGAAAGGTGAAAAACACTGATCCTGAAGCAAGGTAGCAAGAAACCTTGTTATGTTGTTCTGCATAACTTGGAGAGCAAAGGCTCGTGACAGAGAATTTGTTAAAGTGGAGCTATCCTGGGGACCTAAGAAGAGGCTGCGATTACAAGTTAAGGAATCCGGATTTAACCTGCCACAGCCTCAAGGTGAAGCAGAGCCTGAGAGGCAGTTATGGCGAGCAGAAGCGCCCAATGCCAGCAAAGCAAAATGTGCTGGTGACAGAGACTCTGCTCAGATAGTGAAGTGTGCAGGGAAGGTGGCTGCCTGCGGTGGCTGGGAGCTGATCTCATTGGACAAAGTCAACTGCAATTTGATAGCCTCAAGTCCTACATGCTGCCAAGTGTCAGCATCTAACTGAGAAGACTGGAAAAACTTGGGCAGCACAAAGGTTTGGTGTTGGTAGGCAGTAGGAAACCAGCCCCACGGCTCCTCAGGGTAAGCATTTTTATTGGCTTCCTCGTAGTATAAGTACCCTGGAGAACCCACTAATATCCCAAGAGCACCTGCTTTGTGCCTAATCCCAGAGGGCTAAGAAATTTGAGCAGTGAATGTTTCCAAATTTATTTCTCTGCCAAGCACCAGGATTAAAAGCCCTAAGAAACCAGAGGAAATAAATCCAGGAGTTCTCAGACTCCCAGTTTAAAACAAACAAATGAGAGAAATACGTTCTTGGTATAACTGACAAATACACAGCTCTTACTCTCTAGCCAAATATTGGTTTTTCCTTTTAAACTTGAGCTAAAATACTTACTCTTGGGTGAGAAAGACTTGTGACTATTATCCAAAGGCTGTTCTAGGTCATATACAACAATAAAATTATGAATTTTCAAACAAAAGCTACAAATTTGGAATGACTTTCTGAGGCCAAAGTTATTTTGACATTTCATAAAATGAATTAATTAGATTAACATCTCATTCCTTTGTGGTGGAGGAGAGTTTTGTTGGTGTTTATCATATTATTTCTATAGACATAACTATGTAATTATAATTAACAGAAATTATTTATGCTTAGGATTTATAAAAAGGTGACATGAGTAGACAGGACTGTTATAGAGTCAAATAAGTTCAGGTAATATGGATGACACATTTTCCTGGTGTTTTACTAAACATTGACTGGATTCATCTCCTAAGAAGCTGGTAGTTTAAATTTAGGCACAGTTTTAAAGTCATCAGCTAAATAATTTGGGTTTTGTCTTTTTTTTTTAAACAGGATATTACTGTCTCTGAATGATCTGGAATTCAATTTGTAGACCATGCTGGCCTTGAATTCACAGAGATCCACCTACTTGTGACTTCCAGTGCTGGGCTTAACGATGCATCCCACCATGCCTGGCCCTCAACTAAATATTTTACATAGCTTTTCTGCAACCATCCTGCCCTTTTTCCTGCTCAGAACCCAGTGTTGAGGACCTTGTTTGTAGTAATCCTGCCCTAGCTTCTTCTTGAGTGTAGTTGAAGTCTGAGTTGGGAATAGCTCTGTCTCAAGCCCGGCTGGTCCTCCCATAAGAGGTTCAGCCAGGAAGGGCTGATTTGCATAAAAACGGAGTCATGTTTTAGATGCGATATTCAAAGAGCTAAATTTCTGATGGCTCAAGAGACATTCAAAAGGGGACAAGGCTGGGAGATTGGACCCTTCCTATAGAGAGGATAAGTGTAAGAAGAGACTAGTAGCCAGATGTACTGGTGCACACCTTTAATCCCAGTGCTCAGAAGGGAGAGGCAAGAGGATCTCTGTGAGCTCGAGGCCAGCCTGGTCTTCAGACCGCGTTCCAGAAGAATCAGAGCTACACAGAGAGACCCTGTCTTGAAAAACAGAAAGTATGCAGAACCTAAAAAGATAAAGCTCATAATCATGTCTGGAGTTTCAAGTTTTTAAAAATTATGTACAAAGAAAGAGGAAAATACAAAATTAGAAATAAACTAAATAGACACACACATAAAATGCCACAAATGATAAAGTTAGCAAGCAAAACTATTAAGTAATCAACATAACCATGTATACCCATATTCAAGAATGGCCAAGTATGTTAGTTAGGTAGAGATAGTAAAGTATAGACAAGACTTGAGTTAAACTCTAAAAATAAAAACCTCAAGGTCCAAAAAGAAACATTAGTCAGGATAAACATGCTGTGTGACTTCTCATGGGGAGACTGCTTCCATTTATCCCAGACAGCACACTGGCAGACTAAACAGTTCCACTGGCACCTAGCTTGGAGAATGACCAGAGAGGGGTTATTTGCAGGCGATGGGTGGGGGGTTACTCGAATGAGGACGATGACTCCTGGGTGCTTTATCCCTGCGGATCCTGGTGCCGCATGCAGGCAGCTGTACCACACAAGTCTCCTTCGCTCACCCCTGTTTATTATCACAGCCTCAAGGAAAAGTTTTGTGAATTTTGCTACCCTGGTCACCCTCTGTCCAAGAGGGAAAACATCTTTAGAAACAAATGACGGCGTAGCAACAGAAAGTATTGGAAATGAACCCGAAATGAACTGAAAGAACCGGAAAGGAGGGAGGCCAGGGAAGTGCGGGGATTAAAGGGCACACAGTTGCTGTCAGACTGAAGAATCAAATTTAGTACAGCCTGGTGACCACAGCTGTTGCTCATGTGCTGGGTATCTCAGTTCTGTTAAAACTGATTTTTAATAATCTCACTGCACATACATAAGACAAACTGTGTAGGTAATAGACATACTAACGACCATGACTAATTTTTCTACAGGTATTCATAGATTAGGTAAAAACAACACTATAAATACACATACACAAAACAATTATCTGCTTTAGGCTGTCTTGTTTATATTATTTATAAATATATATATATATGTTTATATTATTGTATAAACACCATGAACAAATGCAATTTGGGAAGAAAGAGTATATTTCATCCTACAGCTTACTTACAGTCCACCAGGAAGAGAAGCTAGGGCTGTATGATGGTTTGTATATGCTTGGCCCAGGGAGTAGCACTATTAGGAGTAGCTGCAGTCTTTTTGGAGTAGGTGTGTCACTGTGGGCATTGGCTTTAAGATCCTCAGCTTAGCTGCCTAGGAACCAGTCTTCTAGTGGCCTTCAGATGAAAATACTCCTCCAGCACCATGCCTGCCTGGACACTACCATAATCCTACCTTGATGATAATGGACAGAGCCTCTGCACCTGAAAGCCAGTCCCATTTAAATGTTGTCCTTATATAAAAGTTGCCTTGATCATGGTGTCTGTTCACAGCAATGAAACGCTAACTAACACAGGCAGGAACTCAGGGCAGGAACCTAGAGGCAGGAACTAAAACAACGACCACGGAGGATCCTGATTGTTGCTCGCTCTGATGGTTTGCCCAGACTTTCTTATACAACCCAGGAGTAGTTCCATCAGCAATATACTGAGCCCTCACATGTCAATCATGAATCAAGAAAATGCTCTAGTGTCTTGCCTACAGGCAATGTGATAGAGATTTCTTCTCAGTTGGAGTTCTTCTTCCCAGATGACTCTAGACCATGTTAGGTAGAAAAACAAAACAAAACAAAAAATAGGGAATAAGCTTATAAAAGATTTTTAAGGCCATGGGAGAAAAGAGTGTCAGCAAAGAAAACAAACAAAGCAAATTTATTTGGAGAAAAAAGAGAACAAAAATACCATTTGAAAAACATTCCCAAAATGATACAGACACCGAAGTTTCAACAAACCCCAAGCAAAATAAACATCATGAATACAAGGAAAGGAGGGGCTGACCAGAGAACTAGCCAAGCCCAAGCTTGGGGACCACCATTCAGATCCTTAGCAGACACAGAAATGTCTGTGGATGTGACAGCCGGCCTGTGATCCAAGGGTTTGGGGAGGGGAGACAGAATCCCTGGAGCAAGTTGGCTGGCTGGACTAGCCAATGCAGTGAGCTCTGGGTTCAAGTGAAGGACCTTGCCTCAGCTTATTAGGTAGAAAGTAATGGAGGAAGACAACATCAGCTTCTGACCATCAAACACATACACATGCACTCGCCACACAGTTACCACACATACACACCATACACATATACACATACACACATACATACACATCACACACATGCACACAACACACACATGCCACAATCACACACACACATACACACAAGGTGAACACACAATACATACATATATACACATATCAACAATACCATATACACACATACATGCCACAAATTACACACACATGCACCACACACACTCACCACACATACATACATACACACACACATATACACATCATACACATACAAACAGACACATGCACACACATACATACCACACACCACACACACATACACACACATACCACACACACACATACATACTATACACATATACACATCATGAACACACACATGCACACACCACACCACACACACACATACTATATGCATATACCATTCACACACACCACACACACCATACACACTACATATACACACATACACATGACACACATATTCATACATACCACAATCACACACACACACCCTATATACCACATACATATGCACACACATACCATACACATACACATACCACATGCATACACAGACACACACACACACACCACGTAAAATTTACTTATTTTGCAATTTTTTTTGTCATTTTCATTTTCCTTCTGTTAAAAATCCTTTCTCATTCTTGAATTGATGTTACTGAATGCTTGGACATTTTTCTAGATATTTTGTTACTACAATTTAATATAATCCCATTATGACCAGAGAACATATTTCATGTGACATAAAACCTCCACAAAATGTTATCTAACCAAATTCAACTGCTTATGTAAAATATTACTCATCAGAATCATGTATAGTTTACCCCAGGTGGATGTAAAAGTGGTTCATTTATGTAAATAAATGGACAAATGCAATATGCTATATTAACAAAGTGAAAGCTAAAGATGAATGGTCATCTCAATGGTGTAGAAAAAGACTTTGACGATATTCCACATCCTTTGATGACCACAGTTCTCAACAAATCGGGCACAGAAGTGATTCTCTGCACAGCTACAAGCCCCAGCTAAGCCTCACACTGAAGCGGGGTAGGGGGTCGGTGGGGGGTGGGGGGTGTTAAAGTCAGAACAAACTGTAGGGAGAGATGCAGGGTTGACACTGCAGCAGACCACAACAGACTGAAGCAAGGGTGTGAAGACCCTTGCATGATTCTGAAGGAGGAGTCACAAGAAAAGAAGCCAGAAAATCACTTATATGGTCTGTTCACCAGGCCGTGGCCTCGTCTTATCATAGTTTTTAAGCACTGGAAAGCATGAAAAGAACAGAATTTTGCAGCTGTGGTAGGGATCTAGATCCTGCCTAAGGCTGATGTATGAAACTCTGGTGCATTCCCTTAGAAGCAGTTCATGTTATGTGACTAAATCAGCACACGTATGTGAAATGTATTACCAGGTCAAAGCAGAAACTTGACCATTTCAACTGAAATTACCTCAGTGGGTGGTTTTTCCAATAAAAAGCTGAGACCTACAAAGACTTGGGAAAAGACATCTGAATTGACATTATTATCAATCAAATACAAATCTTGTGCAAATCTTACATAGTAACTTTATTTAAAATACAAAAAATATAAAGTTTTCTTTTTTAGTTTATTTCTATTTTTTTTATCTGTCTCTCATACATTACATCTCGACCACATTTTCCCCTCTCTCCATTCCTCCCAGCCTCCCTCCCACCTCTCCTTTCCCTGAGATCCACTCCTCCTCCATTTCCCTTCAAAAAAAGAGCAGGCCTCCCAGGGCAATCAACCAAACAAGGCATAGCAAGTTACAATAAGACCAGACATAAACCCTCCTATCAAGGCTGGTCAAGGCAACCCAGCAGGAAGAAAAGGGTCACACAGCAAGGAAAAGAGTCAGAGACACCACCACTCCCACTCAATACCAAGCTACACAACCATCATGCGTATGCAAAGACCCAGCCCAGACCCATACAGGGTCAGTGGTTGCTGGTTCAGTCTCTATGAGCCCTGCTTAGTTGATTCTGCAGGATCTGTTCTCATGGTGTCCTCTACCCCTCTGGCTTCTACAGTCCTTCCTCCTCCTCCTCCTCCTCTTCCTCCTCCTTCTCCTCTTCCTCCTCCTCCTCTTCCTCCTCCTCCTCCTCCTCTTCCTCCTCCTCCTCTTCCTCCTCCTCCTCTTCCTCCTCCTCCTCCTCCTCTTCCTCCTCCTTCTCCTCCTCCTCCTCTTCCTCCTCCTCCTCTTCCTCCTCCTCCTCTTCCTCCTCCTCCTCCTCTTCCTCCTCCTCCTCTTCCTCCTCCTCCTCCTGCACCACCACCACCTCTTCCTCCTCCTTCTCCTCCTCCTCTTCCTCCTCTTCCTCCTCCACCTCTTTCTCCTCCTCCTCTTCTTCAGGGTTCCCAGAGCTCTACCTATTATTTGGATGAGGGTCTCTGAATCTGTTACCAATAGTTACTGGATGACACCTCTCTGATGACAACTGGGGTAGGCACTGACCTTTAAATATAGCAGAATATAACTAGAAGTCATTTCACTGACTTTTTGCCAGTTGGATTTGGTTCTATTCTAGGTCTCTGGGATGTCCAGCCTCTGGTTCTTGGCCAACTAGGCAATGTCAGGCATGGGCTCCCTCTAATGGAGTGAGCCTCAGGTTAGATCAGTCATTGGTTGGTCATTCCCACAAGTTCTGTACCACTATTGCCCCAGCACATCCTTCAGGCAAGACAGATTATAGGTTAAAAGTTTTGTGGCTGGACTCATGACCCAGTCCCATTGTTGGAAGTCTTGCCTGGGTATTGAAGATATCTGCTGGTTAAGACTCTGTATCCTCCATTACTAGAAGTCTTCACTAGGTTCACCTTCATAGATTCCAGGGAGTTTCCACATTGCCCCCCAATGTCCCCCAGTTCCATCTGTCATCTCCAGTACTTTTCCTCCCACCCATCCCCAGGCCCCACTCTATCCTTCCTATTCCCATCCCCACCTGCCCCCTGTCCACCTACAGGATCTATTCTATTTCTCCTTCCCTGGGAGATCCATGTCCCCCACTCCTGCCTTGAACCCTCCTTGTTATTACTTAGTCTCTCTGGGTCTGTGGATCGTAGCATGGTTATCCTGTACTTAATAGCTAATGTTCACTTGTAAGTGATTACATACCATGTTCACCTTTCTGGGTCTGGGTTACCTCACTCAGGATGATTTTTTTCCAGTTCCATCCATTTGCCTGCATATTTCATCATGTCATTGTTTTTAAATGCTAAGTAGCCCCCACATTGTGTAGATGTGCCACATTTTCTGTATCCATTCTTCAGTTGAGGGACATCTAGGTTGTTTCCAGTTTCTGGCTACTATGAATAGAGCTGCTACGAACATAGTTGAGCAAGTGTCATTGTGGTAGGATTCATTTTATGAGGTCACAGTCACTCTGTGACCCAAAACCACAGGAAGATTCAGCAAAGAAAGAGAATTGCAGACCAATTCCCCTCATGAACATAGATGTAAAAATAGTCAACAAAGCACTCACAACCCAGAATAATGTTTTCATTAAGATACTATTGATTGTTTTCAGTAGCCCACTCAGGAGATTATTGATCCATATGCAGAACACTCAGATATGCCCAATAAAAATAATCTATGATGTTTTAACAATGTTTTGCATTTTTATCTTATTATATATATTAATTGTGAAGATAAAATAGATCATATTATTTAACAGTTTTTTAACTTATGATTGTATATAGACAAATGCAATCAATTTATATTTTTGTCATAGAATTTGGGGTAGAACTCTATAGAAAGAATAACTATAACAAAAATGTTTTTAATATACAAATAAAATTAATAAATTATGGTTGGATTACTTTCTCAAGTAAGTGAGAAAGTTCAACTATCCAATATTTTGAATGAAAACAGAGGCATCACTACAGATCCTACAGAGATAATGCTCTCAGTCATGTCTCAGAAGAAATATTTTAAATAGAAAAATGATAATTTTAAAATTGTAAAAATTCCTAGATAAAAGAAAATATGCTAGAGTAATGACTCAGCAGTTACAAGCACTTGTTCTTCATTCTGGGCATAGTACCCGCCTTTAATTCATGCTAGGCCTTTAATCCCAGCACTCAGAGGCAGAGGCACAAACACCTCTGTGAGTTAGAAGCCAGTCTAGTCTACAAAACAAGTTCAGGACAGTCAGGGCTACACAGAGAAAACCTGTCTCAAAAAACCAAACACACACACACACACACACACACACTCACACATTTGCTATTTTGACTTGCTACTTTTACAAAGACTCATAGCTTAATTCCCAGCACCTATATCAGGATGCTCACAGCTGCTTGTAACTCCAGGGATCCAACACTTTCTGATCTCCATGGGCCCCTACACATATGCATATACTCACATGAAGATGCGCATATAAATAATTATTAAAATATGTTAAAACTGATAGAAAAAATCAAGAAACTTAATTTATAAATCTAACAAAAATTTTAGATTCAGATGCTTGCAACTGAATTACATCCCATATTCAAGATAATTTAGGAATTTCTCACAAATTTTCATAGTATCAAAAGAAAAACAAGCTTTGAAATGATTCCTAAGATCAACATGACCTTAATATTAAACTGTAACCCAGAGTGTTTTAAGAAAGGAAGATTACAAGCCTATGTTACTCATAGATAAAAATATCCTATACAAGCAATGGGTTTATGTACGCGCCTAGAAGTCCACTGACCTACACAAGGGTGTTTTTCAGTGTTGGGACTGATCTCTTGCATGATAGGCCAGAACTCTGCAACTGAGCCATGTCTCCTGCCTCAAAATAAGGATTTAAATACATGTGTCTCATATCCTCAGGAATCTCTTGGCTACTAAAATAATGCCTTCTGAGGACTAGGTCTGGAAAAACCAATATTCCTGTGGTCCCAGGTCACCACAGGGCTTAAGGAAGTCCTAAAGCAGTTGCTGTCCCTGAAAGTCCCCATCTCTTGAACGCCCCCTTCCTAGAGCAAGTGCACTTTCAGCTCCAGCACAAGCCTCTAGTCCCCTCCCCTCATATCCTGAACCATACCACAGATTACTTGAGTATTTGGACTTAAACATCACATTTCACATACCCAATTAATACCTGCATTATTTAAAGAGTAACCTAAAACTCTCATAATCCCAGCTCCTATAATCCTCATTTTTCTTTATTTTTGTGTTTCTAAGGAAATATACAATAAAAAATGAAAAGTAAGACTTCCAAACAGTATACATTAATTGCCCCAGAATCTGTAGGAGGATGTTTCAAGACTCATAGTGGATGTCTAACCCAGAGAATCCCAAATGCTACATATGCACTGAGAGCTTTCTTCTTTCAAAAGAAGTGTTTATGCCCTTTGTTTGCCATATCCACATAGCCACCATCATTCCTCATTCTTGGGCATTGTTAAATAAAATAAGGATTAATTATAAGCACTGTGATACAGTAACAGTCAAGCTGATAACTGACAGGTACCAAGTGTCTAAGGGGAGGGTAACCCTTGTAGTGAGGATACTATACTCAGGATAAAGAAACAAATGTTTCAAGTAGGAGAAAACAAGACAAGTGTTTTCATCATGTTCCCCGAAATAGCAGGCAACTTAAGGCTTATGAGTTGTTTGTTTCTGGAATTTTTCACTTAATATTTTCAGCCCATGGTTACTATGAATAACTGGAACCTAAGAAAGGAAAGCATTGACAAGGAGAGACTGCTGCTGGGCAGCCACTGCTGAGGGAGAAGATGAGTTACTAATTGGTTTAGAACAAAAAATGAAGAAGAGAGAGAACAGGGGAGAGAAGACTGATAGGAGTCTCAGGCAAAAAAACCTCTTAGCCAGGCAGCTCCGTGATCAGTTGATATATAAATAGGAAATCTGTGAAGTTACCAGTTTTCCTGGAGTGAAACTCCCAGTGTAGGCACTGTGCAACTGTGGGGGTTACAGGAGAGGCTTCCAGCAGAGCACAGCTAACAGAAGCTGAATGGAAACCATGGGTATGGTTTTAAATTTTCTAATAACCACATAACAAGATAGCAGGGAAAGAAATAAAGGCTAATCTTAATAACATACTTTGGCTAACCCAATATATAAAAGTATTATCATCTTAACACATAGTTTAACATCTAAACAATTATTAACGAGTGCAGTAGTTACTTTTAATGGGCAGTGTGACTGGATTTCTTAATAAATAGTCCTGGGCATCTGTGGAGGCTTCTCCAGAGGTGATTAAATCACAGGGGCTTTAGCATCAAAGCCAGATGACTTCATTAATGGATTCATGTGACAGCATTGTTGGAAGACAATGTTGGCGAATGACACCTACTGGAGGGAGTTAGTGATTAGGGCATGTCCCTAGGGGTTATATTTTGTCTTAGCCACTTTCCTCTACATTCTGGCCCATTATGACACCAGCTGACTTCTCCATCATGTCTTTCCTGCTATGATGGACACTTCTGAAACCATGAGCTCAAATAATTCCTTCGGGAGTTGTGTCTGTTGAATATCTTCATCACAATAACAAGAAAAATCACTAAGACTATGTATTTAACTGTTCTGTTGGGAGAAAAATGCAGAAACAACTTTAGATCAAATGCTCAGATTCAGAAGGCAAAATTTAAGCACCATTGGAAAGTGGAAGGTGGATCTCTGAGTTCGAGGCCAGCCTGGTCTACAGATAGAGTTGCAGAATAATGGGTCTGGATAATCCGGTTTGGGCTTGAACTACAGCAATTTTATTGACACTAAAGGGAGCAGTGCTAAGGTGGCCATGAGAAGGGGAGGTGGCCTCCAGGCCATTTCGATCACAGTTGTCAATACTCACAACATCACAGAATCAGCCCCTCAATCTCACCCACCCAAGGCTCTGGTTTAGTTGATCTATGGAAAGCTAAGGCATCAATGTTTCTAAAAAGCATTTCAGGTGTCTTTAAAACTGAAGCACTGTCAACCATCCCAGGGCCCCAGTGTCTTAGAGCTACTGAGAGGCTCCAGTAAGTAATTAGCATTTGTTCTAATTACAATGGAAATGTGCTGAAGGTTTCAGGAGAGTTGAGACCAGACCCAGTTTACAAATTCCACTGAGGCTCTGTAAGGAGGGGTTGTTAATTCAGGGACTATTGGAGAGTAAGGGGACTTGGGATCTGTGTTGAACATAGAGCTGACAAGACTTACTAATGAAGGAAATACTGGGAATTATGAACAAGATAACTTCCAGGATCCTGGCATCTTCAGTAATTCCCAGTCTGTAAAGGACCTTCTGTGTGCAAGACTGACCCTGAGAACCCCGCCAGCAATGGGCAGGAGCCTCTCCTAGGGTAGAATCTTTTTTTTTGTTTTGTTTTATTTATTAGTACACTGTAACTGTCTTCAGACACACCAGAAGAGGGCATCAGATCTCATTATGGATGGTTGTGAGCCACCATGTGGTTGCTGGGAATTGAACTCAGGCCCTCTGGAAGAACAGTCAGTGCTCTTAACCACTGAGTCATCCCTTCAACCCCCTAGGGTAGAATCTTTTATTACACCTTGGGGGATGGGAAGACACAAGAGGTAAGTGTTTCCCAAAGAAGTTGCTTTTACTTTGTGTGTTTTACAAGGTTTGCTGGGGAGAGTTACTGTGTTCCTTGGAAATCTAATCCACAAGAGGCAGACAGATCTCTGAGTTCAAGGCCAGGCTGGTCTACAGAGTGAGTTCCAGGACATCCAAGGCTACACAGAGAAACCCTGTCTCTAGACCCCCCCCCCAAAGAAATCTAATCCACAGATAAATGAGGGGTGAGACAATACAGACACACTTTACAAGAGACTGATGCAGCCCTGTGCTGCACACCCGGAAGTTGTAGCCTGCCCTCGACTCTGTGAACAGTCACAGAGGATGATGTAACAGGAGAAAAACAGAAAGAATCTGCTTGTCTCTGAGACACCTGCAAACCCCTGCTTCCGGCTCTTTCTGAGAAAGCAGTGATATTCCTGTCTTCCTCTGAGGTTGTGTGACTGTCCCTGGATGGAGTAGAAATCACACAACATAAAAATCAGCCACTTGAAAGTGTTGAACTTGATGGTATGCAAGACATTTACATGATGTATAACTACCAGCTCTATTTAATTACAAAATCTTTCACTGCCCCCAAAGAAACCTCATATCTACTAAACAGCCATTCCCCACTCTGTCTCTTCCTGCCCTTGGCCCCCATGATTCTCCCTCAATGCCTCCCCCTGCAGGCTACAAGCTCTCTTTCAGGTCCAGTCTTGGTGTTTGCTTTTGTTTGCTTTTTTTTTTTTTTTTTTTTTTTTAAATTTTATTTTATTTTATTTTTTTAATTTACATTCCAAATCACTTCCCCTTTCCCGTTTCCTCCCTCCCCGAAAGTCCCATAAGCCCCCTTCCCTCCCTCTTTTCTCCGTTCAACCCCCTCTCATTACTCTGTCCTGGCGTTCCCCTACATCCAGTCTTTCCAGGACCAGGGGTCTCTCCTTCCATCTTTTTAGAAATCTATTGATATGCTGATTGTGTCTAGGGTATTCTGAGATTCTGGGTCAATATCCCCTTATCAGTGACTTCATACCATGTGTGATCTTTTGTGATTGGGTTACCTCACTAAGGATGATATTTTCAAGTTCTGACCATTTGCCTAGGAATTTCGTGAATTCATTGTTTTTAATTGCAGAGTAGTATTCCATTGTGTAAATATACCACATCTTCTGAATCCATTCCTCCGTTGAGGGACATCTGGGTTCTTTCCAGCTTCTGGCTATTATAAATAAGGCTGCTATGAACAAAAACCTGTATTCAACACAACTAGAAAATCTTGAGGAAATGGACAATTTCCTTGACAGATACCAAGTACCAAAATTAAATCAGGATCAAATAGACCATCTAAACCGTCCTATAACCCCTGAAGAAATAGAAGTTGTCATTGGAAGTCTTCCAACCAAAAAAAGCACAGGTCCAGATGGTTTTAGTGCAGAATTCTATCAGACCTTCAAAGAAGACCTAACACCAATACTCTTCAAACTGTTCCACAAAATAGAAACAGAAGGAACACTACCCAACTCGTTCTATGAAGCCACAATTACACTAATACCAAAAGCACACAAAGATCCGACAAAGAAAGAGAATCTCAGGCCAATCTCTCTTATGAATATCGATGCAAAAATACTCAATAAAATTCTTGCCAACCGAATCCAAGAACACATCAAAACGATCATTCACCACGATCAAGTAGGCTTCATCCCAGGGATGCAGGGATGGTTCAATATAAGGAAATCCATCAATGTAATCCACTACATAAACAATCTCAAAGAAAAAAACCACATGGTCATCTCATTAGATGCTGAGAAAGCATTTGACAAAATTCAGCATCCTTTCATGCTAAAGGTCTTGGAAAGATCAGGAATTCAAGGCCCATATCTAAACATAGTAAAAGCAATTTACAGCAAACCAGTAGCCAGCATCAATCTAAACGGAGAGAAACTTGAAGCAATCCCACTAAAATCAGGGACTAGACAAGGCTGCCCTCTCTCTCCATATCTTTTCAATATAGTACTTGAAGTTCTAGCTAGAGCAATTAGACAAGAAAAAGAGGTCAAAGGGATACAAATTGGAAAGGAAGAAGTCAAACTATCACTATTTGCAGACGATATGATAGTATACATAAGCGACCCAAAGAACTCCACCAGAGAACTCCTACAGCTGATAAACGACTTCAGCAAAGTGGCCGGATATAAAATCAACTCAAGCAAGTCAGAAGCCTTCCTATACTCAAAGGATAAGCAGGCTGAGAAAGAAGTAAGAGAAATAATACCCTTTACGATAGCCACAAACCATATTAAGTATCTTGGCGTGACGCTAACCAAACAAGTGAAAGATCTGTATGACAAGAACTTCAAGTCTCTGAAGAAAGAAATTGAAGAAGACCTCGGAAGATGGAAAAATCTGCCATGCTCATGGATTGGCAGGATTAATATAGTAAAAATGAGCATCTTACCAAAAGTAATACACAGATTCAATGCAATCCCCATCAAAATCCCAACTCAATTCTTCATAGAGTTAGAAAGAGCAATTCAAAAATTCATCTGGAATAACAGAAAACCCAGAATAGCTAAAACTATTCTCAAGAGTAAAAGAACCTCTGGGGGAATCAGTATCCCGGACCTCAAGCTGTACTACAGAGCAATAGTGTTAAAAACTGCATGGTATTGGTACAGTAACAGACATGTAGATCAATGGAACAGAATTGAAGACCCAGAAATGAATCCACACTCCTATGGTCACTTGATCTTTGACAAAGGAGCTAAAACCATCCAGTGGAAAAAAGATAGCCTTTTCAACAAATGGTGCTGGCTCAGCTGGAGGTCAACATGCAGAAGAATGCAAATTGACCCATCCTTATCTCCTTGCACTAAGCTCAATTCTAAGTGGATCAAAGATCTCCACATAAAACCAGACACACTGAAACTAATAGAAGGGAAACTAGGGAAGAACCTTGAACATATGGGCACAGGGGAGAATTTCCTTAACAGAACTCCAATAGCTTATACTCTAAGATCAAGAATAGACAAATGGGACCTCATTAAATTACAAAGTTTTTGCAAGGCAAAAGACACTGTCAAAAAGACAAAGCGGCAACCAACTAACTGGGAAATGATCTTTACCAACCTTACATCCGACAGAGGGCTAATATCCAAGATATACAAAGAACTCAAGAAGTTAAACTCCAGAGAGGCAAGTAACCCTATTAAAAAATGGGGTACAGAGCTAAACAAAGAGTTCTCACCTGAAGAATATCTAATGGCTGAGAAGCACCTAAAGAGATGTTCATCATCCTTAGTCATTAGGGAAATGCAAATCAAAACAACCCTGAGATTCCATCTCACACCAGTCAGGATGGCTAAGATCAAAAACACAGGAGACAGCAGTTGTTGGCGAGGATGTGGAGAAAGAGGAACACTCCTCCACTGCTGGTGGAATTGCAGGCTGGTACAACCACTCTGGAAAGCAGTCTGGCGGCTCCTCAGAAAACTGGGCATGACACTTCCGGAGGATCCGGCTATACCACTCCTGGGCATATACCCAGAGACTTTACCTGCATGCAATAAGGACACATGCTCCACTATATTCATAGCAGCCTTATTTTGTTTGCTTTTGAACTAACTCTCACCACGTAGTCCAGCTGACCTTGAACTCTGTCTTCCTGCCTCTAAGTCTATCCCCAGCCCACACACGGTTATCATTTCCTTTTCTGTTCAAAAGAACATTATCATTTGATGCAACCTTAGGCCCTGGTTCTTGCTGACTTTCCCTGAGCTACAAGGCCTTTCAGACGGTCTCTCTGTGTTTTTCCTATGCATACCTCTAGCAGTTTCAAAGTTGCAGGTCTTACATTAAGGTCTTTGATCTAGTTTGAAATGAGTATTGTACAGAGAGAAAGATAAAGGTCTAGTTTCACTATTCTTGTGGATTTCCACTTTCCCCAGCAGCATTTGTTAACCAGGCTGTCTTTTCTCCAGTGAATATTTTTGCTATATTTGTCAACTGTAAGGTGACCATTTGTGTGGGTTTCTTTTTCTGGGTCTTCTATTCTACCACATTGCCTTGCAAGTCTGTTTCTGTTCCAGAAACCATGCTGGCTGGGTAACTGTGTTGACGTTGCCATGCAGTGTAATTTACTTAGGTTCTGTGCATTTTAAACACATCTATCTTACAGTTCTGCATGCACACTGCATGTACACATACAAGAGCCAGGCTTGGTGGAACAACTTTTAGTTTTCACACGTGCAGTTTGTTAACTCTGGTTCTCTCCAGTCTATTCCATTTCATTGAGAAAAATATTTTCATGTCCCATTGAACTAATTTCAAGACAAGACTCAGTTGTGATTTGAACCAGGGACTTGGAACATGTAGTAAGAGTGTGTCCAGGCCTCTCTTAGACCGACCTGTGGGTGTCCCTGTCATCAGAGTCACTATCAGCAATGAAGGCAACTTCAGAAGTACTTTTGTCCTTGGGGTGCCAGGAATAGAACCTGGAAAGGCACATGTTCTGCCCCTAAGCCCATGATCAGTCCCAGAAGCCCTTTGACATATAAATACTGTAGTCAGAGATGATTTTCTAAGACCAATTATTCCATAGGATCTTGAATAAAATAGAGTAGCATTGTCTAGAAAGGGAGAAAAAAAAACCAGTGCAGGTTTTAGCAGGAGGCAGGAGGAGCAAAGATACATTTATTTAAACACTGATGAAATTACCAAAGGTTTTCTTGTGCTAAGATAGGACTAAAATGGGTAGATTTCGTAAGACTCCAGCATCTGAACCTCAATATCCAATGTCTAATGCACCAGGCAGAGCGGGGTACCTAGGTGCTTCAGCAAAACCTTGCACTCTTTTGAGCTCTCGGGTCTCTTCCTAAGTCCCAGCCTTTGAATTGAAGGCTCTCCTATGCGTGTGGTACCCTCCCCAGAGCCTGTCAGGTTCAGTGTGTGGCTTGATGGAGAGGTAAATGGAAGAGACAATGAGAAGGGTTTCAGAGATGATGTAAGCTTGTTCCCAGCTGTTTGTACATCACCTTGGTTGTGGCACATCTACAGTCATGACTCTTCCTCATCACAAGTCTCTGTTAAGAAGATATATAGAACAGGCCCACAATGCAGAATGTTGACAAAGTAGATGTGAGTCTATGCTTTCTAATCTCCTCATGCTCAGGGGTTGACTTGTTACCCCAGCAAGTAGAGAAACTGGGTCCCACATACAGCTAATGATAACACACCAGTGAGAAAGAGACAAAGCAGAATGGTGGGGGAAGAGGAAGAGAGGTCTTGCTCTCCTAATGATATGTAGAATCAAGATCACGTCTACAAAAATTACAAGGTGACAGTTGAGATGTGGGTGTTTTCCTCTAGAAGTTTAATATTTAATTGGAGCCTCCATGCTATGAACAGATAGATGGTCTAGACACGGGGACAATAACACAAGGCATGTTCCAGACCACAGGCTGCAACAACCCCATGTGTAGAAGGACAACTGTCAGAGGTGTGGAGGGAATTATGAAGCATCTATGTGGGACTTTGAAGGATGTACACACTTATTCCTAAAAGTGGAGGCACTGTAGATAGAGAAAGAACACTGACTTTGGAGATCCTAAGGAAAGAGGCCATGGCCAAGAACACATTTCTCACCTTGAAGATTGACATCTCATGGTAGAACTGTCCTCACAGGAATGAAGGCATTCTAAAGAGATACATCTCATGACCTGAATGTCAAATTACTAAGACAATGGACCCCAAGTGGAATTTCCCCATGAATCCCATGCTTGGAGAAGGAAAGGGTTCCGGCTAAATGGAGATCTATTTCTCAAATATTGGGGACAGTTCTAATTAGAATACCTTACAGAATGAGACCAAGCTCAAACAGTGATGGGTCAATCACGGGCAAGGCCATACGCTGACCAGGACTGCTGAATTATATATTGCTGGCCCTCTATTTAAACTTTAATCTCACTTCAGTACCCTGAAAACAGTTTGGCGGGTTAGAGGGTCATTAGATCTCTTTGGCCCTCTTTCCCACGTGGCCACATTGAATAAATCTCCCTTTTCTGCTTTTCACTATTATTTTGGCTGTTTTAATTGGCTTCTCAAGGGACAGGTGACCAAATTTGGCTTCTTGGGGGTACAGACTGTGACCCTTAGTTCAGTAACAGGGAGACATACCCCAAGAATACCTAGTTCTTTCTATGCCACACACCCAGGCTTGCCTATCTCTCAGGTAATGAAATAAAATGAACTTATTAGTTACTGAGAGTGATAATCAGGTGACAGATATACCTGGTACTCTGCAGACCATGCCACTTGAATCAAGTTCTGCCCAGAGAAGCTGCTGCTGCTTCCAGATATGTAACTGACTGACGTGTGACTGTGGTCACAGGATCTTGAGACAGGGTATGTTTGGTGGTTGACCCCAACACTGACAAAGTCTGACCTGTTCCTGGCGAAACCAGTCCCAGAGGTTCCGTTCTGGAACACTCCATGATGCACTGTGACTCTCACAGGGTTAGGGCTTGTGTGCAGCCTTAAGAGGTTCAGTGGGGTTTTGCAGGAGAGGCAAACAGGTGCTGACCTATGTTCTCTGACATTTTCCTATTGTTCTTTCTTCTGGAATGTCCACACACTGTACTGCCCTTCACTCAAGGACCGTCATCTCTTAACATAGACTTGCCCCAACTCACTCCCAAAGAAATCTATGGCAGTTATAGACATCCAGACTGTACAAATAAAGTTGTGTATCAGTGAGAAACACAGGCTGAAGGAAAAATTAGCAAAAGAGATAAATCAAGAAATAAGACGGGGTGTGAATGAGAGAGACCTCGCAATGGTACACCTCCCTATGGCAGTCTTGCAGAGGGGAATGTCAGTTACAAGGTTTCCAGTTTCTAAAAATGAAAACATATGCCTTCGTGAAGTGCTGGAGCTGGGAAGAATTTTCTCCTGCCCCTAATCTTGTGGACTGGAATGAGCTCTGCCTCCAATAAAGGTCCACGGTGGATAGGACAATATGCTTAGATTCTGTGATGGTGAATTTTGGTACAAGTCAAAGTGTAACTTGTCCAGAGGAAGGTTTTGAAAGCTCAAACCATTGCAGTCCAAGTCTGCAGACATCTGATTGTCTATATCCTGTTATTCCTGAATTAGAGACTCACTCTCTTTCTTTAAAATGATCTGACATTGACATGAGAACACTTGCAGCACAAGGGTGGTGACCTGAGTTCAAACCCCGGAGCCCACATACAAAAGCAGAATATGATGAAAGACATCTATAATTGTACAGGGAGGTGGCAGGCAGGGACAGAATTGCCCAGAAACCTGAAGACAAGGTAGTCTGGACTATGCAGCCCAGCAGAAACAGTAAGGAAGATCCTGCCTCAGTAAAGTAGAAGACAAAACCAATTCCTACAACCTCCTCTCTGATCTCCACACAGGTTCATGCCTGGACTCACCTCTCCCCTCCCTCTCCCTCTCCGTCTCCCTCTCCCTCTCCCTCCCCCTCCCCTTCTCCCCCCTCTCTCTCTCTTTCTAACATAGACACACACACACATCTTAACTTAAATACTTTTCAATGTCCTTCTGAAAGGAATAGTAGCCCTGAATTTTAGCTATACTATGAGAAAAAAGCTTGATGTCTGTCTGATCCATTGTTCAAGGAAAGGGGCTGTAAACCATAAGCGGAGAGCAGAGTGGGACCTGTGTTCTCATGACAAGTTAAAGAATCTAATCAGGCTTGGAGCCAGCACAAAACTCAGAAGGGAGCTAACAATAGCAGCACTTGCCCAAAGGAGTCAGTTCTACAACTCTTCCAACTTGTGGCAAAACTCCATAAATCCTATGCTCTAGAGATCAGATACTAGCGCTGTAGCTTAACAAAATGTTCTAAGCAGTCATTACCATTGTTCACTAAGACCCCAACAATTAACTTAGCACTCAGAACACTGGGATCCTAATACTAGTTCCTAGCTTTAAAAAAAAAAAAAAAACCACATGGCCTCATCAAAAGAGCCAGATACAGTTATCTTCATAAGTTATAAACTGAAAGTGCCCACAGGGGCGAGGGGGGGTAGAACACAGCAATGATTTAAAGGGCTTGGCTATCCACTCTGAATTGTTTTTGATAATAGTTTCTTGTGCCCACAAGTCTTTTGATGACATGAAAAGAAAGTTCTGAGGAATTGTGATGTGTTTTCCCTCCCACCTCACTGTCTAGACAGTCCACTCAGCTCATCCCACAAACCCTAAAACTTCATTTTTCCTACCTGTACAAGTGCCGCACTGAATGTGGCCATTCCTAACCATCACTAGCAAATTCAACTTAACTGACCCTAGATCAGTTAATTCTAGCAAGCCACGGCTGACCCTAAGAAATTATAATATTATCCCCGTGGAAGTCACAACACATTCTTTTCAAGCTGGACTCATTCATGGACAAGTGAAAGAATAAAGCTCCCATTTGTGAGCCTAGATCAATGGACTTGGGGAATGACTCAAAATAGTCTTCAGGGTAGAAAGAGAGCAGGAAGGGTCCAGGGCAGCATCTTCCATCCTCCTACAATGGAGGAGAGCATAATGAGGAGTGGAGCATTGCAGGTAGCAGCGTAGGAGTTTAATCTTAATAGCTGCCCCTTACTTAACTCTTACTTTATTCAAGGAGTTGCAATTAATGTTGCACATAAATTATTCCATGTATGGCCAGGCAGTGGTGGCGCACGCCTTTAGTCCCAGCACTTCGGAGGCAGAGGCAGGAGGATTTCTGAGTTCGAGGCCAGCCTGGTCTACAAAGTGAGTTCCAGGACAGCCAGGGCTACACAGAGAAACCCTGTCTCGAAAAACCAAAAAAAAAAAATTATTCCATGTATGCCTTTGCCATTTATTATAGTAATTCTCCTAGAAAGGTGTCCTATCTACCTCTAGTCTTAAGATGGTGAAACGAAAGCTCTGGGAAATGTATACACTTACCCAAATGACAGAGCTCGTAAATAGCAGCCTTAGCATTGGTACAGCACTGCCAGCTGCTAAAGCCCAAACTCTTTCCAATTCCCCAGGCCGCCGCACCATTTTTTCAAGAAAGCTGTAAGTTCCCCCACTGAATGCTATACCAATGAGGAAAGGCACGGACATGTAAACTTTGACTCATTATGTTACATAAACAGTATAATGATTACAAAGCCCACAGCCGAACCATGAGGTAATGAATTCTTCAGGACAGAAATAAGTCTGTCTGAGTCATATAGAGGAGCCACTACTCTGGATATCAAGTTAAATTAAATTATCTCAATACATAAAATTTTAAAAAATAGATTAAATCTAAGAAGCAAGATAAAAGTTGAATTAAAGTTTCTTTCTTTCTTTTTTTTAATGTGCATTAAGTACCTTCTCTATGATGCATCATGTTTCAGGAGAAACAGGAAAAAAGATAGGATTGGTTATGTGGAAGGAGTCTCTATTTGAGTTCAGCATCAAAGGAAAGTCAGATGTCAGAAAATGGGGGTAGAAAGAGTCGGTTGTTTTGTCTAGTTATAAATGGAGGAAACAGGATATTCAAAAGATGAAGAGAAGGCTTAGCAAGATCAAGGCACTCCCCTAATATAGGAAGAGAATCAGGGTGCTCCCTAACATAGGAAAAGAGACCAGGGTGCTCTCTAACATAAGAGGAGAGATCAAAGTGCTCCCTAACAGGCTGGAGAGATCCTGAGTTCAGTTCCCAGTGACCACATGGTGGCTCACAACCGTCTGTAATGGGACCCAATGCCTTATGTCGTGTAGGCACATGTGCAAATAGAGCACTCATATGTACAAATAAATTAATCTTTAAAAAAAGATGCTCCCTAACATAGGAAAAAAATGGGAAATGCACACGGAGGCCAATTATAAAGATTTGCATTTTAGGTTATTGTATTGGGAAATTATTGCATCTTTAATCTCTGTCTCTAAATGGATGGATCTGAATCCTAAATGTTAGCAAATAGAACCCAACTATGTATAAAATACCATAACTAAGTGATTTTATCCAAGGCTCAATATTTGAAAAAGCAAATGATGTAAACCAACATATCAAGAAGCTAAAGAAGGGATGGAGACATAGCTCAACAGTTAAGAACACCCTTCTTAGCTGTTGCTTCTCCAGAGGACCCAAGTTTGGTCCCCAGCATCTGCACTGGGCGGGCAGCTCACATCCACCCATAAATTGTGTGTGCCCCCCCCCCGCACATACACAATTTTAAAAAGAAGCTAAATAGAATAGTCCTAAGCTCACATTGATTGATACAGAAAAAAAAAATCAACTAACAAACCCACAACCAATTCAACCAAAAACAAAAAACAAAACCTAACAAACCCAATACCAATTCACTGCAAAAACTCATAGTGAACTAAAAATGGAACTTCATCAACTTTATTGAGAACATCAACAAAAACCCATCACATTTAATGATGCTACACAGAGAAAGAAATTAGGAACAACATTAAAATATTCCATTTGCGCTTACCAGTCATTTTTACTATCATACTGGAAGTACTTCCCAGTGCAGTAAGACAAGAAATGAAAACATGAAACTATTTTTCTCCATAGACAACATGATTGTCTATGTAGCTAGATAAAACTGGCACCCAGTGTTAGGGAGAGACTCTTGTTAATTTAATGGTATAATTCTAAATCAAGAGAGTAAAAATAATTTACTAGATTCATGGTACAGACCACCAGAGACCACATCATAAAAATTTTTAAAAATACGAGCAGGATATAAAGCTTAACTCCATGAAGAGCAAGTTTGAGCCAAGTCGATATTGGTGCAAATACACTTAAAAGAAAGGTGCAGCCGGGCAGTGGTGGCGCACGCCGTTAATCCCAGCACTTGGGAGGCAGAGGCAGGAGGATTTCTGAGTTCGAGGCCGGCCTGGTCTACAAAGTGAGTTCCAGGACAGCCAGGGCTACACAAAGAAACCCTGTCTCGAAAAACCAAAAAAAAAAAAAAGAAAAGAAAGGTGCAGGACTCTACAAGATGTCCACTTACCAAGCTGCCCTGTCTGCTTAGGTCATTTGGATTATAACCTCCTCTAACAAACACTAGCCCAGACACTGACTTCGCTGTCATGGGGCAGGAGGAACATGATATGGTAGCCGAACACTAATGGGCTGCTCTAAGAAGTCTGTTTCATCTTCTTTCAGGTTCAGCCCAAACACTATCTGCTTTTTCAAATGTCCATAGTTGAACCCAATGTGTTCATATTTTCTTGATGGTTTCTAGATGTTTTTCTGGAGCTATAAACAAGTCAACAGAAGAGGTTGAAGTTATGGGCCAATAATGTGAGATCCAACAGAGAATAAAAGGAATAGGCAAAAACCATGTGGAGAAAGAGAAAAGGTAGGTGTGGAGACAGACGGACAAGCCTAAGCCCTATACTGTTGCACACATGCTGCTAACAAGCAGGTTTCTTAATCTCTTCTAGCCTGGTTTTCTCACCTTTGCAGTGAGAATAACAGTAAGACAATGCACGTGAAAATCACTGGACAAGTGTCTTGTTTGTCTACCCAGGCAGTGAGGTCAGTTGCCAATGTCTGCTGCCTTAAGTGTCCAAAGCAGACAGGGGCAGAGGAAGCATCAAGAACAGGGTGTAATAGACAGCAATGGAACCCTCACAGGACATGGGTCTCAGACGGCTCTTAAAGAAATTTGGAGTAGGATTCAGAAAGGAAAGAGAACATTTTAAACACAAAGAGAGCACTCAGAGTTAATTGGATGAGTTTATGAATGGATGCATAAAATAAATGGATGAATGCTTAGGGGAAAAAGGAACACATTGGAATGTCTAATAAATAATTTAAATGCAGTGAGCAGATCGGAGCATAAAGTTAAAGCAGTTAGCCCTTGATTGCTGCAGAGATGTGTGCTTCAGTATGTGATCCATCCTATAGGTGCCCATGCGACTACTCAGGCCTTTTTTAGAGATAGACATTTACATCCCCTTAACCTGTGACAAACTATCTGTCTGCAGAAACCACACCCTGTCTGCTTTGACCCCTGATGCCATGCTATCTCTGTGACCTATCTGTGACCCACACTTTCGAGTGAATACATTTCCTGTACCCCTAGTAGGACAAGACAGCATTTACACCTGCTGACATATTTAGACACATGTGTTATCTTAACGGCCACTGTTCTCTGTTGATAACAACCACGTCACCTATATTGTTAGTCAGCCTCCTCCACAAACCACAGGGCAGAAGATTCTCATGAGAAAAAAAAAAGGGATTGTTAAAGTTTAATGTTTGTGTTCTCAAAATGAAGTCCTCAGATAAGAATAATACTCAGGGACACTAAGGACTGGATCTACAGGGACAGGCTGAGACCAAAGAGAAAGAGGTAGGAGAGAATCCTAAAGCTTTGAGTTTTAGCTCAGGACATTAATTTCTGTTTGACCTCGGGCATATCATGTGACCTGTTTGGAGTTCAGATTTTCCAGAGGATGGTAGAAGCGACTTCTAAGGATTGGGAAACTCCAACCTTCTGCAGATAAGGAGGGCTTATTTTCTAGGCTGGGGAAAAGCAAGTCTAGCCCAACTTTCCTTCTGGTCCCTTTTATGGAGTCCCTACTTCCGTATCCTAATGAACCAAGCAAGTAAGTGGTTCTGTCATCAGAAAGCCAGTGGGTGACCATAGTTGTGTTGATTTGGTGTATCAATTCCTTGGCTTTATTTATTCTTTACTTTCATAAAGAAGAAAGGACACCAGGAGGAGGCCTCTTCTGACTGCTGAGCCTGTAAATGAGATTTCTCAGCAGAGTCCGGTCTTAGAAATGTCGCCATGGGATATTAACAAATTGGACTTTGCACAGAGAGCGCTAACCAGAATGGCAGGTCTGTCTGGTGAGGAATAAGAAAAAGTGTGTGTGTGGTGGGGTGGACAAAGTCACTACAGCAACAGCAGGATGGACAGGGACACAGGTTTGTTTGATACTACTCTACAAGCTTCCCAGAGTAAGCACCTAGGAAGCAAGTGGATCACCACAACAGAGCCTTCAAACTCGGCTCAAGGGAGCAGCGGCCTTCCTGATTCAGAAAGGGCTCTAGGCCACCAGGCCCCATGCCATCTGCTAGGAGGTTCCAAAGAATGAAAGCCGCAAGACAAGGGGCCTACAGCCATTTCTCCATGTTGACGCTAAATTCAGCAAATGCTACTCACCATACTTTACTGGGATTGTGAGTTTGTCTGCTGCCTAAATTGTACTCAGCTGGTCCTGTGACATGTGACTTTTGCCTCCACTTTCCCATAGATCTTCAGGGGACAGGGAGGTCCATGCCTTGGCCTAAAGCTCCCCTGTTATGTGCTGCCGTGCCCAGTCATAAGTCTCCCCACTGTGATCAGGCAGGAAATATTTAGTAGATGTAGTATCTTGTAGATACAATAGAGATCATTTTATTTTCAAGTTGGGATAAGTCAATTATCTATCTTAAATGAGCAAATATCTGTGTCTTTCTGGTTGGAGCGTGCTTGGTAAGAACTCTTCTCTCCTGTGTACAATGAAGGATGAAATTTTCTTCAGAGCCTCCGGATGGACCTTTCCCAAGTCAGAGACAAACTTCAAGAGATCCAGGAGTCCATCAACTTATCTCAAAGGCCATTGAGGGCCCCAGGGAACAGCCCACAATGGAGCACTGTAGTGGAGGTTTCAGGTCTCACCTCCCATGTTGGAGTCCGTTACTTGGATTTCATTTCCCACACTGCTCTCTACTTTGTCCCCAAACACCTCTTCTCATAAAGCCACTGAATTTGAGATGGAAATCCTGTTCCTAGTAGAAAATAAGAATCAGATTCTCCTATGTATGAGGGATGAGTTCTTCTGATCCAAACAGCTGATGCATTACAACACAGCCTCAAACAAGGAACATATAAACCCATAAGACATCTATGTAAAAAGGCCAAGACAAAGTGAGGGAGATAGACACACTAGAGTCACAACCCTCTAAAAGATGCACTCAAATGCACGTTGATGTAAAAAGGAAAAAGAAGTGAGAGTTGAAATGATGTCCATGAAAGGGCTGGTTCCTCTTCCTTCTCTCCCCACAGACCTATATTTAAAATTTCCATTAATGTCTTAAAATTGCTTGCAGGGAAAGCCATAATTTATACAAATATTTGATCATATTGAGTATTAACCTCATAGAGGCCAGTTTCCTTCCCAGAAAAAGAGAGTCATATGTCAACAAGAGCTTGTGTGGTTAATCTGACTTCTATGTGAGGTAGCCACAAATAGTTCACTCTGAGGGTTCTATGGATGATACAAGACCATAGGAATGGTAGCCAAGAAAGGTTCTAAAGCCTTTATAACAAGGAAGCACAAGTTTCCAGAGACAGACTGACCTCATGCACCAAAAACATACTGTCCAGCTGTCACTACTAAATATTTAAATTATTACTTGCCACACAAACAATTATTTTCAGTAATTAATAGAATTTTTAAATACAGATGCCAGCAAATACAACTCTGGGTGTCTGAGCTTAGCCTTTCTTAGGGAAGTAGCATGTTCCTTGGTTTTTGTTCAGTTTAACCCTTAACAAGGCTTGTACCCATAATGCAAAGCTCTGTTCAGCCCCTGGAACAGAATCCTGTGTGTTTGGCCAAGTTCTCCAGATTGGAGTCCAGTTCCCCAGACCTCTCCTTGTCTTCCAGTGTTCATGACTCTTATAAACAAACACCCAACAGAGCCCTTCCCCTCAGCATTCCTGAGTAATTGTCACCCTAATATGTCCTGCAGTTTCAGGGACAACCCCCCCCAAAGATATAAAGAACAGTGATCAGAAACAAGACTGCTGATCAAGACTGATGTGTCTTGAGCACTCTCTGAAGAAAAGTATGCCTAGGAATACAAGTGCAGGCTCCCTGGGCTGCCCACATCCCCAAGGCCCAGTAGTACTTATGCATGGTGCTCCCAAAGGCTCTCTCCAGATAGACTCACACAAGACTTTCTAGTGTTTTAATTACTAAGCCCTATACTGCTTTGTCAGAGAGGCTCACAAGTCATGCCCATTTTATTGAAATAAATGAAAATTTTATGGCAGAGAAGGTCACAGTGTGCTGGCCTAATAGAGCATTCCTCCAGATTCTACTCAGTTCAAGATAGATTGTTTTTCCCAAATTCCAAACCTCCCTGTCTCTGCCTATGCATTTTCCTGTGCACTTCCCGTATGAGTTCCACTACAAGGGCTAATTCTGTCTCTCTTTAATTCTTCTTAAAATAATTTTGATTGAATTATGTATTTATTGGAGGGAGCATGCATGCCATGGTGAACCGGGGTTAGTCAGAGTTGAGAGTTGATTCTCTCCTTCTACAATGTAGGTCCCAGGGATCAAATTCAGGTCATCAGATTTGACAGCAAGTGCCTTAACCCCTGAGCCATTCATCCTTCTCATCCATCCTTTCTGGGTCCAAGCTAGGAAAGCCAACCCTAGATGGGAGCATAAGATATATACACATACACATATCATTTCATATATATATATAATGATATATTATAAATGATAATATATAATATATAAATATATGATAATATATAAATATATAAAATATATGTATGATGTATGTGTATGTATGTCTCTCTCTCTCTCTTTCTGTGTGTGTGTGTGTGTGTGTGTGTGTGTGTGTATGTGGACTGTCTGGGCGCTGATAGAGTTTGACTGGAGCAGAGACACTACCATACACCTTTAGTATCCCATAATAATCTAAGGAGAACGTCACTCACAAGCTTACCTGTAGTACAGACTCAAGTGACTTGTCTTAACATTGTCCTAAGCAGTAGTGCCTGGGTTGTGGCTGGTGGGCATGGTCTTTCTGTCAGATCTATGTTTATCTAAAGTAGGCTATATGCTTTCACCACGGAGGAATATTTTAAGTAACAGAAAAAACAAACAAAAAATCCAAAAAACTATGTTCATGTCCCAAGACCCACAAAGGTACAGTTGGTTCAGCTTCTGCCCTCCCTGCCTTCTAAACCACACAGTCCAAGGCACTCACTTTCTGGAGGTCACTTGCATTGCCTCCCTGTCTCAGGCTTTCCAGTTCTGTTTCTCTAGCAGCCATTGGGCAACTACTGCCATATTTTTCTGTTCACCCATTTCTGAGCAATCAAAGGCAAGAGTCCCAGCTTTGTCTCGACATCCAACAAGTCCCATTAGCTTATTCTCCAATGCCAAAATACCAATGGTTTGAGATGGGGAGTGAAACTGCCCCACATGTATCACACAAGTGCCTCAAGCTCTCCTGGGAGAAGTCAAGACAGAACCAGGAAATGTGGGGTCTCTGGTCACTGGACAAACTTTAATTTGACCCCCCTCTGTCTTGTGGGTTCCTCACAGTAAGCAGAGCACTGGGCACACACGCTCTGTCCTTGCAGAAACCTGGAAAGCATGTCATTTTGGGAACTGAACTCTGAGCAGCAGACACTCCTAACCGCTAAGTCATGTTGCCAGCCCCCTAAGCATGTAGTTTTGAATAAGAATCTTGTGGGTCAGGTTTTCATATCTCAGGTACTCATCCTTGGAAGCCTCCTTCTGCAGGTCAGCTCAAAATAACAAACCTTTCCCCCTCAAGACTAGGTGTGCATGACAGAGAACTATGTTCAGAAAGTTGGAGTTATATAATCAGAAAAAAAATGCAAAATTTCTTGCACCTAAATGCACATGAAGACTTAAAAATTCACACTTTAAATGGAAAGGGGAATAAACAATGAAAATCTGCATATTATGTAAAATGCAGTTTTCTTTTGAAGCATGTCTTTTAAAGTGTATATGTGTGTATAGGTGTGTGTGGGCACCACATGTATGCACATGTGCACACATCTGTTGGAAATTGGTTCAATGCTTTGTCTTAATTGAGCTCCCAAAAGCCGCTCTTTCAGATGCTGAGGAGGGGTATGTATGCTAGTTAAGGGGAGGTTTAGAAGTGCCCAGTCATTGAACTAGTTAAGGGATATTAAAAATAGCTGGTGTGCTTGTGCGTGTGTGCGTGTGTGTCTTTCATTCACAAATCCAGAGAGCTCTTGGACAGGTGCAAAGCACGAGAGACCCGCCTGGAGCATCAAGTGGTTTAACTGATTCACCACTACAGATGGCACCTAAAGGGAGGCAAGAGCTCACTTTAAAAAATTGACTGGAGATTCCCAAATGGAAGACACATGGACCATGTTATAGGATTAGGAGGAGGGACACTGGCAGGGATTTGCCCCAGGCCCTTCTAAAGGTTTCTAGCTACCTCAGAGAACTTAAGCTCAGAGGGCCTGGGAGCTCCTTTTGTGCAGCGACAGGCAGGTTGTTCCACAGCAGAGACTCAGGAGGTAGATGCTGCCTGCTTCCTACAAGTAAATAATCAAAGGATAGAGATAAATAAAATTTGATTTAATCATGTTTAAGGATAGAAGGGAATATATAATTGTAGTTGTTTAAATGTTCTTAAGTATACATGGAATAAAGAAATTCATGTCTTTGATCTCAAATGTAAGAAATAAAGGCAAGGAGGAAGAATAGAAGGAATAAGAAAAATACATTAAAAGAAATTTGTAAAGGTATATGCCAGGGCAAATACTCAGATTCTTTTGAATGTGGTCTACATGGGATTTCTGGAATTACTCAATTTGGTATGAGAAAAATAGAGCCTGGAAATAGGCTTATACAGTAAATAGAAGGGAATTTAGTTAATGTTAAATACATAGATGAATAAATAATTGGGGCTTTTGATCTTAAATTATAGGTCAAAGAACAGGGGATAAGTAGAAAAAACTTATCTCAAACAGATAAAGAAACTTATGTTTATTCAAGTTACATATAGAGAAGGGGACATATGTACCCATAGAGATCTTAATCTCCATAGAAGGGAGAATTTAAGTATACTTAGATGAATAAATAATTTAAGCTTTTGGCTTTAAATTATAGGTTGAAAGGCAGAGGATAGGGAGCCTAACCTATCTCAGACAATAGGAACTTAGGCTTTGATATCAATGTTAAAAATTAATTGTGTGAGAAAAAGAAACAGGAGATGGTGGAGGAGCACTATTTCAACAGATAATATTTGTTTAGATTGCTTTAATTGTTTTTGAGTTGTTTAAATTATCAAAATGAAGATAATTATAAGTTCGGTGGCATTTATGATATTAAAAATCCTCTGGGAGAGAGGTCAAACTATTAATTTAGTTCATTCTATACCTTTAATAATTTCTGGTTACTGGACCAAGGACTTGCTATTTTGAGAGAGAGGCTCTATATTTGTGTTGACAGAAAAGGAGAAAAGCTTTGGACCCCTTCCAGAGTGATAAGGATCAAATATGACAGGGGAGACCCCTGAAGATCTTGGTTACAGAAAAGAAAAATTTGAGAAAAATCAAACAGGACAGGTAACTTGATCTGATGATTCCTCAACATGGGAATAGCCCAATAACTTGCTTAGACATAAAATGTCTGTAAGCAAAACTTCAGCTAAACTTAGACAGTAAATCTTGTTGGTTAAAGACTTTTCGCTGCTGGGCAGTGGTGGTGCATGCCTTTAATCCCAGCACTTGGAAGGCAGAGGCAGGAGGATTTCTGAGTTCAAGGCCAGCCTGGTCTACAAAGTGAGTTCCAGGACAGCCAGGGCTACACAGAAAAACCCTGTCTCAAAAAACCAAAAAAAAAAAAAAATTCTTCATGCCCTCCTTCATATGGCACAAATGAAGATTTATTATAATTGATTATTGATCAAATTAACTCCATAAAAAGGCAGTTATCTTTCATCTACTCAAACAAGAAGCAAAATTTCATCCTTAACTGATCTGTGCACCCTGCACAATTAATATGAATATCTTAACAGTACTAAAATTTTGGTTGTGAGATTCATATACTGAGGAATATACACCTCTGACAAGAGTCATCCTCAGGGATGCTAAAGTGACCTGCTGTTCCAGCCCCTACCCCCTAAAGCTGTTTCTAGAGAATTGCTTCCAAAACAGCTTCAGGAATAGTTGATGATTCCAGAGGATCTCACTTCATCCAAAGTTTCAGATGGATATAGTCAAATCCTAAGCCTTCTAAATATACAAAGAGTAGATAACAGATGTTAGAGCTAGCTTTTCTTAAGTCTACCCAATTTTTCTAATTTTTCTACCCCTCCAAAGCCCTTTAAGGAATTTCTTATCACCCCTATTCAGTAGGAAGAAATTATGAAGAGTTGTCATCTTGATCTCTTGGGTTTGGGTTTCTGGAAATGATTATTTTACAAATTATAAAATAGGTTGTCATTTTAAGAGCTAATTTGGAAATGGTCATAATTTTGAACAGAAAGGAGATAGATGAAATAGATTAATAAATTTATTAAGCAAAGCATTATATAGCCACAATCTTTTATCAGTAGAAATCTTTATAATTGATACAAATTGAAGTTATGATTTTATATTGAGACAGAATTTATAGATTGATACAGATTTAAGGTTTTCACTGGTATAAATTTCTTATATTGATAACAAAATTTCAAATTAATATTGTTACTCTTAGGTAGACAAGGTTTAGACCCAGTCCTTCAAATAATTGCTATTACAAACTGGGATGATTAAGTAATGCAAGCGAAGGGCCAGATAGTACACTCATGGTTATATTAGATTCTGATTTAATTATATTAAGATGTTTTCTACAATATTCAAATAGAAATAGTTAAGTTTCAACAATTCATATATACATTATACAGTCTTCAAAAACATCAGAAATCCACATAATATGACATTTAATATTAATTCATTATTAAAGATCATTTAACTAGAGACATGTCTACTCCTGAGTGTACCCCTTCTGAGTTCAAAGAAGAAATTGAGCATCTACACCTCCATATGGAGTTATTCCAGTTATGGCAAGATAGGCACTGGACAAAAATTTCCCTAACCATCTACAGATAAAAATACTGTACAAGAAAGGACACACAATGCTGGATCATTGACAGTTTAGCTCTGCCAAGACAGAGTAAGTTAGTCCTTCATAGTTACTGCTTCATTTTTAGGTCTGTCAGATGGCTCTGGGCCAGAAGGCTGAAGACAGATGCTCCGACATTTTGAGTAATAGGAGACTGTCCAAGTAGTCAGCTGTCTACAATTTAAGTTTTGGGACCTATGTTTTTGTGCTTCCTACATATTTGGATAATAATTCATTCTTGAATTTCTGATAGGGTTGAAGAGAAGTTATAGTCTCATAATCAAACTCAACTTGTTTAACACTGAGGAAGATGATATAGAAAGTGTGATTTTCAGATGGTAATACAAATTAAAGTAACATAATTCAGATAAAGAATTGTAAGCTCCTTAAGTCAGGATAAATAGTAGAGTACTTTATCTAATTGACAAATATGATAGACTGGATGTTAATTATATATAATACTTTGTAATTTACATAATTGTTATGGCTATGCTCAATTTGTGTCTGAGAGAAGAGTCTTTTTAAATTTGGAAAAGGTGAGATGTTGAGAACTGGTTTTAATGCTTTGTCTTAATTTGGCTCCCAAAAGCTGTGCTTCCAGATGCTGAGAGTCTGTGCCCCTAGCTGGCTTCAACTGGTAATAAATAATTACTGCATAGCCAATGGCTGGGCAGGGAGAAGGAGACAGGACTTTTAGATTGTGGGGGCATGGGACCAAGAGAGAGGGACAAGCAGAATCGCCATGACAGGAAAAAAAGAGAACAGACTTAAAGGCCCACCACCATGTAAAAATACAGGAAAATGGCCCTAGGAGCCACTCCCCCAATTGTGTCTGGGTTAGCAGAGATGGAATATAGATATTTTTTAAGATTTACTTATTATAAATATAGATTGCATGTATGCCTGCAGGCCAGAAGAGGACACCAGAACTCATTACAGATGGTTGTGAGCCACCATGTGGTTGCCGGGAATTGAACTCAGAATCTCTGGAAAAGCAATCAGTGCTCTTAACTGCTGAGCCATCTCTCCAGGCCCCAGAATATAGATTTTAAAAGATGTTATTAAGGAATAACAGAGGGGAGTATGTGCTAGCCACAGGGAGGTTTGGAAGTGCCCAACCATTGAGCTATTTAAGGCATATCAAAATTAACTGGCGTGTGTGTGTGTGTGTGTGTGTGTGTGTGTGTGTGTGTGTATGTATGTATTTCGAACATGCTTACACATGAGTGTAGGGGAGCACCCCTATGCAGGCCAGATATTGACACCCAGGGTTTTCGTCGGTTAACTTCTTTAGCCTCTACCTTATTCATCGAGACAGGGTCTCGCGCTGTACCTGGAGCACATTCTTTCCATTAAGCAGCTGACAAGCAAGCCTCTGGGATCTGCCTGTGTGCACTGGGATTACAGGCGTGCGCTGCTCTGCCCAGCTTTTCTGTGGGTGCTGCAGATACAAACACAGGTCCAGGTTTTCACTTTTCCCAGGGAAGTGCCAGTCCCCATGGCCACCAGTCCACACAGACACCTTCCCTTTTTTACATCTTCCTTCTGTCTGCTCACATTTTTGTGGTTCTATTTTTGTCTCTTACTCTGTTATTCTCTATCACTGGGGATCTGGAACTCAAACCCTCATGCAATCTAAGTAAATAGTCTACTACTGAGTTTGCACCTCACCCCTAATTCCTCTCTCTTGTAAAAACTGAAATCATGAATTGGAAATCTTTCCTGAGTATTTTAGGTCTGTAAATTTTCTCTTAGGTACTGCTTGAGCTGCACACCACAACTTTGAAACACTTTAATATTCTTGGGGATTTTTATTCAATTCAGGTGTTATTCATAAGTGTATTACATAGTTTCCAAATATTGAATATATTCCAGATATCTTCCCTTTACTTGTCCCTAACTTAATTCTACTGTGGTCAGAAAATATACTCTATGTGTTTCCTTATCCAGAATATTATCACTGAGTAAGCAATTCTAAGTCTACTTTTTAAAAGTTTCGGTGGTTAAGGATAAGGCCCACCCACTCTTCTCTCACGTCTAAGAACTGCTATCACTCTTATCCTTGCTTCTTTTTCTTTCTGGTTGTATTTTAACTGTTTTGTCTTCAGTACAAATCTTAAACAATTCTCCATGCCTTTGTATTATCTCTTCTTATTTCTAGCACTTGGGGGTTATTGAGTTTCTATTGATGGATGAGTCTTATCAACTCTGGAAAATCTTGGTCTAAATCCACAAATTCCAGGCCCATGAAATTATCTCAACAATCAAGGTAGATAGCTCTTGTGGAACAAGTCTCAGAGTTAATCTTTACCATGCTGGTTGGATTTTGGTTTTATTGTTGGGTTTTGTTTTGTTTCTGTTTGTTTTTCTCAATTTGACTCTATTTAGAGTCATGTTGAAAGAAAACTTCAATTGGAAAAAAAAAGGCCTCTGTAAGATTGCCTATAGATAAGTCCATAGGACATTTTTTATTAATAATTGATATGAAAGAGTCTAGCCCACTACGAGCAGTTCTACTCCTGGGCGGTAGTCCTGGGTTGTGTAAGAAAGCAAGCCGAACCAACCATGAAGAACAAACCAGTAAGCAGCACTCCCCCACGGTCTCGTTCAGTTTCTGCCTCAGCTTCATGTAAGGATGTAAACAGATATAGAGTATCTCCCACTCTATGCTGCTTTCCCTCAGTGTTCTAGTTACAGAGCCCCAGACCTTTGTAGGTGCTGAATCCTTAGCACAACTGACTCCATGATGGAAATGCCATTCAGGCTGCAAAGTTCAGCACTTAGACAACACCACCTGCCCAAACTAGAACCAAGGCCTAATCCGTCAAAGTCCGCATACTTCTGGGAAAGTCTCTAAATGTACTAACACTTCTTTTTGGTTTCTGTGGTTCCACTTCTGACTGACTGTTCTTGTTAACTGAAGTGTGTCAACACAGAACATGGGTTTTGTACTTAAAAGTTCACCTTGAAAAAGGCTCAGGGCTACACTGGGACGCCAAGCACTCAGTGTAGTTGCCAGACTGGCTAATATGATTTCCTATTGGCTTAACCTAAGTCCAAGCCGGTTTCTCTGCTGAATACCCCACAATAGTTTTATCACAGCAGCAGAAAGGAATCTAGGAGACAGACAGACAGACAGACACACACACACACACACACACAAACACACATACACACACACACACACACACACACACATTTTAAAAAAACTTAAGCTATAATTTTCTCTCCTCTGTGATATTAACACATGTGATTAAACACTTCACTAATACTTATTCTTTCTTCTTTTTTAAAGTTTTATTTTGAATTGTTTATTATGTTTCAAGTTCATTAATCTTTTGCTGCATTTTGTTTTCTCATCTCACATAGTTTAATCTCTGGAAATTCAGTTTAGGTCTTTAAAAACTACCTTCCAAGTCTCTATTATATATTTGACCTTTTCTTCTCTGTCTTTGAACACATAGGATTGATATATAGTCCAACTCTTTACTTCTGCCTCCAAATTCTATCATCTGTATCAGTTTTGATCAGTTTCAATTGGCGGATCCTTCTCCCCACTAAGGTATATATATATGTATATATGTGTGTGTGTCTGTGTATATCTTATATAATATATCCTATATATTATATATTTTATATTATATATAATATAGTATATATATGAAATTTTTGTTAGAAGTTGAACATTGTGGGGTTTGTCTTGTTGTGAACTAGTTATTATAATCTCAGCTTTGCTTTTAAGTTTTGTTTTGAAGTACAGGTTTAAGAACCAGACCAGCATGTAATATAGGATCTATCTTCTGAATTATTAAAGAAAGATTCTTTCCTAACTCATCTATACAACCTTGTGAGTTTTAAGGGTTTACAGTCTGATGATTACAGCTAAACATGTCTCTATCCTCTGTGTGATTTCTGGCTACTTCTCCCTGGAGTCCTTTCTTTTACTGTTCTCCTCTTACCTCTTTTTGATGAAAATATTTTTTTCTCACATAATCTATCCTGCTTATGGTTTTTCCTTCCTCTACTCCTCCCAGCACTGCCCCCCCATCCAGATCCACTTTCCTTATATCTCTCACTAGAAAACAAACAGGCTTCTAAGGGATAATAGTATGGTATAGTAGGGTATAGTATAGTGTAGTATAGTATAGTATAGTAGTATAGCATAGTATAGTAAGATAAAACAAAAGCTAACACATAGGAATTGGACCAAACAAACCAACAGAAGGAAAAAGGGCCCCAAAAGAAGACACAAGAATCGGTCAGCGGCTGAGTATCCTTTGCATACTCAGGAGTCCGATAAAAAACTCTACACTGAAGCCATATGTGTACAGAGGACCTGGTGCAGACCCGTGCAGACCTATGCAGATCTGTGCAGACCCGTGACCTGTGCACGCTGCCTAGGTCTCTGTGAGTTCGTATGAGCTTTGGTCATGATGATTAAAGGGTCTGGTTTCCTGCATCCTCCATTCGCTCTCTTACACTCTGCCTCCTCTTCCACGGGGTTTCCTGAGCCCTGAAGGGAGGGCTTTGATGATGACATTCTATTGAGGGCTCAGTGTTCCGAGGTCTCTGACTCTGCATCATGCCTGACTGTGGGCCTCTCTCTGTATTTGTTCCCTCCGCTGCAGGAGGAACTTCTCTGATGATGACTGAATAAGTCACTGTTTATGAGTATAGCAGAGTGTCACTAGAAATCATTTTATTGCTATGTATTTTTAACAACAGTAGTACTTAGTTTTAACCTAGTACCTGGACTAACTAGTCTCAGGTTCTTGGTTACCCAAGCATTGGCAGGTATGGGTTCTATCTTGTGGAGTGAGCCTTAAGTCAAATCGGATATTGGTTGGTTATTCTCCAAGTTTTGTGCCGCTATTGCCTTAATATGTCTTACAAGGGTTTGTGATCAGGTTGGTCTTTGCATTACTCTTTTGGTAGTGTGCAGAGTATATTTCTATACTAAAGAAGCTAGAAGGCTCTGTATAGGCAACAGCTGGACATCTCCATGTTCAGTGAGTTGTATAGGTGTTGTCTTCAGCAATGGAGCCTTGTTGTCAGATTGTGGAGAGCAACCTATAATCTTAGCAACAGCATGGGTTGTTTGGGGATTCCCATGGAACCCTTTTAGCCAACAACTCAATTAGATGTAACTCAATTCCACTATTGCAAGCTTCATTTGGTATAAGAGATGATCTGTCTCTTCCATTATTTGGTGATTTTATTTAGATTGTGTATATATATATATATATATATATATATGTATATATATATATGAAAGATTTATTGTTTTATGTACATATATAGTATATAATATATACTATAGAAAGATTTTTCTGTATTAGGTTTCCATACTATCCCTCAGATGGCCCTTAATTTTTTCTCTTCCTATAATCCCTCCCTCATTCCTCCCCTCCTCTTCCCCTCTCCACTTACTCTTCCTGTGCCAGTCCCTCCATACTATCCTTATGTATCTAGTCTACTCATAACTATTTATCCTATTTCCCTTTTGTAATAAGATCTATCTGTCCCAAAGTCTCTTTAGTCTATATGTAACCTCTATGGTTCTACAAATTGCAACTTAGTTATCATTGACTCAGCAGCTAATATCCATATGTAAGTGCATACATACCATATTTGTCTTTCTGGGTCTGGGATACCTAATTCAGGGTGATTTATTTCTAGTTCCATCCATTTGCTTGCCCAAAAAAAATTGTTTTTTTAATGGCTGAGTAATACTCCACTGTGTAAATGTACCATATTTTCTTTATTTTCTGTCAATTTCTGCCTTTTACAAAAAAAGAGCCACAATGAACACGATTGAGCAAGTGTCTCCGTGGTTCTCTGGGAATATGCAGTAGATCAATTCCCATCTTCCAGAAAGACCATCACACTGATTTCCATAGTGTCTGCACAAGTTTGGACTCCTATCAGCAATGTGAGCTATCATTTATTTTATTGATATTAGCCATTCCAATGAGTGTAAAATGAAATCTCAAAGTAGTCTTGATTTGTATTTCCCTGATGGCCAAGGATGCTGAACATTTCTTTAAGTGTTCCTTGGCCATTTGAGCCATTCTGAATTCTCTCTTGTGGATTCTCTGTTTAGATCAGTACCCCATTTTTAAGTTGGTTCATTTGTTTTCATAATATCTAGCTTCTTGAGCTTTTTTTTATATTTTTGATATTAGTCCCCTATCAGATGTGTAGTTGGTAAAAATCTCTTTCCGTTGCTGTAGACTATTGCTTTGTCTAAACGATGGTGTCTTTTACTGTACAGAATCTCCTCAGTTTTATGAGGTTCCATTTATACATTGTTGATCTTAGAACCTGAGCTCACTGTGTTCTGTTCAGAAAGTCTTTTTCTGTGCCAATGTGTTCAAAGCTATTCTCCTCTATCTGCTTCTGTGTATCTTATGTTGAGGTCTTTGACCCATTTGGAGTTGGGTTTTGTGCAGAGTAATAAATATGGATCTATTTGGATTCTTCTACATGCAACCATCAAGTTTGAACATGATGTTAAACGATGTCTTTTTTCCAGTGTGTATGTCTGGCTTCTTTATAAAAAATCAGGTGTTCAAAGGTGTGTGAATTTATGTCTAGGTATTAAGTTTGATTCCATTGATAGACATGTCTGTTTTATGCCGATACCTTGCTGTTTTTATAACTATAGCACAGTAGTACAACTTGGAATCAGGAATAGTGATACCTCCCATAGTTCTTTTATGATAAGGATGGTTTTAGCTACTCTGAGTTATTTGTATCTTCATATGAAACTGAAAATTGTCCTCTCAAGATCTGTGAAGAATCGTTTTGGAATTTTGATAGGGATTGCACTGAATCTGTAGATTGCCTTTGATAAGATGACCATTTTTACTATGTTAATCCTACCAATCCATGAGCACAGGAGATCTTTTCATCTTCTGATACCTTCTTCAGATTTTTTCTTCAAAGACTTAAAATTTTTATCGTGCAAGTCTGTCACTTGCTTGGTTAGACCCAGGATGTCTTATATTATTTAAGGCCGTAGTGAAAGGTGTTTTTCTCCATTTGTCATCTATCTATAGGAGAGATACTGATTTCTGTGAATTAGTTTTGTATTTGTGTCTACTTTGCTGAAAGTGTTTGTCAGCTGGAGGAGTTTCCTGGTGGAACTTTTCTAAGCTCCTTATGCTTACTATCATATCTGCAAATAAGGATAAAAGTGTATATATATATACACACATATCTTCCTTTACAATTTGTATTGAAGGAGATACAATTTGTATCTCGGATATGGGCTTGCTGTAAACTGCCTTTATTATGTTCAGATATGTCCTTGCATACTTAATCTCTCCTAGACGTTTATCATGAGAGGTATTTAATTTGATCAAAGGCCTTTTCTACATCTAATGAGATGGTCATGTGGTTTCTGTATTTTATCTTGTTTATGCATTACTTTATTGATTTACATATGTTCAACAATCCCTGAATTTCTGGGATAAAGCCTACTGGATCACGGTGAATGATTTTTTTTTTAAATGCACTCTTGGATTTGGTTTGCAAGTATTGTACTGAGAATTTTTGAATCAATGTTCATAAGGGGGAATGGCCTATAATTCTCTTTGTTGGGTCTTTATGTGGTTTGGGTATCAGGATAATTGTGTCCTCATAAAATGAATTGGGTAATGTTCCTCCTAATTCTAGTCTGTAGAATAATTTGAGGAGTACTTTAACTAACTCTTCTTTGAAACTCTGGTAGAAATTTTTGCTAAAACAATCTGGCCCTGGGCTTTTTTGGTTGGGAAACTATTAGTGACTGCTTCTATTTCACTAGGGGTCTATTCAAATGGCTTATCTGATCTTAATGTAACTTTGGTAAGTAGTATACATCAAGAAAATTATCCATTTCTTTTAGATTTTCCAATTTGGTAGAGTACAGATTTTAAAACATGTCCTTATGATTCTCTGGATTTCCTCAGTGCCTGTTATTATAGCTCCCTTTTCATTTCTAATTTTGCTATTATGGGTATTTCCCCCCTCTGTCTTTTAGTTAATTTGGGTATTTGTCACACTTATTGATTTTCTTGAAGAACCAACTCTTTGTGTCAATGATTCTTTAAATTTTTTGTTTGTTTTTATTTTATTGATTTCAGCTCTAAATTTGATTGATTGCCATTTCTTTTTTTTTTAATTTAATTTTATTTTATTTTTTTAATTTACATTCCAAATCACTTCCCCTTTCCCGTTTCCTCCCTCCCCGAAAGTCCCATAAGCCCCCTTCCCTCCCTCTTTTCTCCGTTCAACCCCCTCTCATTACTCTGTCCTGGCGTTCCCCTACATCCAGTCTTTCCAGGACCAGGGGTCTCTCCTTCCATCTTTTTAGAAATCTATTGATATGCTGATTGTGTCTAGGGTATTCTGAGATTCTGGGTCAATATCCCCTTATCAGTGACTTCATACCATGTGTGATCTTTTGTGATTGGGTTACCTCACTAAGGATGATATTTTCAAGTTCTGACCATTTGCCTAGGAATTTCGTGAATTCATTGTTTTTAATTGCAGAGTAGTATTCCATTGTGTAAATATACCACATCTTCTGAATCCATTCCTCCGTTGAGGGACATCTGGGTTCTTTCCAGCTTCTGGCTATTATAAATAAGGCTGCTATGAATATAGTGGAGCATGTGTCCTTATTGCATGCAGGTAAAGTCTCTGGGTATATGCCCAGGAGTGGTATAGCCGGATCCTCCGGAAGTGTCATGCCCAGTTTTCTGAGGAGCCGCCAGACTGCTTTCCAGAGTGGTTGTACCAGCCTGCAATTCCACCAGCAGTGGAGGAGTGTTCCTCTTTCTCCACATCCTCGCCAACAACTGCTGTCTCCTGTGTTTTTGATCTTAGCCATCCTGACTGGTGTGAGATGGAATCTCAGGGTTGTTTTGATTTGCATTTCCCTAATGACTAAGGATGATGAACATCTCTTTAGGTGCTTCTCAGCCATTAGATATTCTTCAGGCCATTTCTTACTCCAGGGCTTTCGGGTGTGCTGTCAGGTGATTGACTAGCGTGAGGCCTTGCCTGGTGCTGTCAGGTTACTAGCGTGAGACCTTGCCTGGTATGTGTTTGCTTGCTTGTTTGTCTGTTTTTATGTAGGCACTTAATGTTATGAATTTGCCTCTTAGATCCACCTTCGTTGTGCCCCACAAGTTTCAGAATGTGGATTTTCATTTTCATCCAATTCTGGAAAGTCTTTAATTTCTGTCTTGAGTCATTCAATAGAGAGTGGTCCAGTCTCCATAAGTTTGTAAGCTTTGTTGTTTCTGTTGATGTTGATATCCAGCTTTAATCTACGGTGATCAGATAGTCTGAAAAGTGTGATTTCCATTTCTTGTATCTGTTGGGATTTGTTTGGTGTCTGAGGAAATGGTCAATTTTTTAAGAAAGTTCCATGAGTTTTGGGAAGAAGGTGCGTTCTTCTGTGTTTGGATGAAATGTTCTAACATCAGTTAGCCGGAGCATTTCTGTTTGGTTACTGTCTGGATGACCCATCTATTGGGGAAAGCGGGGAACTGAAGACTCTCACTATCAGTCTGTGATAGTCAATATGTGATTTAAGCTTTAGTGTGTTTCTTTTACAAACATGGGTGCCCTTGTATTTGTTGCATAGATGTTCAAAATTGAGATGTCCTCTTGGTAGATTTTTTCCTTTAATGAGTATGTATTTCTTCTCATTAGTTTTGAAGTGTATTCTGTCAGATATCAAAATGGCTGCTCCAACTTGCTTCTTAGGAGTTTTTGCTTGGAATATCTTTTTCCATCCTTTTACCCTGAGGTGATAGCTATCCTTGATATTAAGGAGTATTTCTCAGATGCAGCAGAAGGATGCATCCTGTTTTCCTATTCATTCTGAAAGTCTTTGTCTTTTTATTGGGGGAATTGAGACTGTTGATATTGAGAGATATTTATGAGCAGTGTTTATTGTGTTATTTTGTCAGAGGTGGTGGTGGTGGAGATGGAGGAGGGGGTAGTGGTGATGGTGCGTGTATATGCATGTGTATTTCCCCTCTTTCAATTTGCTGGACTGGGACTATTTATTCTTTCTTTTTCTTGGGTGTGGCTAACTTCTTTAGGGTTGAATTTTCCTTGTAGCACCTTCTGTAGGACTGGATTTGTAAACAGATATTGCTTCAATTTGATTTTATTGTGTTCTGTCTGGTTCCTGTGTCTTGATAAGCGTCTATTTCAGTTATGAAATTTTTCTTCTATTATTTTGTTGAAAATATCTCCTGTACCTTTGACCTGGGTTCCTTCTTCTTTCTCTATTCTTATTATTCTTAGATTTTGTCTTTTCATAGTGCCCCAGATTTCCTTGATGTTTTGTGACAGGATTCTTTCAATTTTAACATCTTCTTTAATCCAGGGATCCGTTTCTTCTATGTTGTCTTCGATCCCTGAGATTCTCTCTTCCGCCTCTTGCATTCTGTTGGTGAAACTTGCCCCTGAGGCTCTTGTTCCAGTTCCTACATTAATTTCCACAATTCTCTCAGCTGGGGTTTTCATATTGATTCTACTTCCCCTTTCAGGTTTTGAACTAATTTAATTATTTATTTCCACTGTTGGTATTTTCATAGACTCCTTTAAAGGATTTAATTTCCTCTTTAAGGACCACTATCATTTTCATAAAGACTATTTTAAGGTCTTTGCCTGTGTTTCAGCTATGTTGCGACACTCTGGGCCTGCTGTGACAGGGTTGCTGGCTTCTGCTGGACCCGTCTTCTCCTGCCTATTGGTGATTGTGCTTTCACACTGGCTTCTGGGCATTTGGGTTTGGGAAGACTGTGATCCTGGGTGCTGCTATCTGATCTTGTCTTTGTTGGGTGGATGTTGTGCTCTTCAGTTTCATTGCCATTTCTGGTTCTTAGGAGTGTGTGTGGCTGTGTGTTGCCTGGTAGGAAATTCTTCTGGGATTCTGATAGGTGTGGCCACTGGGGGTTCCAAATAACACATGTTTCATGTTATTGGGAGCTGAGACTTAGGAATGGGGATGGGAGAGTTAGGAAGAGGGCTGTGCCAAGGGAGTTAACCAGAGGGTAGAAAGTGGAGTGGTCTATTAGGATATGCTTAGTGCCCTGGGGATGTGACAGAGAGTGAAAGAGGCCACAATAGAAGGTCTGCTATAGGACTGGGGGTGAGAATCAGGGTTGTACTTGGAGGGATAAAGGGAAAGGAAAGATCTGCAGTGAGCTCACTTGCTTTCCTGGCTGGAGAGGCCTGTGGTTTCCCAGGAAATGTCTGCTGTGGTTGGGGGTTGGGATAAAGAAGAAGGAGAGGAAGCTTAGTAGGTGAATTGCTGTGTGATCCACTGAGCTGGAAGAGGAGCAGGATGCAGATGCTCTGCTGCAGAGCTGGGCGTGACACTAGGGTACTAGACTCAGAGGAGCAGAGGTGAAGATCTGCAGTCAACCCACTGGGAGTCCCTGGAGTCCCTTTTCACTCCGACAGATGTCCACGCCTTCCTCCTCAGTCAGCACTGACTGGGACTCAGCAGACACTGGAGAAAGACCCCACTTTCTCCAGAAGACACACAGTTGGGGATTCATGTGGACCTCCCCTTCTGTTCTCTCCCCATGAAGTCCCAGCATCCTGACTTCTCTACTCTGGTAGCTCCGCAATCTGAGGGAGATGAGTACCAGGCTCCTAGTCACCCTCCCTAACCCACACACTACCATGGGTTTTCTTCCAAGCATCAGCTATGAAAATAGAGCCCAGCTTGATCTTTCTTTTTTCTTCCTGTCTTTTTTTTTTTTTTTTTTTTTTTTTGGCTTTCTGCAGTTACTGTCCTTTGCTATCTTGAGAGCCATTTTTTCAGATTCTATCTGAATTCGTTGTCATTTGAGGCTGGAAAGCCAGTCCCTGTCAAACTGTATATAAAAGTAGAAGTATGACCTGTAAATATCATTTTAATATCTAGGACAGTAGTAGCCATCCACAGGCGAAAAATATGGGAGTCAGGGAGATGAGGAGTGGTGTACCAAAAATCAGTGATATGGACCACAAAGTGATACAATTAGAACTGGGGTGTACAGAGATAGCTCGATGGTAAGAATACAAACTCTGCCAGGCAGTGGTGGTGCATGCCTTTGATCCCAGCACTTGGGAGGCAGAGGCGGATGGATTTCTGACTTCAAGGTCAGCCTGGTGCACAAAGTGAGTTCCAGGACAGCCAGGACTACACAGAGAAATCCTGTCTTGAAAAACCAAAAAAAGAATACATATTGCTTGGGCAGAGAACTGAAGTTTGGTTCCTAGCACCTGTGTCAGACAGCTCACAATCACCTACACCTCCAGTTCCAAGGTTGGTTCAGAACTGTCTGTAGCTTCAGTGTCAAGGGGATTGATACCTCTGACTTCTGTGGGCACCCACATTGACATGTCAGTACCCATACATAGACACACTCACACAGAATTAAAAAAAATAAATAAATCTTAGGAAAAGAGACATGGTTAAACTGTTCTGCAGGGATAGAATCAAGAACAGACACCTAAGGATTCCTCGATAACCTAAAGAAATGTGACTTTAGCAGAAGAATATAGAGCGTCTTATGCTCAGTCACCAAATATTAGGCCCTGTGCAGCTTGATACTGACTGTAGAGTAATGGGCTATGGTGACTACCTACCTGGCTCTTGGAACCAGAACCATGCTCCTGTGTCTTGAGCATGACTCTATGCCCTGTCTTGAGTCTGTTTCCTTACTATTTGCCTGCCTTTCTAACCCAAAAGGAATTTAAAGTTAAATATAGAAATGACTAAGGCTTTCTAAAAGTAAAATATTAAAATTTAGGAACAAAATATATAAGGTTCAGATCTGTGTTGTGTTTAAGAAAATTTTTATATTAGGATATCTAATCATTTAGAATTGTGGTTCTGATCTAAAATATGTATTGCTTTTGGCCTATAAATTTAAGTAGAAAATTATTTTCTTAAATTTGTAAAGAATGTGGACAATTAACATATTTAGGTGTTCAGTGTAGCTTTTAAAATATAATATATCTGAGAAGATAATGTTGGCTAGTCAAACAGATTGAAAAATTAAAATTGAGTGCATAAAATTTTAAGATAGTGGCTGAAGCTCAGTGACTCAGTGGATAGTGGCTCAGTGGCTAGGAGTACTTATTACTCTTCCAAAGGACTTTGCAGCACCAATATGGAGGTTCACAACCATCCCTAGCTCCAGTTCCAGGAAGTCTGACACCCTCTTCTGGCCTCAAGGACACCAGTTACACATGCACAGTATACAGACAGACAAAACACTAACACACAAAAAAATAAGTAAGAAAAAATTTTAATGAGGGTTTAAGTACTTTAGAGGAAATTATATGGGCCCTTGACATGTAATTCTAAATCGTTTCTGTATTGTCAAATGGAATTCTCATAAACTTTGGATTTGAACTGGGGGGATCAGTTTTATTTTAGAATGTTAATACAAATGTTGAGATGCAAGTAGACCCTAAATTACGTCTCATTTGTCTTTCCTCGGAATATCCAACATGTGGGGCATTGCAGAACGCCCTGTAAGGTGACTGCTGTGAGCTACTGCCTACTGAGGCCTTCTCATATCAGTGCTGGCCCCTGGTCAAGCATGCTCTGAAAGGCCCTCCCTCAGGTCTTTCAAACCCTCCAGAGTAACGATTATCTTTAGTTCTTATTTTAAAACGAAACAACTGAGACTCTCAGCCATGATGAGGTAGAGCCTGGTGGCCCTTCACAAACCAGCTGGGCTCCCAGCAGCTACTCCACAAGGAGCCCAGTCCTTTGTTTTGTTTTTAAACTTTTCCAGCAACAGCATAGGAAACAGTAAAAGATGGAGTTGGGGAGGCCAACCAAAGACTGACTGTCCCCAGCCAGGGTATGAACAAGAAACTATGAGCTATGACTGTGCCATTGAGTTGGGCAACAATGACAAGCTTAGAGGACAGGGATGGGCCACTTGGAAGGCTGCCACTGAAGCTCAGTGAGAACTGTGATTCCTGATCATTGTCCTTTCTATGGAGAACAGCAGGGAACATGTGGCAAGAAGGGGGAGGTTTCAGAGAGGAGAGAAGGAATGGATGTGACCATGAAAGATCTGTAAACTGCCATCCCTGAGTGTTGAATCTTGGAACAGAAACAGGAACTACGGCAAAAACCCTACAGTCACAGAGTTAATCCATTCGAGTTACAACTAGTTTTTGGCTTGCATCACCTATGCTAAAAGAACTTAATCCAGGCTTTTGTTTGCAATGTTTTAGTGATCTAAGCCTCTAAGGCCAAAACCAAATCAGTGTGTGAACTAGAGCAATCTTCCACCACCTCCACAACGAGACCCAACATAGGCAGGTTATATGGACCAGGACCAAAACAGCACCTCCTTACCCAGCAAGCAAAATGGAACATTCCCCAAGACGACCATGGACAGCGCCTATGTCAACTGCAGAAGGATACTAAAATCAAACTTAGACTGGCATTGTGAGGGCTGCCAACACCCTTCTGCCCCCTGCATTTTGGATCCATGACCCATCACCAAGCTAAATGTGTCAGCCCAGTGTGTATTAATGAGTCCTGAAGTATCTTCCATAATTTAGGATCTGGTCTTACCTTGAAGTAAACAGGTTCTAGAAACTTGTTTAATTTTTCTTTTGTTCACTTGAATCATCAAAGATATTGACCTGATAATTTTTTCATTGCTAGAGCAGAACCCATTACAGTCACTAAGAAGTTTTAATTGAGTTTATCAAATATAATTACCTTTCCTCCACCCATCTTCTCCTCAGTTTGCCTCCCTCAATCTGGAAGAACCAAGTCCAGCTTTCTCAAAGAACCCTTGCATGTTCAAATGGCTTCCCAGGAGTCTTTGAGAGGTAGTTAATGACATGTAATTTAATTTTTTGGTCATTAGTCTCAGAGGCTTTGAGGTTTTGATCCAAGCTTTCTGTTATCCTGACAGAAGGAAAATAAAACTCCACCTCAAATTAAATATTTGCCTGTGCCTACAGTTATCTGTTTATTGGGCACGTAATTCTGCAAGTTTGAGTCCACAGAGTTTGGCATCCTTCTGATACCTTGGTCTTTGCCTCAGTCTTCAGAGCTCTAAGAACACTTGAAAACTCAGGTTTCACCAACATTTCTAGATTTCAGGGTCTCTGCAGGGACACATAGGAAACCTTAGCCTGTTCCTTATTTTTCATGTGAGATCAAAAATCCTCAGACCTTGAACTTTGGCCATGAGGTGTTCCTGTCAAAAATACAGCTGATGGGGGAAAAGTAGAGAGCTCATCAGTTAGTGTCAGTGAACCCAGTGTTCAGCCACAAACTGGCCAAGCCCCCCAATGTCTGTGAAGGAGTGTGGGGTTTATCAAGGAAAAGCTTTAGCTTCTTACCAAGTTGGCTTTACACTCCTAGAGTGTAAGAGAGTGTTCTACAACCTAACAATGTTGTAGAAGAGAACTCAGCAGGCAGGCAAAAACACTTGCCTTATGAGACCCAGGACTTGAGTTCAGAGTCTTAAAACTCCTGTAAAAAGCAACTGTAAGCCCAGCACCCCTGTGGAGGGATAGGAGGTGAGACAGGAAAGATGCCTAGAAGCCCAGCTAGTCCAAAACACATGACAAAGTATCAGAAACAAGAGAGACTGGCCTATACAAATAAAAACTGTGACCAAACTCCCAAAGTTGTCCTCTGACTGCTACACATACATACACTGCAGCAAATATGTACATATCCTCCCTCTCTCTCACATATACACACACAGAGATTAAAATGTATGTATCTGTGTGTGTGTGTTGAGTGTGTGTGTGTGTGTGTGTGTGTGTGTGTGTTGAATGCATCCAGCAGGTTGGCTCAGCAGTTAAGGGAACTTAATTAAACCTGACTATATGCTGTTAGTCCCTGAAGCACACACTGGAAGGAGAGCTCTCCCTCCTGCATGGTCTGACTGTCACATGCATACCATGAATACACTTGCACACAAACAATAAATAAAAATAAATGCAAGAAATGAAATTTTACATAGATGTGAAAGAAAAGTCAGTAGTAGTAAGAAGTAGAGGCATAAATATATTCAGGACTTCAGAAAGAGGCACAGGGTTACCAGGCCACCCCTCTTTGGCTTTAGGACAAGCCCCCCACCTCCCTCTGGCTTGGTGGTCAAGCCAAGCCTCGGTTCTCTTCAACTCTCATTTCCATCAGCAGCTCTTTAGGGACTACAAAGGCTCTGCATCTCCTGGAGTGAGGAATTTACCATAATCCCCCAATTGTCCTGCTCCATCTTGAGAGAACTTGGATCCAATGAAAAGTGCCACCACATGCAGCAAACCCAAACTTCAAGGGCAATGCCATCTCCCAGATGCTCACACTAACAAGTTCAGGCTGGTCCATTTCTCATCTCACATACCACCTGCCTACCCACCAGGGATCTTATGGCTCTACCTCCAAAATACACCTAAAGTTTTATCACATCTGATCATCAACAGTTATAACCCTGATAGAAGGCACCCACATCCTTAGCACCGATCACCACAGCAGTAACGATTGCTGGTCTAGTGGTTGTTAGGAATGCAGTAGCCAGAGTGTTCAAAGCATAAACTAGACCATGATATCCACTGGCTCAAAACATTCTGAGGACTCCCCAAGTCAAACCCCTTGCAGCTGCCACCACCATTGTCAACGCCAATGCCATCAACCAGAGCCTAGCAGAATTGCTTCCATCCTGCCTCTTTCTCCTGAACTTCACCTCCTTCCTGCTCCTCCTCCTCTGCTGTAGCCACACAGGCTTCCTTCCTGGTGTTACAGAACATCTTGTACATCCCCACCTCACCCCTGCTGCCCCGCCCTTACCCCACCAGCCCCTTGCCAGCAGTTAGCTTTTAACTACTTTCAAGCCTTTGTTCACATGGAACTTGATGGCCAACACATTTAAAACTGCAGTACACTCCCACCCCTGCCTGCCGCCTAATGTTCTCATCTCCCCATTGATATGGTTGGCATTTTTTTCTTCATACATTGCTTGTGCCACCATCTGAGGTGCTACTCAAGAGCTAATTTGTTGCGTAGATTCTATCTTTTGTCACTAGGGTAAATTATTCTCTGGTGTCCGGTCTAAGAACAGTACTTGGCTTATCATAGGCATTCAGTATGTTTAGGCAAAGTTAATCAACTCTGCCAGAGAGCACTTTCCAGGCCTCACCTTTCTGACACTGTTGACTACAGTGCCTTCCCTGAAGTTCTCTTCCGTTTCCCTCCTCCATCCCCACACTCCACCCAACCTCCTCTCTAGAACCTTGCTCCTCTCCGACACCCACACCCACCCACGCTGTTGACTACTGTTCAAAATCTAGAGCAGCTCTCAAGTATCCATCTTCAAATAGACCTCAAGTTCCAGACTAATTAACCAGCTGGTTACCAGGTAACCTCAGATTCAGTATGACCAAATCTACTCCTTTTCTGGAGTTGCCTTTTTCAGTGAGCATCATTATCTACCTGGCCCAGGCCCTAGGTCACTCCTTCCATGATAGTCCTCATCTGTTGAATGGCCTGGCCCCCTTGGCTCCCTCGGCCAACACTTACCTGATGACCAGCAATCCTCCTACAGTCTCTTACTTCTTTCATTACATATAGCAACTGTACATATTTTGGAAATAGAGTATAACATGTATACAACATCTATTCCACATGTATATAACATGTAATGATCAGGTCAGGGGGGTTGAGAATGCACTATTTCTTGGCATCAGGAGCACTCGAAATCCATTCTGGTGGCTATTTTCTCAGCCATGGTTACCTCCTGCTATACTGCGGGATGACTCTGTTTCTCATCTCGCTCCTTTGCCCTGTCAAAGTGTGACCCTTCAGTCAGAGAGCTCTCTAGCTGTGGAGAGACATACATGATATCTATGAAGAAATATAAATCACCATTGGAGAAAGTGGACATAAGCTCCCGCCCCTAACCAAGAAGCTTTCTGCAATTGCCATCTGTTATATAAAAAAAAAAGCTTTCTCCAGTGGAGGCTCACCAGGTATATTAGCCACACTGCAGGGTAGGTCTCCTGCCCAGAAGTCAAGGGCCAGCACAAAATAAACTCAGTGGTATTTTTACAGACTTTTGCCTCATATTGTTTTGTTTGGACATTTCAGTCTTACTGGTCTCTTGCTTATGTATTATTTTTTTCTTGTTTAGTGTTTGTATGTGGTGTGTGTGTGTGTATGTGTGTATGTGTGTGTGTATGAGGGATGTGTGTGTACGTGTGTGTGCATGTGTGTGTATGTGAAAAAGAAAGAGACAAAGAGAGACACTAGAGAGTGTTTCTTGAGGTTTTTTGTTCTTGTTTGTTTTCTAAAGAGAGAAAGAAAGGGTGCAGAGTTGGAAAGCTAGGAAGGATATGTGAGGAATTGGGTAAGGGGAAAGCATGATCAGAATATATTGTATGAAAAAAAGTAAATATTTTATATTTTAATATATATGTTAAATATATATTATATACAAATATATTTACATTATATTGTTTATATTTTATACAACTTACATATTTATATTATAGTTTATATATTAATCTATGTTATAATATAATATATTTATATTATACAATATATAAATATATTAAAATATACTTATAAATTATTATGTAGCCAAATATAATTATATATATTGAAAACATATATAAATATATAAATATATGTCTATAAATATATATATATATATATATATATATATATATAAAAACTGAAGTCTCTTCCATAAGGAACAGAAGGACAATCCAAGCATCCTGCTTCCTGAGGTAGCTGACCTAGGTCAGGAACACGAATGCTTGGGGCCTTTACACTGTCCTATGGAGAGTCAAGGGTTTGTGGAGCAGCAATGGGTGTGGCAGACTGGGCCATCAGAGGTGACCATCAGATCCAAACTCACCTGCCACAGGACCTGCCATCCTGACTGTCATCGAAATGACAGGGAATACTGCCACATGTGCAGTCCCAGAATGAAAGGGACACCAGGAACCACTGATATGCCATGATATTCATAGAGCAAGGGTCAGACACTGAGTCTCTGCTCTAGACACATCCACACCCAGAACTGCATTTACTCCTAAAAGGGCCAGCACACAGAGGGCTCCCTCTCCACCCACCTTCAGACTGCACCTTCAGTCCAGCACCCTAGGAGTAGGGAGACACACAGAAGAAGCTTGAATTTCATGGAAAGTGCCCTTCTGTGATAAGCAACTCGGTCTGGAAAAGCAGAAAGGAAAGTTTAGCCTTGATGTTTTAGAACAAAGAGTTAAGAAACAACAATGTAAGCTTTTGTTAATATTAAACGCTGAATGAAATGTCTGATGGTGCAGAAAGGGCCCTTCAATAGTGGCCATGCTGTGATGTTGGATGAACATGTTCGCTGTCTTCAACACGAGTCTTGTAGCAGACACGGGAGACTTCCTCGGCTCATCCTTGCAGAGGACTGTCCACAGAAACGCAGAATCTCGAACTTCCCTTGTTTCTACACCTGCCTTTAGCTTCCCTGCCTTAGGTGTGGATTACCCTGCTCAGAGTCTGGGACTCTGTAGAGGAGCCTGGGAGGCACCAAGTCTGCTGCAAAAACTCTCAACCTTCTACCTAGACAGATGTGTTTTATCTGCCTTCTCTCAGTTCCACGTAAAATGTCCTTTAATAGAAGGATTCCATTGCTTTTTATAATATTTGAAAAATTTGTCTTGGATACCTTTCTTCAAAGCTTTTTAATTTGATAAGAGCCAGAAAAGAACATGAGGCTAGACATTGGCCTAGAAGTCCAGAATCCTACTCAGACTGACTCAAATTTGCCAGCTCTGAGGTTGCCGGTGTCTTTATTGCCGCCGCCGCGCCCCCGCCCGTCTGAACTCCACACCAGGCTAGGGACACAGCATAAATCATGGAAGGTCAGCACACTGAAGGAGCTTGGAAAAGCTCCAGTGCAGACACCTCACCACACAGCTGAGAAACTAGAGGTGCAGAGGGGTTGCCCTAGTGAGCATCAGGCTGGGGTGACTTTACCCCACCCCAACTCCCCCATAGCCCTTTCACCTATCTCCTGCCAGTTCTCAGTTGACTCATTGTCTCCCCCTGCCTCTGAGACTCACTTAGAATAAAAATGTCCCCCTCACAATGCCACCAGTGTTCCCTGCAGGACACCAGGCATCTGTTGGGGATCTGTGATCCCTGGAAAACTGCAGTAAATAAATGTTGCCATCAATCATATAAGCAGCTGTCTCAAAGAGCCCGAACTAGAAGAAGAGATGGCTCTAACTGCCTGTTTTAACTTCCGGAAAGTTTTCTCCCACCATCTCCCCTTCTCTGAGAAACTCCTGGTCTCACTTCCTAAACAGAGCCTTCCAAACAGGGCCACATTCCCGTCCCAGCTTCAAAACAGCTGAGTCCTGGCACTGAGGGACAGAACACCTGCCTTCCTCAAAGTGAAGGCAAGATGGCTCTGTCCCAGCCTGTGGTCAGAGCTAAGCAGAAAGCCCTGGCCAGGAGGAGACTGCTTCTTAAACTGGGTGGCAACCGAGGCTGAGACAAGTGTGCAGTCAGGGTAAGGAGTAACTTCCGAAGGAGCAAGAGCCCGGAGTGTGAGCGGAAGCCAGAGAAAGGTCCTATCTGACTATGGGCTCCGCTTTCCTCCTTACGCGAGTGACCACATGAATAGGGTCCCTTTGCGGGTACCTTAGAGCAGAGCCTTCTGCCCATAGCAGGCTTTCCTGCACAACTCTCTGTGACTTCCTTTATACCACCCCCACACAGGCATGGCCTTCTGTGTCTTCCTCAGCACCACAGTCCTTCTCATCTCTCAGGGGCCTGTGTCAACTTTTTCCTGCAGGATGTGGTTGACACCTGTCCCCAGGTATCTTCTTAGTCTCCCTGTCATCCACTGTAGCCCAGAACTCACAGTTCCCTTCCCCCTGGATTTTCCCATTCCTCCCTAATTTAAGCCACATTAATTCTTTTAATGCTTATTCCCACACAGCCAAGTAGTTGCTCCCCCAAGGGCGATGGCCAGAGCTCCACTCTCACAGCAAGCGATTCCTGCTGCCGCCCCCCATAGGACTAGCCTGCATATACGCACACAGCTCTCACTGCAGCTGGAAGGCCGTGCTTCCTGACACCTAGAGGTGTCTCACAGACTCCTGGCATTGTGACTCTGTTCCCCCACTTCCCACCTGACATACCCTGGTTCACCCCATCCTCTCTCCGTCCCACGGAGAGGCCCGCTTAATGTACATCCATTTGTGCTGTGTCTGCGCTCCCTGTGACCAGAGGACAGGTAGGTGTCAGCACCCCGACTCCACAGGAGCAGAAACTTCCTACTGAGCTTAAAGTTCTATCTCCCTTGTGCACAGCTATAGGTCCCCAGCCCAGCAGCGTCCTCTGCCATTGCACACTCAAGGACAGAGGCAAAGTTCCAGGGTTCTGGGAAGCAAGAGGATAAAATAGGCAGAGAGAGACAAAGAAGACAGGCCACATTGGGGTGTCATTCACTCTCAATCCAAAAAACCTGAGAAAAAGGTTTTCCAGTCATCTGGGAAAACCAAACAGAGCTAGAATGGGGTCAGCTGGAGGAAGAGGCTAGCCTGGCAGCCACCATACACTCGGCCAGAACCAGGCGGCCTTGTGGACACAGCCCTGTCCCCATGCTGTGGAAACCTGAGGGGGCAGTGTTACTAGTGTCCTGGGAGGAACTCTGTGTATTTCTCTGTTATCGGCTGGGGGAGGCCTACAGCGTTTGTTGGACCCTACAGGCAAACACAGTAGCCAAACCTTCGAAACAGGACGTCTTTGTCCATGACTGACACCCTGGCCTAGAGCCCAGCTCTGCTTCAGGGGAGGATTTAGGTCACAAGAAAATGGGGGTTGGGTAGGGGGTGGCTATCGTCTTAGAAATCTGTCTCTGTAAAACTTGGGGAAGCATTTCACCCCTTCCCAGGGTCACATCCTCGCCCTGGGTGACCTTACTTTGTATTACGCTGACTTTGAAAATAGAGCCTTGGCTGGCCTCCTCGGCCTCTTTAAAAATGCTATTTGGCAAATTCCCACCTGGCTGGAACCTCCCCCATCAATCTGTTGCCTCTTTCTAGTCAGCTCAAATCAGTATGTCTTTCCCAACCTCTGTTCAGTATAAAGACCGGTGCAAACATGACCGTGAAGCCCCTGGAACCCTCCAGTATACTGGGGAGTTACCAAGGGCCATGAACTAGGACTGATCTCCAAAGCCAGTGAGCGTCCCAGACAAGGCTGGTGCCCTGGCCTGCTAATACTCCCCTTTGCTGAAGGTGTTAAAGCAGGCTCTTGAAGAACGACCCAGTCACAATCTGCTGTGATCTTTCCACTTCAGCTGCCCTTTCTAAACTACTTATTTTCATGGAGGTCAGCCAGAAACCCTGCCTCTGAGGCGAGAACTTGTCCTTGGTGCATATTTATAAGTTTGGCAAATAGTTTTCCATCCCTGTCTCTTTTATGTGAAAGAGCTAACTACCCTCTCAGGCCTGGCACTGAGCTAATGAACTTGGTTCCTTCCAGTTGGCTTTGCTCGCCATCTTCTGGACAAAAGCAGTATTGCTATGAAGGAAGGGGGGGGCAGGGCTTCTCAGAGCAAACCCTAAGTGCGGTTTGGAGAGGACCAAAGGGAACTGCTCCTGAACACAAGAGAGTGATAGTGAGCCTCAATTTCTACGGCAAGGATGTGCTCAACCTCATACTTCTTTTGAGAAATCACTTCTGGGGTACCTTGCCTTACACCTTAACAAGCACGTGGCTGAGCACCTACTATGAGCCGGTGGCCTGCCCGTGTCCTGCAGTGGGGACACATCACATGGTCTCTAAACCAGAAAAGCCTGAAGTCTAGGGTCAAACATGGAAGATGTCTGTGCATTAGAGTGAGATATTGCCTGCTCAGAGTCCCTGAGGATCTGGAACTTGGAGCAACGGGGACCACGCAGAGAAGCTGGCAAAGGTGACACTGACTGAGGGGAACGAAAGGATAAACATGCTCAATTAACGCCTCGTGAAATCAAAACACACACTGCTCTTTCACAGCCACAGGTCCAGCGACAGTTAGGAAGGCGGTCACTAGGAGGCTGAGAATCCTGGCCTCAGGGTGCTGGAGCCAGGAGAGTCTGGAGTTCAAGGCTGGCCTTGGCTACCTAACACGTTCGAGGACACCCTGGTCTATATGAGAATCTGTCTCAAAACAAAATAAAATAAGGAGACAGGAGGAAAAACAGAGATATGAGGAGAGGGGGCTATGGCCTTTTTATCAAGATAATTCTGCAGGCCTGTGGGTTAAATGACTGAATCTACATGTGTGAAACAAAACACAGGGTGAAAGGAAGAAAAAAAACCAAACTTAAACAGCAAAACAGCTTTGGTTTCGAATCTCACTCTGCTGACAGCTGTGTGGTCTGTGAAATCAGAGGCCCTCCCTGAACCACAATTTTTCATACAGGTAAGGATGATCACAGCCGTTCTTCAGAGGAAATAAAATATGGTCACATGTATGCTCCAATACACGACTGACTCCAGGGTACAATGCCAAGGCCCCAGCTGCTGTGCTCAGAGCTCCTAACTCCTCGGGTCACCTCTCAAACCTCCTGGGACAGACTGAGAACATTGCCTGTCTAGACCTGAATACAGTTGGTCCTCCTCCTGTCGGGGCGCTGTCATTTTAAACCCTGCTGGGGCTGTGACCTGTAGTCACCAAAATGGACGTGTGCAAGTAAGCTGTGTGGACGACCCTCGGAGCTGCAAGGAGCACACGCCAAGGTCAGGGATGTGCCATAGTTTCTGCAGAACGTTTTTTCCCCTCACTCTCATGAACCCAGTGTGAGAAAAGCAGGTTCCTCACGAGCTCTAGCCTGGTCCCAAAGTACAGTTCTCAGCCCCAGTTCTCAGGGCGGCAGGTGGATGGAGAGTACACGTGGGAGAATGAATCTAGAACATCTGCATAAGCCAAGGGGCTCCCTTTTCGTTTACTGTGAGACTCGTGGGCCCACCTTATGGGAATGGGAATTGCAAGTTGTGGTAGGCCATTAATCCCACTCAAAGCTCCCCACTCCCTGCCCCAATGTTCCAGACTCCCAAATGAAACACAGAAACACAGCCTTTTATTTAATACGCTTTAATCAGTTCAATGACTGAGCCACTCCCTACCATCCATGTGGCTGACATTCTCCCCTCCAATACTCCTGAGTTATTACTTACTAAAATCTGTATTCCATCTCTGCTGTCCTAGACCAACGGGGTGGGGACGGGGCTGGGGAGGGGCGGGGCCGGGGCGGAGCCTGCTCTTCCCTGACTCGTACTTGGTAGCTATGCTCTCTCTTCTGCACCCCTCAGGCCTGGTCTTTCTCCTTTCCCAACATAGCGGTTCTCAACCCTCCTTCCTCTCTCTGTCTCCCTGCCCAGCCATTGGCAGCCAGCAACTTTATTTACCAATTAAAGCCAGATGAGGCAGGGACCCTCAACATCTTACATGCAGATTCTCCTGCTATTTTGGGAACCCAGTTAACATAATACAAGCGTTAAACCAAATTCCCAACAGCCAGTATCTAGCATTATCTAGCACAGTGGAGGGAACTTCTAAAACTCACTTGAGTTTCAGGCTACATCCCTTGGATTGGCTTCCTGAGAAAAGCTCCCTGGGAAATGCTACCTCAGGGTCAATAAAGCAAAGCCATAACTCCAGGTGAGACCCGGGCACTCATTCCCTTCTTGTAAGTGTGAGCCTTTGTTTAACTGTTTGAGACAGGGTCTTAAGTAGCCCAGGCTGGTCCCAAAGTCACTACACGGATAAGTTTGAGCTCAGGATTCTCTTGCCTTTGCCCACCCCTTTTAAGCGTTGGAATTATAGGCATCCCCTACCACGCCTGGCTTAGCATAAGCCACTTGATTCCCCCAGCAAGCAAAGGCATGTAAAACCAGCCTGAAGGTACTCCATCCAGGGTTGTTTGGGCCTTGTAGTTTAAGCTGGTGGATAATTGTCTTGGGACACAGCATCCATCTAGGAAAACTTCCTCTAACCCCAAATTTCACCCCCCACACACACACACACCCGCCAAATTCTACCTCTACAGCTAAATGCTATCGTTTGGCTCAATTCTGGTGTAAATGCAAATATGCATGGTAAGTGTTGTGCCTGTACCTTAATCGGCAGATTCTGTGTCTGTGTGCTTCAGTTACGCCAGATCTCCTTTAGGTTACAACTCTAGCCAGAACCTTGGATTTCCTAGCAAGGCTAGGATCAGAGCTGGATCTGAGTCAAGTAAATCTAAAGGACAGGACAGGGCTAGAGCCACAGAGATGACACAGGCTGAGCACTTTCAGTATTGCCAAATTCAAGTTCTGGGAATCTTAAAAACATCCAAACAGGCCTGGGATGCCAACTCCTTACTATTCCATCTTTCTGTCCGGTTAACTTCTGGAGATGGCGATCCATCCAGGGCCCTCTAGCTGTCTGCAGCACTGAAGGGCACGGGCCTTGGGCTACATTCAGTCTAGCAGCAACACCACCCCACAACCCCAACACACCAGCTCTGGGAACTGAGCCCACTTGCTACCTCAGCTCAAGGCCTGGGGCCTGCTGGTGCGTCTGTGTTATTCTTAAGCCCCATTGCCCCTCGTCCTGCCTCCGCTTTCTATTTTTCTTTCACTTCCAGTCCCCAGCTTTTATCCCTACATTCCTTGTAGGGCCAGAGATCCTTCTCTACCCAAAACCCAAAGGGAAGTACAGCCACAGTTCATCATGCCTCCTAGAAGGCCATGTGGCTAATGTGGCATTTCCTGTGGGCTTTCATTGTTGTTCCTAACTCGTCACACGTAAGCCAGACTGCAGTCGTCTCCACTGGCCTTTGAGAATGAGCTTTCTTGGTTCATGTGCTGACCTAGACAAAGGGCCTCAACATGCGGGCTAGAAGATGCCTCCAGGGCCATATCCCACAAGCCTCCTGGGGCAGCTGCTGGCTGCTTCCCACTGATGGCCTTGGCTCTATCCACTTCAGCCTGTTGGTCCAGCCCCCAAGAACTCCCAATGGCAGCCTGCGCTTCTCCTCCTCACAGACCTCCATAAATCCACAGATTTGATTGCTATCGGGCGTTCTCTGGAACTGAAAGACTTCCCCAAGGGTCGGTGGATTCTGGAGGTGACCTGATCATTCTGCCAAGAGACAAGAATCCCTGGGAAAACCGATCCACTGCTCAGCAAGCTCAGGCCGCGAGAGGGCAGAATTAGCTCACGCGACGGCAGAATTGACTCACGCGAGGGCAGAATTGGCTCACGCGAGGGCAGAATTGGCTCACGCGAGGGCAGAATTGGCTCACGCGACTGCAGAATTGCGCTCCATTGCTGCAGAGACTGAAGCTTAGAGAACAAAGACAGAGGAACCTGTGTTAATGCACGTGACAATAAGGAGGGCATCAGATGAGACAGCGAGGAAGCTTTAGAGAGAGCGCCCCCTCTATTACTCATCGAATCCAGGCCAGCAATGGAACCAAGAAAGCACATTCTCAAAGGCCAGTGAAGAGTTGGGCTCACAACTGCAGTCTGGCTCACTCGACAAGTTAGGAACAACTATGAAGGCCCACAGGAAACACCTCAGGCTCACCACATTGCCCACGTGGCTCCCAGAGTGCTTTTGGCCTGGCTGGTGGCAGCGCCATACTGTGCCCAGCCTCTCCCGCTGTGTTTGACAACTCTAATCCCAAGCAAGTAAGTAGGACAGCTGACCACCTAGAGTTACTATGCACTCAAGCTGGAAGGAACCCAAGCCCTTCCATCTGCAAGTGACAAGATCCAGGGGTCCAGCCTGACCCAGGCTCTTCCTTAGAACATCCTCCTTCAGAAACCCCTATTGGCTAAAGCACATGGGGGCCTTCACTCGGGTTTCTCAGGGGCCCCCATAAATGTGTTCTGTTATCACAAACCCAGTATATAAGAAGTAACTGCATATAAGTATACACTGGGATAAAACAATGCTGTTAAATTATGCAAAGTTCCTTTAAACAAGCCAGACCTTAATCCCAGCACTCAAGAAGATGAGGCAGGGGAATCACACGTTTGAGGATAGCCTGGATCATATAGTAATACCCTCTCATATATGTGTGTGTAAAAAGCTAGTCAGGTATCTTATGCTCATAATCACAGTGGTCAGGGAAGTAAGGATAGGCGGGTTTCTGTGTCTGCCAGCCAGCTAGACTTACTGAATTGGTAAGCTCTAGGTTCAGTGAAAGACCCTGTCTCAAAAATAAATAAATAAAGGTAGAGATCGATAAAGGACACTCTACATTGACCTTTGATCTCTACACACACATCTGCACACACACAAATATGTATACATGTACACACCACACAAACAAAATCAAGTTTCTTTAAATATCAAAGTTCACACACCAACCACTGTTGCCTGGGGTTTTAAACAGAAGAGAGTTGCTAAGATGGGTTTCTGCCATCTGCTGCTCCCTTGCTCACAGTGAGACGCTAAGGCAGACATGGTTGAGAAGTGGGACCTCTGGGTCTCTCTGGGGTGTCCATACTCAAGGTGGGGGTATTGCTCCATGGCCCTTTGGTCTGTGACCATGTCACATTCACTGGTCAGAAGGGAGCCAGTACTCTAGCAGGGCACCTGGCTGGACAGACAGCCCCTTTACCGGCCTTCGCAATGAGCGTGACTGTCTAATCCAGCTAGTGAAAAAAAACAACCATTGTTTTTAAAGATTTAGTTATTTATTATATTAAGTACACTGTAGCTGTCTTCAGACACACCAGAAGAGGGCGTCAGATCTCATTATGAATGGTTGTGAGCCACCATGTGGTTGCCGGGATTTGAACTCAGGGCCTTCAGAGGAGTAGTCAGTGCTCTTAACCACTGAGCCATTTCTCCAACCCAAGAAACAACCAGACAGAGATACCCCGGGAGGGTTTCAGGGGGGCAGGGGTGTGCTCAGGGAGCAGGAAGAAGCCATGAAGTGCCCCCCTTTCTAGTGCTGCGACATGCCCCAGAGGGGAGAACTGCACACAGTGATCCTTGTTATTTCTCTGACAGGATCAGAGGTGTGGAAGGTTTTTGCTATCTTCTCAAAGGCAGAGCAGGGAGGCAGGTGTGTTGAAAGGGAACTGATTAACCTTTCACTGTTCCTCCTGTAACCTGAAGCTAACGATCCCTGAACTGCTTCTCTGGCCTGATGCCCTGATTATCCTCGGAGCGCGCAGCTGAGCCATCGCTGGACGAGTGCTTTCTAACTCTAGCATACCTTCCTTTCTTAGGAAATGCCAAGATGCAAGAGCGCAGTGCCGACCATTCCAAAGTTTCAGCAGCACCCTGTGGCCAGTTCCCAGCTGAGGTTTTCAGTGATGACTTCACACCAAGTTCATCATCTCCTAGGCAACTTCCCAGTGAATTCTGTTGACATTCCTGAAAACCAGCTAGGCTTGACCCGCTAGACCTTGACCTCGGTGGACTTTAGAACATCCAGCGACTCAAGCACTCGTGTGCGTGCATGTGTGTGTGTGTGTGTGTGTGTGTGTACATGTGCACTTGTGTGCATGCCTATGTGTGTGTGTGTGTGTGTGTGTGCTTGTGCATGTACATGTTTAGCGAGTGCATGCCTGTGTGTGCATGTATGGTGAGTGTGCGCATGTGTGCATGCATGTGTGTATGCACGAGTAGTGAGTGTGTACATGCGTATGTGTGTGTATGTGCACATATGTGTGTGTGATTTGCATGGAAACCAGAGGTTGATGTCCAGTATCTTTCTCAATAACTCTCCACCATGCTTTTTGAGTTGGGAAATCTTACTAAACCTGGAATTTATGGATTTCAGCTAGACTGGATGGCCAGTGATGTACAGAGATCCACTTCCCCAGTGCTAGATTACAGATAAGCACCCCCCCCAGCTTTTACAGGGTGCTGGAGATCCAAAGCCCAGTCTTCCTGCACGGTACCACCACCGTGTCCAGACATCTCCCTATCCTCACTTTTCTAAATGGTTGTAAAGGTTTTTTAATGTGTATGCTAGAGGTCTGCATGTATGTATGTGCAGTAGAGTGTCTGCATGTATGTACTGTGCATACCTCTGGAACTGGAAGCTAGAGTGTCTGCATGTGAGTATGTGTGCATACCTCTGGAACTGGAGTTGCAGGTGGTTTTGAGCCCCCATGTGAGTGATAAGAACCAAACGTGGTTCCTCTGCAAGAACAGGAAGTGCTCTTAATTCCTGAGCCATCTCTCCAGACCCGACTTTCTTCATTGCTCCTGTTCCTCAACCCCATTACTAATGCGTCTTTGTATTAGAATTCCTTCCTTCGCTGTTGGAATCGAGGCGTGGGTTCTGTCTGCTAGCTGGCCCTGATGCGTACAACACTCACACACAGGCTTCCAGGGGCCTCAGACAGCGCCTCGCCTCCATCGCCATGTGTCTTCCTCCACAAATCCTCAGAGCATCTTTAGTCACTTCCTCTCTCGAATATCCTTGTATCCGCACAGTTGGGTTAAGAAAACAGAAATCACTTTAAGTGTTTTCTTAAGTTGGAAGATATTTAACACAGGGACATTTGTGCTGAGTCCCAGCTTCTTCATGGCTGAGTAGCTATGGCTAGGCCACTGAGTCCCTTCCTAACACACTTTCTACCTCTAGAGATAATGATAGTACCTAACTTATAGGCTATTCTGAGACTTAAGTGCAATGCACCGTGAGAAATCTCCAGCATATAGTTCAGTGCCCACTAACTGCAAGCTATCACTATGGTTACCATTCTAGCCCTCTAAACCTCTCCAGCACCGCAGAGCAAAGGTACCTCAAATTCACTGAGCCCATAGCTGAGGTAACCAGGAGTGTGGGGATGGGGGCACTGCTTCAACAGGGAGATGTCATCTCTGACTGAAGAACAGACTAGATGACCTTGAATGATGTGCAGGTCCCACAGGACAATGTGCTAAGATGACCTGTCCTTCATGTCATGCATCCTAACCTCCTCACCTGCACAGAGCAGATCTCTCTCCTCTGAGCACACTTTGAAATTTTAATTAAAATATAATATATGCACATTTTTTTAAAAGTCAGAACAGAAATGGCATAGTTAACAAGAAAATAAGTCCTCTTACCATCTCCAATTGCCTCAGTTCTTTCACCCCAGAGCCATCATGAAACAGTTACTCTGGGGATTTTTTTCAGACATGTTCTAGACATGTGTGATGAATTCAATGGATTTTCATATTTCAGTGCATAGAGGTAGCTGCTTTTGCTTTTCTGAATTATCATTCTTTGAGGACAAGCTATTTGTTTAAATGCAGCTACCTTCGTTTTTTACATGCCATTCTTTAGAACACTGCTTTGGTTTTTGTTTTATTATGCTTGAGACAGTATCTTATTATGTAGCCCAAGCTGGTCCTGAATTCTCGGTGGTCCTGCTACAACCTCCGAACAACTAAGATGGCAGGCCTGCACTGCAGCACGGGGCTCTGTTTAGCAGCTTTGGTACGGATGCAAAGCGAGCTATTTAATCAGCTCTGTCTGTTTCTTGCTATTACAAATAAGGTTATAAAAATCCTCTATGAAACACCAACTTTTTTTCTTTTTATGATGCAGAAAACATCTCCTGTCTTGGAGTTGGAGCCTCCAAAGACCACCTTTATAGTCTTATACCGAAAACCAGGGGTGCAAAATAAAGACCCGCATTCCAGTCCGGGCTTAAATCGCCTCGCAGCTCCCTCCCTGCTCTCCCAGCTTTGCCGCATAGTAGGTAGTGGTGATCTCTCCTGCTTTGCATGGCCTCGCAAGGCATCCTGGGAATTGGATGTTCATGAAATCTCAAGAGTTCTGTCCTAAAACATCGAATTCTGGGCCAAACCTGCAATTGACGCATGCTTTCTGATGTGTCCTCCGCCTTCAACATGCTGCTTGCCCCACCCCTTCAAACAGCCACTGGCCCACCTGTAGCTCCTGCTGCTTGGCAACTCAGGTTGCTAGGCTCTGCGTGCCCTTCCGGTTTCACACCACAGATAGAACAGGGCTGGAGGGCTGGGTACCTCTGTAAGACTGCATATGCACCGACAAGCAAACTCCTTCTCACCCTTGGAACGAGGCAAATCACAAGTGACCAAAAAACAAAAAGGCAGAGTAGCCGTATGGTCAGGGCCATGAAGGACCACTAGAAGTCGATGTTACAACTAAACTAAAGTCAGGAGGAGCAGAAGCCGGTGCATCCTAAGGCTGTGACATAGAGGGAGAGGAGGGAAGGGGTGAAGAGAGGGAGGTGGGGACGGAAGGAAGGGGGAGGGAGGGAGGGGGGAATCTCTGAGTTTGAGGCCAACCTGGTCTACAAAGTGAGCTCCACAACAGCCAGGGCTACACAGAGAAACCCTGTCTCAAACAAACAAACAAAAATATGAACCAACATTGGGGTGAGAAGACTATACACACAGAAGGAGAGACCCCAAACCAGCCAGGTCACAGCAACAATAAAGTTCAGCATGAAGCAAGCCAACCCCGGGCCTGTGTCCCAGAACCGCCTTGAATCCAGAGTAGCCCTGGAGGCTGGGTCACCTGGAGTCCTTGCTGCTGGGTCCCTATGTGATGTTGACTCTTTTCATGCGTGGCTTCACTGAGCGTCCTCCCATCTCCTTCTTCTGAGCTCAGAGGAAGAGGCAGAGGTGATTCCCATGGTGTTATGATTCTCAAAAAATATCCACAGCATATGAGACCCACTTCTCCAGCTTTGGGGCAGTCCATAAAAAACAGGTGGTGACAAACGAATCCTGAGAGAGGAAATGATACTCTCAGGTTCTCTTTCCCTTAATGAACCAATGCAACTCCACAGAGGGCCATCCTCTCAAGCAAGAACAGATGGGCAGGGAGGAAAAACGGATGATTATCCAGTGGGCATTTCCCCGGGCTCCTCCCACACACCTGACGTCATGTCTTCCACCGAGCCTCACCCAGCTCTTCCAACTACACCATCACTCCCCCTGACTTTCGCTATAGTTGCCTGGCCCCAGATTCATACCCTGTGTTCATACCTTCGATCCCTTCTTTGAAGTTCTGATAACTAACAATGTAGTTCCCCACTCTTGAACCCGGCTTTAGACAGAAGTGATGGGGTGAACATTCTAAAAGGCCCTCGTGTTCCTTTTATTGCCACAAAGAATTTTCCCAGGCTAGCCCGCTGATCTTAAGAAGGATGGAGACACACACGATACGAAACTGAGTCAAGTCCTCAGAAGAGTCTAAGTCAAGCAGCCTCTAGATACCTGCATTGTTCAGCCTAGAGATTTATAGTTATTTGATACGTGACTGATAACAGCCACCAGCACTTCTGTATGTTTCTGTGCAGTGGTTTGAAAAGGCGATTTGGCCATGTGACTGCTTATTTGGAGAGGGCTCTCCTACTTAAGACTTCCAGCATTGGCAAATTATTCAGGGTACCTAAGGAAACTCAGAGACTGCACCACTAACCAAAGGGCACACAGAGGCTGGGCCTAGCCCCCCCCCCCAGATATGTAGCAGATGTTCAGTTCAGTCTTCATGTAGGTCCACCAACAACTGAAACGGGGACTATCCCTAAAGCTGTTGCCTGTCTGTGGAATACATTCCCCTAGCTAGACTTCCTTGTCTGGCCTCAGTAGGAGAGGATACCCCTAGCCCTGCAAAGACTTGGTATGCCAGGGTAGAGGAAATACCCAAGGGAGCCTCCACTCTCTCACAGGAGAAGAGGAGAGGTATAAGGGGAGGGACTGTGTAAGGAAGGGATGGGGTAGGCAGCGATCGGGATGTAAAGTGAATAAAATAAGAATAAGAATAATAGTGATAAGCCAAAAAAAGAATACAGAGTACCCAGTTAAATTTGAATTGCAGATAAATAATGCATGTTTTAGTATGAAAATATCCTGGTCAATTTATAAAACATGTTCTAGTAAAATTATTTACTATATTATATATTTATTTACTATATCACGTATTCACAAATTTGTAATGAACCTTATCCCTCTGAGCGCCCTGTATGTATCTGGCAGACCCACTCATAAACAGCCCTCACAGCAGCACTGAAGTCCTTTCCCACATCAGGGAAAGCAATGACCCAGTTAAACTGTAAGGACAAAGGATAAATCTTGGAGCTGGGATCAGTGAACACAGAGACTGCCGACCCCTAGCAGCCGTGTAACGATGGTGGCGATGGCAACCGACCTGCAATCGTAGCCTGGGGCAGAACCGGAGTCTCTGTGGCAACCAGCAAGCTCCTGGCTCAGTAAGAGACCCTGCCTCAATGGATAAGGAGCAGAGTGACCCAGGAAGACACCCACTGTCATCCTAGGCTACGACACACACACACATGCACCCACATACATGTAAACACACACATCATACTATACACATATACACACACACAAAGGAAATTGTTGACAGATTTTAGTTTAGGCACCGTGTGTCTGTGGGTTTGCTGGAGTCCACGGAGGCCAGAAGAGGGCAGCAGAGCCTCTGGTACTGGGGTTTCCGGCAGGTGTGAGCTGCCTAGCAAGAGTGCTGGGAACTAAGTCCAGATCCTCTGCATAAGCAGCAAACAGTGCAAGCAGTCTTAGCAACAGGGCAACCTCTCGGGCTCCAAACGGGTAAGTCTGAATTCTATTTCACTCCATAGCAAAGCCCCATCATCGCCATCACTACCACCACCATCATCACCACCATCACCACCACCATCATCATTACACTAATTGTGGTGGCAATCATTTGCTTAGTCCTTTATGGAAGACACCATTTCCTTTTCCCATTAGTACTGCATCATAGCGAGGTGTCTATGCCACTTTTCCCATCCATAAATGAGGGCACTAAACATCAGATTCATAGAGCAACTCTCTTGGCCACATGACTGATAATAACAACCATGCTAGGATTCAAATGTAGCACGTTCTCCTTCTACAGTGTGACCCTGACTCCATTTATTGAAAGTGTTTTGTTAAGTGTGTTTTTATAAAACCAAAGATGACAAAGTATACTTCCCGCCTCCCAGCATCTCCCTCTCCTCCACTACCCATCCTCCCTGGGATGGGCAGGGCGGGTCATCCTCCTTGCCCAGTGACAGGGTTTCACAAGTTGGGTGACTCAACCAGCTGACACTTACATTCAGTGTTCTGAAGGCTGGACACTAAGATCAAAGCATCCGCAGTCTTTTACCACGCCAAGACAGAGGCTCTGATCTAGCCTGTCCTCGTTCACTGTGCGCTCACCATGACTGGGCCAACCCTAGGATGCCTTGTCAGTCGGATGGCCGATATTTATAGGTGTATTTCTGAGGGTGTTTTTAGAAGACATTAACCTTGCAGGAAATGAAGTAAGAAAAGCACACTGCCCGCCCAGTGTGAGTGGGCCTCGTCCAATCCACCAAGGTCTTCAATAAACAAAGGTGGGAAGGAGAAAGTCACCCATTACAGCAGTGGACCTCTGGGTCTCTGCCCTCATCCAAGGGCTGACATTCTCGTTCTAGGACTGACCAGAGTCACAGCACCAGTGCCTGGGTTTTCAGTGTGCAGACAGGAGACTACAGGATTTTTCCACCTCTATAACCTATTGAGCTGATTCCCATGCTTCTTTCCTATGCCACCTGTTGGTCTGTTTCCCCGGGGAACCAGCCCAAGGCTTCTGTCTCGCTCAGTGTCGGCACTGTCTTCCCTCTGGACACATCGAGGTCCTCCGCTAAAGACATTAGTCACATTGGGTTTGGACTGCTGTAGTGACATTTCAAGGCAGTAATTTCTATGAAGATACCACCTCCAAATACAGTTACGTTCTGAGGCACTGGGGATAGGACTTCATCTTAAGATCAGGAGAGGAGGAAACAAACTCATCCCAACATAAACTCCATTTAAAAGAGAGCCCAGGGGAACGGATTTTCCACAGCTGGCTTCCGGCACCATTGGGAGGCGCAGAAACCCTGTGGGTAAGAGAGCCCAACCTTCACTGAGAGGTTTTCTTTTTAATTTTTATTACATGTATTTATTTGGGGGTGTGTGCTGTATATATACACCACAGCGGGCATGTGGGGAATTGGTTCTCTGTTTCTACCGTGTAGGTCTCAGGGATTAAATTCAGGTTCTCAGACTTGCCAGCAGGCATCCGCAGATGAACTACGTTGCTGTCCCTCCACCTTCTGTTCTCACCCAGACTCCTCAAAGGTGTCACAGCCTCTACAAAAAGTGCCCTGGCAACTGGAATGTGGCCATTGTGAGGGTAGGGATTGTGATGGCGGTCAGAACCTGGTGACGCCAAATGTTATTGTCTCAAACATGTCCTGTGGCCCTGGTTGGCAGCACTGTGGTTATCTGGATGGCAACGGAGGACAGGGAGGTGATGGAAGCCCGGGGGGCAGGAGAAAGCTGCCCCATGCTCTCCAAGGTGGTACCTGCTGATGGCATGCCTGAGGGGAAGGCAAAGGCTTCTTTGGTAAGAGGACCCCTCTCTTGATTTGCCCTAGCCATTCTATTGGAGGTCAGGGGTGTGGGGGGGGGGCTCTAAGTCTTAGAGTCTATAGGCACGTGTTGGGCCATTCAGTTGCCAAGAAGAACACTATCCCATCCCCACAACGGGTCCCCATGCCAGGAACCAGCAACTCTACAAGATTGTGAGGTTGCACAAAACTTTGTCTCTGTCTCTCATTTGAGGTCCTTTCTTCCCTCTGTGGATAGGACACACACACACACACACACACACACACACACACACACACACACACAGACCCTGGGCTTCTTCCTCACTGTGGAGCTCCTGAAAGACCTGTTGTCTGACAGGAGAAATGTGGGGAATGGGAAACGGACCTCTACTGTGATAAAACACAGACCTGAACAGACACCCGCCTCACCCACCAATGCCTCACAACTTTAGGGTACCCGCCCTTTGTGGCAGTTCACCTTCTGTTCTAGAGTCTCTATATGCACTTCTAGCAACACCCTATCAAGGTAGTCTTTGCAACACACCCCAGTCTCCTGAAGCTCATAGCAGAGGCCGTGGTTGTAGGGAGTCCCACACTGACTCCCCTCCACCATCACCCCACTCTTCTTCCCCATCCCAGGATGCAGAACCCCCAAAACTAGAACTGCCTACCCTGGAAGAGAATGGAATCTGTGAGGACAGAGATTGTCCGGGACCCCCTAAGTCACTGTCTCCAAAGTCTGGCCCTACCACCAAGGGTCAGGCTGGCGATGGACCTGGACCGGAGTCCATGCAGCCGCCCCTGCCCCTGGAGACAGATCACCACAACGCGATGGAGCTGGAGAAGGTGCGCATGGAGTTTGAACTGACACGCCTCAAGTACCTACACCAGGAGAATGAGCGGCAGCGGCAGCACGAGGAAGTGATGGAGCAGCTGCAGCAGCAGCAGCAGCAGGCTTTGCCTCGCCAGGTAGTGGAGTGGGCTCCGGGCTGCGGCTGTACCAGCTTGGCTCTGTGCCTTGTCTGGCTGAGAGGTGGTGGGCATCATGTAGCTGCATCTACCCGCTGGTGCCTGGGTCGGTTTGCAGGATGGCCTGAGACCACTGTCCCTGTGATTAGCTTCCCTGCTATGTTAGATTCAAGCCTCTGAAGAGAGTTGAGAGTAGGAGATATCCTCTACCCAGAATCCCTTTTGATGGTCTCTTCACGTCCAATACTCATACCACAACAGGTTTTCCACCACTTTTTTTTCAAAGTTAAGATTTATTATGTATAGTGTTCTGCATGCATGTGCACCTGCATGCCAGAAGAGGGCTCCAGATCTCATTGTAGATGGTTGTAAGCCACCATGTGGTTGCGGGGAATCGAACTGACCTCTGGAAGATCTGTCAGCGCTCTTAACCTTTGAGCCTCCCGACCCTTTCCAGCACTTTTATTTCTCTTAAGATGTACTACAGTTCTCTTGTCCGTCTGACCACTGAATGACAACAGAAACATCACCTTTCTTTCAGGACTGAGTTTTCTCTTTTGAACACACGGCCTTATAACCAACCAAAGCAGCATTTTTTTTCATAAGAAAATATATACTCAACCCCTACCGTGCTAATCGGAGACAAGAGTGCTCCTCTGAGTGATGGGATCTAGCTCAGTCGGCAGAGTACTTGACCAGAATGCATGAAGCACTGGGTTCAGGCCCCAGCACCAACTAAACACGAGTAGAGGCAGACTAATCAGTTCAAGGTGACATAGTAAGTTTGAGGCTAGCCTGGGCTACGTGAGATCTTGTTTCAAAAGAAAAATTGAGATGGAATGCCATCCAAGGTACTTAACACTCTGACCAGACCATCCTAAACACCCTGTGATGAAAGATGTCACCACTTAAAAGGAGTATCTCCTGGTCTCTGAAATCATAGGTTCTGGGTAAAAACTCAGGCTCTACATTTTTGTTTTTAAACCACTTAACCTTGACCGCATTGCTATTACCCCTCGAGTTTTGGTTTGCTCATCACTAAAGTAGAGCCCATCTCCTGGGTCACTGTAAAGAATGAGCGAGTGAATGCACGGATCTGCTTTGCAGTGGACCAGCACATTAGGTGAGTGCTCAGTAATTGTTAGCTATTACCAGTCTCAGGAACTCATACAGCTCACCTCTTGACCCGAACGCAGAAGCTTCCATTCATCACTTCTCGGTCTTCTCGGGATGTGATGTATTAGCTTCTTTTCCCTGCTGAGTCACCCTCGATTCTGAGAAGGTTGTCATGATCTAAGCTACGGCTGTAACTATTGAGAAGGATGTGACCTAAAGCAAAGCCCATTGCAAGATCTCACTGCCGGTCATCAATGCCGCACTGATACATTTTCTCCTGCTCATAGTTCTGCAGCTCGCTCAAGAAACCTGTCCTGACCGCTGTGTCAGGAGGCCTCCCAGAATAAGGCATGAATCATTTGTCTCATTGGCTGGTCAATTCTTCAAAGAGAAGATAGGTTTGTTTGACAGGACTTGTCCTCAGTGAATACATGCTGGCTTGTTAATTATTTTTTTTGTAAGAAAAATTATTTTTTCATAAGAAAAGCACAGACACCTACTTACTATATATTAAGGAATATTAATGAGCCAAGCCAAGCTTATTGAATTGGGACATCTGAATACATTTTCCGTCTAATATCTAGAAAACATTTACCTTTCTCTAGAATTCTCATACGTTCCTGATATTTTCCAATTCTTCTAAGTTCTTAGATATTTTTCAATGTCCAAGAAAAAATTGAGCCATAAACTATTTAAATCAGGCATGGTATTTGTATTAGTCTACCTGGTGCTGAAGCAGATTCCCTGACAAACACAGGTTAAGGAAAAGTCCAGTTTGGCTCACGGTTCCAGGGAACAGTGATCACAGCGGCAGGAGCAGCAGGCAGATGGTCACACTGCTTCAATCACAGGCGCTCAGATAATTCAGTTCAGAACTCCAGCCCACCTGATGGCGCCTGTCCATCTCAGATAACCTAACCTAACCTAGATAACCTCATAGGCACGCCTAGAGGATTGTCTCCTAAGTGACTATAGGTCCTGTCAGGTTGACAGAGAAAATGAGTGATCCCAGTATTATAAGGTTTACATCTCCCAACCATCTCTTTTTAATTTGAAAAATATTTCTCCTTGTTGGTTGAGAGGAAAACCCTTAACATTGAATCCTCTGCCTTTTTAAAGATAGACCATAAGACATGTTTTGAAAAAGTCTACAAATATATTTGTGTGCGCACATTCATATACCACACACACACACATACATGCATGTGCACACATACACACATATACCACACACACCACACACATGCACACACCACACCATGACGGCCTCCCTCTCTCATTCAGGCTAACAGAATGCAGGCTGCAGAGTGTGGTGAAGTCAACACAGAGCCCTGACACAGAGTGCCACCCTGTGTAGAGGACACTGGGTGCCTCCCTCCTGTCTTCCACTGGGTATAGTCCTTGCCATCACCTTAGAGGCCATGTAGCTGGAATCACTCCTCCCTTTAACTTTGTTTCTTGATATAGTTGCCTTCTCGTTTTTCTGCATTCTGTTTTCAGCAATGCTATATTCAAAGCCTGAGTCCTTGGGAATGGCTTACAAAAGTGTTTTATTTGTGATTCATTTGCTAAAAGGGGGTGAGACTGGGGGCTTGGATTGATTATGGAGCCTTTTATATATCTCTTTTTCTTAGTGGCTGGAGGAGAAGAGAAGAGAAAGAGAGGATGAATGGATGGATGAATAATCTAACTATACTGAATATATCTAAACTAGTATTTCTCACTAGTTTGGGGCATCTCAGTCCTTGCCATTTAGCTGTTAAAAATATGACATCCTAAAAAATATTGTAGAGCAAAAACCATGCCAAATTCTTTAGTTTAGACCAAAATGTTAACAGTTAAAATAGGGTCAGTCTGAGCCCAGTTATTGACTTCAGAAAAAAGCAACTCACAAACAGACCTGTCCAAAAGCCCAGTGCCCTGTGGGGTCAGAGAGCCTAAAACGCCAGCCACCTGCCCCAGGACAGAGCCTCAGCCCAAGGGTGGAGGACTACAGACTAACCATGTGACATATGCCAGGACTAAGAGAGTCTTGTGATGATAAGACATGCCTGTTCACAGTTCATGCCACTGTCCAGAAAGCTAGCCTATGAGGAAACAATATCCAAAAGAGTCCAGATCCAGGAACCTTGGAGTCCTTGAGAACTCTCTCACATGGGTAACCCCCAGGGCAAGATGAGGCAGAGAAAGGAACGAAGTGGCCTAGTGCCTGGGGTCATGAGGGAGAACACAAGCTCAAGAGAGAAAATGAATGAGATCCCTCTGTGCACCAGTGATCTCGCTAGAAATATTTTCCTTTATTTTCTCCTTTCTCGTGGTCTCGGGAAGGAGGTCTCACAGTGACTTCTGCGAGGTCACCTCCAGAGTCAGGGCAGGCTGAGTCCAGCTGTGGTGTTGCTAGCTCTGCTCTCTTCTTCCCCACAGTTCTCAGGAGGCCTCCAGGATCTCTTGCTCCCCCAGAACCAATTCGCCATGTTCCTCTACTGCTTCATCTTCATCCATATCATCTACGTTGCCAAGGAGATGGTCTTCTTTCTCTTCTCCAAGCATTACCTGTTCTGCCTGGCGGCCATCTTGCTGTGTCTGATTAAAACCTTGTGGTCCTACTTCCAAGTGCCGCCATCTGTCCGTCACCAAACTCCTCCCCCCTCGCATCACAACCTACCTTGATGGCACAGCCGCCAGCTTCGGACACCTGAGTGGGGAGATGTACACCAGGCCCCTGCCCTGAGACTGTATGACCATCCTCCTCCCCATGGGAGAACTTCAGAAGTTAGCAGGTTTGGGGGACGGTAGATAATCAAGGAGGACCTAGAAAACCTTTCTAGAATCAGAGTCATATCCATGACCAAGCTTGGCTCCCATCACATCCCCTGCTCACACCGTTTTTTAATTTACCTTTAAACTGCAAAGTTGACATGAGCCCCTCCCCCAACAAAAATGTCCTTGTCCCAATCCCTAGAATCTTGAAATCGTTGCTTTATGTGACAAAAGAAACTGTTGTTAAAGTTGCTAGTTGAGAGCCTGAGTCCTAGAAGCCTTGACAAACTGGGTCCCAGGCCACTTAGACTATAGTGAAAAGCAGAGAGTGGAGCTGTGTTCAGTGTGGCTACTCCAGAAAGAGGGACAACTCCTAACACAAAGGGTAGATTCCCAAAGAGAGCCAAGGTTATACACACAAAGCCGTCTAGGTGTGACCCTGCCTGTCCTCCCTGGCTTAGCTAGTCTCTCCTGCAAGGTCTGAGAAGTGTATGAAATCTGGACCTGGGCTTCAGTTTTCCTTTCCTAGGAGACTCCTAGGGAATCCCAATCTCTTGTGGTCTATTGTTTCAGGAGTCTGATAGCCAGAGGGAGGCGCACGAGTGCCTCTGGGTTTAGAGTATCTTCATCCCTGCCACTACAGTTACAACAATGAGCCATTCTCAAGAACTCGGAGTGGAAAGGGAGGCTGGGTTGTCCAGGTAGGCCCCATATCATGACCGGTGTGAGGAGCAATCCCGCAGGGTGAGAGTGCTGCAGGGCCACAAGTCAGGGCAGCCAGGGCTTCCCTCGGCCAGACAAGCAGGAAATATAGCCACACCCCCAAGACCCAGAGAGGAGGAGGGTCTTCAGTGTGTCTGAGACTGCAAGTAACTGAGCCTGGAGAGAGTCACCACTGCTAGTTTACTGGAAAAAAAGAAAAAACTACCAGACACCATAGCTCAGCACAACGCGCGCGCGCACACACACACACACACACACACACACACACACACACACGCAAGCCAAGCACACAAGACTATTAAAAATGTAGAAACAAGCTGGGCAATGGTGACAACAGCCTTTAATTCCATCACTTGGAAGGCAGAGCAATTGGATCTCTGTGAGTTGTAGGCCAACCTGTCTAAAGAGCTGAAGAGCCAAGGCTATGCAAAGAAACCTTGTCTCGGAGGAGGGTGGGTGGAGGGAGGGGGATTAGGGAATGTGTGGGGAGGGAGGTAGATCAAATACACAGACTTACAAATATCATAGAAAACAATTTCCTGTAGAGGGATAGTCACCAGCCTACAAGTAAACAAAGGAGTCTCAACCAGAGCCCAGCAGCAAAATTGCAAGATATACACAGAAAGAAAAGGGGCTCAGCTCCTCCAGCCCCTCCCCCTTGCCGGCCCCACCCCTCCTCCAACACCTCTCTGTAGACTGTCAACTGCTCTGTCTCCACTGGCCCATGCAGCCAGTGCTGGCACTGAGAGTCACACGAGGGGAAAGGCTCTCCATGAGTCCACACTGACCTTCCTCTCCCCTCTCACGGGGCTTGGCTGGGTTCTCTGACGCCCAGTGAAACAGAGAAGACTATCATGGGACCACACTGTCAGGAAAGATTAGCCTGCCATTTATGTTCACAGTGACCTCCCATCTTCCACCGAGTTCAGTGCATCCATCCCCACTTAAGGCTGTGTGTGATAGGCACTTATAACTTGCACATGGTAACACTGGCATTTCTCATTAAACTTTCAGCGATGGAAATGTTTGCTATGGGTCAAGTCTCAAGATCGCTTATTTGATTCAGGTTTCTGGCATGAGACCAAGGCAAAGATTAGGACAGCAAATTGTCACAGGCCCATCTATTCACCTGTCACAGACAGAGGTGGGCATCAGGTAAAAAAATGAAAAGTCAAGACCACCCCATCACTCCTGTTGTCTGGCAACACAGGACCTAAATGCTTTTGGTTTTCCTAATAGGAAGATGAACTCCATGAAGTCACTGGATTAGCGTGGCACACCCTGGGTGATAGATACAAACTCTCTTTCCCACTGCCCAGATCTAGTGTCTAAAGACTAATGCCAGGAGTTAGGACATGATTCTAAGTTGAGGGTCTTAGGTAGATCCAGCACCACACAATCACCTTCCAACCTAGGACAAGTCTCCTTGTTGAAATTCGAAGCAGAAAATCCGGAAAGACACAGCCACAAAAGACAGGAAAGAGGCTAAATGGAAACCAACCTAGCAACAAGTCAACACATTAGCAGCTCTAAGTGCCTCCGATGCCAAGAATCCAGCGCAGTGCTTAAGGATGGCCAGCTTGCCAAGGGATGCAGAGCATGTACTGAAACCTTCTTGCAGAGAATTCCGGGGTTCAGAGGAGTCTTACTCTGAAGCACAGACTCTCCCCAGGTCCCTACAATCCTGCCTGGTGAGGCAGCTTTAACGATCACTTACAGCCTAGAGACCCAGGAAGGAAGAGGAGTTGGTCGGAGCCAGAGAAGGCTTCTTGTAAGAGCAGCCCCTGGAGGGTTAGGAAAGCTGGGCAGGTAAATACAAAGGAGGGGGACGACCCACCCACGCAGGGACTGTCATGGAGGCGCAAGGCTCGGAGTGCTCTTGCTCAGACGAGTGCTGTAAAGGCTAACAGGCTGGACAACTGGCTCCAGCCCAGTTTCGTGGTCTCAGGACTATGAACTTGATCCTTTGGGAAACTGGGAGCCCTGAAGCTTCTAAAGAAGTCTAATGACACAAAAGTGGCAAGAGAGAAGCTTCCCCTCCCCCACCCCTCCCAGTAGCCTGGACACCAAGCTCACCTTAACCCCTCTTACCATTTCTACTCTAGACACGTTGTTTTAGAGGTTCAGAATGTGAGTATTAGAGTCAGCTGTTAAAGAGCAAACAAACAGAAAACAAGCAAAAACAGGGATTGCAGCTTAATTTAACCAAGTTTGTACAAACCAAGAAGTCCATGTGGTCAGCCCAAGGGCTCAAACTTGCTATGAAATGACAGAGGACTCTGGTTCCAGGGTTCCCCACTATCCCCCCCACCCCCCCCCACCCCCCACCCCCGTGGTAACAGCTTTCGTTTACATCCTGTAGCTACAGCCTCATTCTCTCATGGCTACCACAGCTCCAGGCACCAGTCCACAAGCTGAGAGCAGGCAGGAGGAAGGCTTTTGAAGGCTTTCCAAACTGATCGAGGGGGTGAGAGCCTTCAATCCCAGCACTCAGGAGGCAGAGGCAGGCAGAGCTCTGTGAGTTCAAGGCCAGCCTGGGCTACATAGACCTTGTCTCAAAATCTTTTTTAAAACCTAACAACAGAAAAACAAAAATACTTCCCAAGAAGTCCCAACCAGAGATTTCTGATTATATCTCATTGGTCATAAGGCTGTTTCTAGCTACAGGGCTTCTGAGGAGGTAAGGTTTTACTATGGGGAGCCCACCAGAGATGACCACTCAGACACACGGTTGTAGAAATTATTAAACCCTGCCCCACATTATCATTTAGTTCCCGGATGAAAGAACACATAAAACCTTTATATTTACAATTAACCTTAAACAGCATAATAGCTGCTAGACAAGTATCTTGCTCTATGCTATTAGAATCTACTTTCCTATTGATGACCCTGAATTATTACTTACCATGTTTATCTGGGCTGTTCTTAACTGCAATTGGCCAGCCCTCAGGATCACATGGTGGGTTCTCCCTCTTCCATTCACCTTCCTCTCCTTGTGGTTCTTCTCTGACCCCAAGCCTGGGAAAACTAAATCCCACTTATGTCTCTTCTGCCCAACTATTGGCTGTTAGCATCTTTATTTACCAGTCACAATAAACTGGGGGGCAGGGTCACTTAAGCTAGAATTTGTATGTGGACTCTCATGTCTTGTCTCTGGGACAACCAGTTTGGGGGGCCCAAATTAGCATTACAATACAAGCAGCATCTGGTCAACCTACTATGCATATTTTTTTATTTTTTTATTTTTTATTTTTTTGGTTTTTCAAGACAAGGTTTTTCTGTGTAGCCCTGACTGTCCTGGAACTCACTCTGTAGACCACGCTGGCCTCGAACTCAGAAATCCACCTGCCTCTGCCTCCCAAATGCTGGGATTAAAAGCATGTACTATTGAAAGTCTTTGTTCAGGCCGACTGGAACTATACCTACGTATTCAGAAACCCAAGTATAACCCAGAGAATTTAGACAAAGGGTCTTTTTAAAGGCAAAACCCATTACCAAGGTCCACTCTGTTTAGCCCAAATAAACAAAGTCCTAATAACATTTCAAGTAGGCATAAGAAGGGAAAGATACCAGTTTACTCCCTCTAAATAGAATATCATAGATCGCTAACTCAAGTCCAAGGAGATGCTGGCGCTAAGAGACTACTGTCATTTACTGGAGGGGAAGGGCAGCAGGCACAGCTCTAAAGGCCACTTCCCTCACTTTGTTCTGTTGTCACCCCAGCTGAACAGGACTACAAGTCCTTTAATCTTCTTGGGTATCACTGAAGTGGCATGGAGATTATCTAGAAACTCAGTGAGAAAAATAAAGGCTTATTAATTAATTTAATTAATTAATATAGCATCTGGTTCAGTTGACCCGAGATGGGTCTAGAGGTGACTTTCAGCATCAGTGGAGCTGTGGGGGAGCACCATGGAGATGCAGCTTCCTGGGTCCCATCCCAAGTCCTAAGTCAAGAACATTGTGATAGGGTCCACCCCAGCTAGGAGCCTGCTGCCCAGGCTGCGGCTCTATTCTTTCCTCTGACTGCCAGGCCCTGTTGTTGACCTGGAGGACTTTCCAAAGGGATAAAAGAACAAAGATAAAAAATGAGGTGAGAAGAGGACCTGAGTGTGAGTCCTAGAAGAGCTGTGGGGGCCTCCATCTATACCTGGCATGGGCAAACACTAGCCGGAGTTGGTAGCCTAACCACAGAACACCACGGTCTGTCCCTCCTCCCTCTGCTCTTTGACCAGTCCTTGCTGCGGGTTTCTGAGGACCCAATCAACTTCAACTAGCATCCCAGGAACTACCAGAAAGTTCTGGAATCGCCCCAGGCCTGTGTCTGCCTCTCCTGTTTTGATGTCTTCTGTGAGTGGCTTTGGGGGACTCTTGCTCAGATCCCTCCATTCATTATTTAAGCTTGCTGCTCTTTCTTCAGGAAGGTTAAGCATGATTAAAATATGGGATTGTTCCACAGGGCCCAGGAAAACAGCTAGGACCCCCACATTTCGAAGCTGTTTTGACCAAGCCCCGTTACATAATTTAAAGTCTGTGGCTTACTGAGACTTAATTAGCCAGAGAGGCACAGCTGCGGGTTCATTATCAATATTTCCTAAGCTTTGTGTGATCTAAGACTTAAGCAGGGGATTGGCTCTGACTTGCAAGTTTCTCACACTGTGTATGGCAGCATCAGGAGGAAAGGATTTTTGTTCCTCAGGAAGCAAAATGATGACATCAAAGGCCTCATTGTCCCCACAGTGGCCCACTGAGAGATGGCAGTCCCTCAGCTAGCCTGTGATGAACAGGATCATGAGGTTAGAGCCTGGGCTACAGAGCAGAACTGAACAGGTGAAAGCCAGTGTGAATTTAAGACCCGAGGGTGGGGAGGACAGTGCCCCAGAATTTGCGAGCTCAATGTGAAAAGAGAGCACACAGGTTCATTGCTCAAAGCCAGTGCCAAGGGCTGTGAAGACAGTTCAGTTGGTAAAGTGAGTTCACTCCTTAGAACCCATGCAAAGAAGCAAGGCTCACCTGGGATAGGAGCAGGGTCGGGTGGTGGGCAGGGGGGCTTTGGTCAGCCAGCTAGTAAGAGACCCTGTCTCAAAAAAAATAGAGGGAGGGAGGGAAGGAGGGAAGGAGGAAGGAGGGAAGGAAGGAAGGAAGGAAGGAAGAGGAAAAGAAGAACCACAAAGTGGCCAGCACCTGAAGGATGATGCCTGAGGTTTTCCTCTGACACCCATGCCCACACCACACCACGCCCATGCCTGCGACAACTGTTGGGACTTCCTGGTACTGACAGAAGAGCTTTTGCAACCATCCTGTGGCCTGTGGCAGGCCCACAAAGCCAGCCCTGGCAGTGAATGAAGGTGTCTCTGGGGTGTAGGTTTCCTATTGTCTCTCAGATCCCATCCCAGAGAGGTAGTCCTTAGCTTCCACCTGCAGCAGGGAGGAAGAGGCTCTGTGCACTCGAGTGTATCCAACGTGGAGGTTCTGAGTCTGGTGTCCAAGGCAAGCCCTTAGGAGCAGGCTATGAGCATGCAGGAGGCATCTTTTAGTGAGCATGTCACATTGCAGGCCCACAGCCACTCATCATCATAGGGCTTACTGAGAACTCAAGGTCTCCAACTTGGGTGCACCATTCCTCTCCCTCCTGCCTTCTGCCTCGTCTTCACCTTACTGCTTCTTGGGGTTAGAAAGCCCCGGTAGAAGAAAGCTGCACTTTTTATCCTCCTGAGCCTCAGATGACAAACTCCCTTCGACTCACATTTTTCATCAATGGGGCCTTTGTTCAGTCCTGGGACAGAAGGAAGGCCTTGGACAGCAGCCATCAGGAAGCCCCGGTGAAAGTGCTGAGCCAGGGGACCTGGCAGAAGAAGTAGGGAGGGTGTGGGGAGTTTCCCCACCCCAGGTGGCTCCTCTCTGAGCAAGTCTGCTGTAGCATTGGATCCTGGAGTTCCCAGAACCATGAACAGTGAGGCTGAGTATCCCACCCAGTTGCTGGGCCCAGCGGGAAAGAACAAAGAGGCCAGAGGAGTCTGGGAAAGAGCCTGGAGCTCACAGACAGTGTGATGGCAGCTCGTGAGGGGGTCTTGTCCAAAGTCTTCCAGTATGTTTGCTCTGTCCAGTGCGCTCCTTGGGCATGGCTACCTAGTTAGTCTAAAGCTGTTCAGATCACCACAACAAATGGCACAGATAGCCTAAACAGCATATGTTTCATCCAGTTCTGGAGGTTGGAAGACTCTTCTCCTTGGCTTACAGAAGACTTTCCTCTATGCAGACATGACCCAGGTGTCCAACATATCTTTATCGCGTGGCACTTTCTGGGAAAACATAGAGATGTCTGACCATCCCAAATGCTGGAGACCAAAAAAAAGAATTCCATTGAAGTTCAGCCTGGTGAATTAATGAATTTATTAAGATGGCTTGCAGACACTGTCAGCTATGCTGCCCTCAGAAGATCCCTGGGTGATTTATAGGAAGGTAAACCCTGGAGACATCCTGCCTCAGTCAACTCTGGTTCTCAGATAATCTTAGTGAGGAGCAGAGCCTCCTGAAGGTCTCCAGAAGGTCTTGTGCGCCTCCTGCCTTCCTGCACAGAGTGTGCCCATAGGCCTGACGTCCTCATAAATGCAGTGCCTTAGCGGTGATAGCCATGGAGGAAATCACAGTAAGGGCGCCACTCACACAGCACTGAGGCTTCATCTTAATTACATCTTTAAAAGCCCTGACTCCAGGGGCCAGAGATACAGCTCATTCAGTATAAAATATTTGCCTTGCAAGTGCAAGGACCTGACTTCAGTCCCCAGAACACAGTAACAAAAAAGCTAGATATGGTGGTACATGCTTATCACAGCAGTGGAGAGGCAAAACATATCACATCCATATACTCCTCAGCACACATACCCAGCACACACTACACACAACATATGTATAGACATACCACACACACACATCAAACATACAGGCTTATGGTATACATGCATGCCCCAAACATAGAGACAAACATCACACATACATTCTACTCAATACACCTGCCACACACCAGCATACATAACACACACACTCATACACACTATTGCATGCTACCATACATACATAGACATATCATACATATACCACACAAACATTTCACACACACAGTACACATATACACATATATCCCTTATACCACACAGGCATACTATGCACACATATACCATACATGTACACATCATATACACACCTCACACACTATACATTTTACATACTGCACACTGCACATGCCACATGCTACCTTATGTACACAGTATACATAATGTACATATACCACACACTACTACATACTAACATACACATACAACAGAGCACACACATCACCACACATATTATACACTACACACATACCACCCACATACTACCATACATACTCCCCAAGTACACATACCACATAAACATCACACATATTACACAAATACCCACACATTCGTTATATACACCACAATTACACACAAAATACCATAGCATACATATAACATATACATTCCTCACATATGTCACACATTTCACACACTACTACACATAGACCACATATATACCACATAGACCACACACACACATATCACCCATACCACACAGTACCATACACATGCATACCTCACGAACACACCAGATACACATCACACACACATATACCACATGAACACCTGAAATATACCATACATATCAAACACTCACCATACATACACCACACACTGCTACATACTTTCACACAGCACACACACACACACACACACCAGAACAGCTAGGGTAAGCACTCAGACATGTGGATGCCAGGGAACCCAGGCGTGTCAGTAAAGGTGAGGAACTGGTATAGCTAACAGGAAACAGAGCACAGGAAAGTAGGCAGCCTAATCTCCGACCCGCCCCCTTCACTGTGTGGAGATGCACACACAACGCCCAGCCCAGGGCAGCCAGCACTAACTTTCATCTGAGAACTGATGGCTTTCAAATGCTGGTACATGTTCTTTGGTAGCTCTATCCCCTGACAGAAGCCAGCAGCTCCCTGTTCCCTTTAGGGTAGTCTCTGTCAGAGACGCACCAGGGACTTCTTCAAACAGAAGCCCTCCTGGTACAGAAATAGAATGTGATTCACCCCTAACAGCGCTGAAGCTCAGAGAAGCAGTTACCTCACCTTGAGGTGTTCCAAGAGGCAGATCTCCTAATGCATTTCAAATCAGGTTAGAGTGGCAAAAATCTAATTTTCATACAACTTCTTATAGATGGGAATTTAACTAGAGCCTAGATCAAGATTAAGGAAGGCTCGATTTGGAGGCCTGGGAGAAGGGAAATGGGGGGGAGAAGGTGGTAGAGGGGGTAAAGGGGAGAAGCTGAGAGAGGCTGGCAAGTGCTCTGTGAAGTTTGTAAGACAAAGACAGGTGGGGTCTGGGGACCAGAGAGAGCCAGAGAGGAGGAGCATCATTAGTTGCCATGGTAATGAAGGAACCAAGGAAAGGGGAAGGAGAAGGAGGGTGTCTGGAGGAAGAGTTGCCTTTGCTACTGACTGCAGCACTCCTCCCTTTGTCTAAGACTCCATTGCCCTCTGAATCTGCTCATCCGCAGCACAAGTCAGTCACTGTGACATTAAGTCAAGAACACGTTAAGCAAGGATGAGCAGGCACATACGTAGTGAATCGCAGTGAATCTTTGGGTCTCCAAAAGACCCCTCAGACCCAAAGTGTTCCCTGTCCTGCCACAAAGCCCAAGAGTCCACTGTGGGAGCAGCGTTTCCTGGATTCCTTAGACTTCGCTCCTGTTCAATTATAAAACTTCATTAGAAGGCTTAACATCTTGCTAATCCATTTCTAGGCTCTCAGAAGGAGGTGATCATTACGTGTAAGGACCTCAGTGTCATCTTGGGAATGCCCACACCAGGATTCTGAATGTGTAAGACACTCTAGTGGGCGGACTCCAGGCAGGGCATTGCCCAAGGTGGCACCAGTGACAGTCACTGTCGTAGTTGGGGTTTCCATTGCTGTGGAGAGACATCATGACCAAGGCAACTCTTATAAAGGACAACGTTTAATTGGGACTGACTTACAGGTTCTGAGGTTCTGTCCATTATCAAGGCGGGAGCATGGCAGCGTCCAGGCAGATGTGGGGTGGGAAGAGGCAAAAGATCTACATCTTCATCCAAAGGCAGACAGGAGAAGACTGGCTCCCATGTGGCTAGGAGGAAGGTCTCAAAGCCCACCCCCATAGTGACACACTTCCTCCAACAGGGCCACACTTCCTAATAGTGCCACTCCCTGGGCCATATACAAACCATCACAGTCCCTATATGTTTATTCAAATGTATTACCTCTGACTTTCTTTGGGGGGGGTGACTCCCTCTTCCTCCATGCAGTTCAGGTGAGCTGACTTATTAATTACTTTTCTTGTGTTGTGTCTGTAACCAAGGGACAGGAACCACCTAAGGGAAGATGCCTTTCAGCTTACATTTCAAAAGATATGGTCCATCAAGGCAGAGAAAGTACAGTAGCTGGGATGGCTTGGAGACAGTTACTAACCTTCACTGTCAAAAGGATTGGATTTGGACTACCTAGGAGACACACCTCTGAGTGTGTCTTTGAGGGTGTTTCCAGATAGGCTTAAAAGCAGAGGGAATCCCCTCCCCAATGTGGATGGCATCCTTCATAAGCTGGGGTCACAGACTGAATATAAAAAAAGGAAACCAAGGAGGGCTGCTGGGCAGCGGTGGCAATCCCCTCAAACTTTCTGACTGGGTACTAAACTGGGGGAAGAAATGTGCAGAATTTCTGGTTGCTATCTTGTTTTGCCTTAGGAAAGCTACCTAAGAATGAAGCCAATATAAAGAAAAGCAAAACCTGGAGATTACTCTAGAGCCACCAGAAGTAAGAGACATCCCTGAGTGCTCCGCGCTCCCAGATTTCGATTTGAACTGCATTTCTGTCCCCTGTAACGAAGAACTCTAAGTCGTACAAGGGTAGATGCTGTCTTTATGTGGTATCACCCGGGCTCTTCAACAGCCCTGAGTGTCTCTTCCCAGCCTCATCTACGGAGAAAGATGTGGAGATGAGCCCAAAAAAGGAAGTTTCCAGGCTACAAGGAGAGCTCCTGAGGTACCCTGCAGAGCACGTGTCCTTCTGCAAGGAATAGCTCTGTCTGCTCCATCCTTGGGTTTAAACAACCCCTGCACTGGCAAGGCAAGGCAGAGAGAGCAATGATCATGGTGCCACGAGAATCACAGTGGGGCCTGGCTGGGAAGGCAAGTCCACCGTGCAATTCAGGGGCAGCTGAGGCCGCCAGCTGAGGCCGCCAGCACACAGTCTCTGGAACAGTGCACCCTGATACTCATTGCGTGGCAGGTGGGTAGTAAAATATGGGTCACCCACATATTATTCCACAATGATGAGAAATAAAGTGCTTAATCCTGATACAGCGTGGATGAATCCTGAAAATGATTCTTTATGGCAAGACAAACCCTGACACAAAAGATTTCATTTGGTCTAATTCTGTTTATGTGAAATATCCAGAGTAGGAGACGCTAGAGATGGGAATGCGCTTGTAGTTGCCTAAGATTATAGGAACAGGGAAATTGTGGGGTGACAGCTAGAGAGTACAGGGTTTCCCTTGGAATCTTGAAATGTTCTGAAACTGATTGTGGTAATTGGCTATACAGTTCTACGAATATACTAACACCATTTGGATTGTACGCTTTTAAATGGGTAAGATGCATGTTAAGTGAATAGTCTCTTAATAAAACAGTTCCCAAATGAAGATAATCAAGTTGAGGTTCCCAGTCTCTGTGTGGCAGGGTGAGTCTCAGAAAGCCCTAGGATACATACATCACGTAGCTGCCACCCCTGTAGACTGGCTCATAGTCACAAGCAACAGAGACTTTATTCTAGGCTGGCGCACTAATAAACCACTCCAGCCTCAGTCTTTCTTAAGGGATGTACCTCACCCAGGCCACACACCCAACTATGCTTTCTCTTTCTGAACCATTCCCTGGGATCCATACAACCATGGAGTTCCCCACCTCAAGGGCCTAGAACATGTTTCTAAGATCTGCAGGTGCTTCCCCAGACCGGTCCTCCATGTGGGCAGATTGTAGCAAGCTCTCAAAGTCTGAGGCAGAGCTGGTGTTGAAAGAAGAGGCCCCTGTGGGCTGCGGGAGCAGCTGAGGAAGACTGAGCCTGGCTCTACACAGCTAACGTACTCTCATGAAGCAATCTGAGGACTCCGCAGATTCTAAATTTAAACTTGACCTGTCAGGTCATTATGAAGTATGATTCACGAGGATAAGAGGCTAGGACACCGGGCCATGTGGCCGGCTACTTTGTATCCGCATCTAAACACCTGTTTTTGTGGTGCTCCATTTTCAAGCTTCAGCTGGGCGTCTACAAAAGCAAGGAGAAGAGATCCTTAAAAAAAGTGCTACACTTGAGAGAAGACTCTCCCATTGTCTTCCTAGTGAATCAGGGTGTGAGGTTTCCCAGACTGTGATGACAGATTTCAAAAACACAGTTCATAGATTCCTTGCTTCAGGCTAAACAGAAAGCCGCCACACAGTCTCCTGAAACCTTGAAGTTTAACAATTTTTCTCAACTAGGTCTCAGCTGAGACCAAAGATTTGGGAAGCGAGGCACGGACTGAGAGGTCTGTGAGCTGAGCTAAGGAATCCCTGTCGATTTGGCTTTCTTGACTTTGCCTTTTAAAATAAAACAACAGTGTCAAACTGACAGAAGCTCACTAGGAACCTCTAAGAACAAGGCTCCACACACTACCCAGTGCCTCCTGGAGGCCACCCTTACCCCGCCCATGCCAACCCACCCTCACCCTACCCATGCCAACCCACCCTCACCCTACCCACACTAACCCACCCATACCCTACCCATGCCAACCCACCCTCACCCTACCCACACTAACCCACCCTCACCCCCGCCCATGCCAACCCACCCTCACCCTACCCACACTAACCCACCCTCACCCCCACCCATGCCAACCCACCCTCACCCTACCCACACTAACCCACCCTCACCCCCACCCATGCCAACCCACCCTCATCCCTACCCATGGCAACCTACTCTCACCCCTCACCCCTACCCATGCCAACCCACCCTCACTCCTCACCCCTGCCTATGCCAACCTACTCTCATCCCTACCCATTTAAGCCACCTAAATTAGGGCACACACACATGCACACAAATGTGCACACATACACACACATTTGTACATACATACACACCTGCATACACACATGCATATACACATGCACACAGTCACTCACAAATACACACATGCACATACATGTGCCTACACACACAGGCACTCACACATACACATGTGCAAACACACACATATACATGTGCAGACACACAAACACACATGTGCATACACAGGCACTCACACATGAACACGTGCACACACGCACAGAGAAATAAGAAGGAAGTTGTTGGGAAGAAGGGTTCAAGGGTTTAGAGAGGGTAATGGTATAGTTGATCAAATATAAAGTTGTCAAAAATTAGTTTTAAAATAATAAAGAGAGAGTGAACAGTCACAAGAAATGTGTTAAATGAACTCATTTTATATGAATACAGGTATACAAAAATATCCATGCTGGAGTGAGCAAGGCTATGTTAGGGATCCAGGAGACTTCCATTCATAAAAGTGTGGGCTAAACCAAGAAGTGGAGTAGAAATGTGTGACACTGGCAAGAGAGAGAGAGAGAGGGAGAGAGAGAGAGAGAGAGAGAGAGAGAGAAATATGAAATGGCTCCAACGTCTTCAGATATTTTTAAAAGGGATGGTGGTGGGTAGCCAGCCACCGCGGTGTTGCATTTAGAAACATATTTCAGAGTACTGTAACCATTTTACTTTAAAATGTCAATATTTGCAATATACCAGAAAGTGTATTCCATGTGACAATTTAAACTGAGGGAAAAGATTTGAGTGCTTAAGCCTAAAAGTGTACAAGAAGCTGCATGGATTTGTTTCTTAAGAAGTCTAAGAAAAATGTGTGTATGCATGCATGTGGTGTGTGTGTGTGTGTGTGTGTGTGTGTGTGTGTACACGCACATGCGATGTGTGTGTGTACACAGGGGGTCTAAGCATCCGTAGGCATGACTGCCTTCGATGGAATTGGCATTTGCATGCAATAGGAAGCTGTCTAGAACACATGCAAAACCTAGGGCTGTAAATGTTCCCTGGGTCTTTGCCAATCTGTCGCAGGCATTCTAGAGGGAAGTGGTTAGGTGGGAAGGGAGCACTTCTTCACTCTATGAATACTGTCCTTTTGGTCTGTTTATCTTGATGGTTCTCTCAAAAATGCCCTTCTCTGCCTTGCAGACCCAGGTAAGTTCTGTCTGCAGTGCTGTCCTGCCCCATCTTGCCTTTCCCCTTTCTTTCAGGAAGTTCCCCGCATCCCAGGGGCCCCAGCTTCAAAGGCCAGGGTGCCTAAAGCTGCTTGTCCTGTCCTCACTTCTTGGCTTGAACCTAAGGTTTTCTCATTCTGTTTCCAATCCCATTTCCTGGGCAATAAGATGTGCATAATCAGAGTGCAGGGAAAGGAAATGGGCAGATCGCCTGGCACAGAGATTGGCCTGCAGTTGGAGCTGGGCCTCCAGCTGCACGCAGCAAATAGTTACTAATGAAGCAGTGAAATAGCGTTTCCAGTCCATCAGAAAAATCGGAGCATCTCCTTCCTCTGCACTCAGGAGACCAAGAGGAGTTCCCAGGCCCTCTAGTCACTTGACAACTTGGGGTGATGCAGCCGATTTCCTTCCCCATCTCCTACAGCTGCTGGGCCTTGGCACAGGCCTGGAGCTATGAGGTCATGCTCACACCACGTGACCAGCGCTGCATCCGTCAACCGTGATACAATTACTAAGACAGTAAGACCAGCATTTACCACATTCAAACCTGCTCTTCCCTCCCCTTCTCCTCCTCTTCCTCCTCCCCCTTCTACACAACCAAGGGACCGTCTCAAAAGTTCATGAATCTGAAGTATAAGCCTTCCAGGGGGACAACTTTAAAAGGGAGGTAGGAGAGGGATGAAAATGTCCAAGATTGTCGTTCTTGCTGCTGCAGTTTGAAAACCAGGCTTGAGCCCTGATCCTAAAATCAATTCTGTTGAAGCAATTTAGCATATGCTTTAGCAGTCCCTTAAAAAGTATGATACTCTTCAATTTCAATAACACAAGTCTAGGGTGGAAATACTTAAAACTGGGCCAGAACTTTAGGTATCCAAAAATCACTGCTTTATTAAGATAAGCAAAATATACAATGACAGTGAATAAATTAAATTATATAAAAAAATACAGTACTAGGAAGTCACTATAAATGATGATCTCAGGACTGCAATAATGGCTCTGGAGTTAAGAGCATTGACTGTTCTTTTAGAGGACCCTGAATTTATTCTCAGCACCTGTGTGGTGACTGACCACTGCCTGTCCAGTTTCTGAGGATCTGACACTCTCTCTGGCCTCTGGGAGTACCAGACACCACCCACATATATGGACTACCATATACATGCATGCACTCAAAACACTCAAACACATAAGACAAAAATTAAGAAAATAATAAAAAAAATTCTCTCCAAAAATGCTTCCTGACATGGAACATGCATTTAAAAAAATAGGAGTGGCTAGTATTTATGGAGTGACTACTGTATGCCAGTTCTGATGACAAAAATAGGAGTGGCTGGTATTTATGGAGTGACTACTGTATGCCAGTTCTGATGGTGGCTTTCTGTGGAATGATTCTTACACCTTGAAAAGGCAAGTACTATAATTATCCTTCTAAAGTGTGATCCGGAGAAGAAAGTTGCCCAGGACTAACTAGCTGACTAGTAGATGAATACTGAGACTTAGAATTTAGTCAAAGGATCAAGGAGCAGGGCCTGGGTTTGAATTCAGTTCCTATTAGTCTAGACTCTGACCTCCTAACCCTCATGCATTTACTGCTTACCACAATAATAGTGAGTAAAATAAATAAATGAATAAATCCAAGGATGTGTATGCATGTACAAAGGAGCCCCGAACACAGAATGCTTAGGGAATGGTGCGGGGTGTGGTGGTCCATGCCTGTATTCCCCAAACTTTGGAGGTAGAGGCAGGAACATTAAGATTTAAAGTTCAGCTTTGATTACACAGTGAATTTGAGACCAACCAACATTACAAGAAAATCTCTCTCTCTCTCTCTCTCTCTCTCTCTCTGTCTCTCTCTCTCAAAGCAAGTCTCCATATTTTTACTATGATATCTCTCAGTAGCACAAGTAGACAAAATACTACGTACAGATCTATTTTACTTTTTAAAAATGTGTTACCCACGGCATTATTTACAGAAATGAAACTTTGAAAATAACTCAGTTGTCAATTTTTTCTGGGTTCATTAAATTATGAAACATGTTGCTTGCAGTAGTTTATGGACATTGAAAATGAAAATTACAGCCTGGCAGTGGTGTCACATGCCTTTAATCCCAGCACTCAGAAGCAGAGGCAAGGGGATCTCTGTGAGTTCAAGGCCAGCCTGGTCTATAGAGGGAGTTTCAGGACAGCTAGGACTACACAGAAAAAACTTGTCTTGAAACAAACAAGCAAAGAAAATGAAAATTACAATGACCCATGATTTCATGTGAAAAACCTGGGTATAAAATGATAAATATAATAAATATATTGTGCATAATTATTTAAAGATATATTTTTTTTATTCAGCAGGGAAAGTGAGCATATGGTAACTTTAAAAGGATAGCCAAATGATAAACTTCAAATATTAAACTCTCCAAGTTTTAAGGCTTGCTAATCATTCTGGACTCCCATAATGTGTTCTTTTTTTCTGGTATAATGCACAAATAAAAATAATTCCACTGAATTAAGGTTTGGTGTCAAAATTAGCATGGAACACATAGATCTCTCCTTGGCTTTTTTCAAGAGCTTTCTATTTTGTTTCATGTTACTGTCAAATCATCCCAATGAGAGCTGCATTTCTCTCAGGCCTTACCAAAGGAAAGTTAGGACAGAAAGTGAGTTACTAAGTTACTTCAGCAAACTGCTTGTAACTCCGCAACTAGAACCTCTGTCAGTGATCTCCCACCCAGTGCCCAGGCACTACTGTACTGATTTCTTTATATCGAGGGCTACTGGAGAATACAAGCTGCTAGTATGAAGACCCCACACCAGTGTACTGGGCCTTCCCAGTGGGGAAGCCTACACATAGGAAGTCCTGCCCTGTTCATACTCTCTTGGGACACCTAAGGTCAGGAGCATTCTCATGCCTCATTTCTAATCCCATAGATAGATTGTAACCCTTGTATCCTAAAGCAGACTTCCTAGGAACATGCCCTGCCCTTGGATATGGAGAGAAGCTTGGGTTCCATTCTCAGCACCACAAAACAAGGCAAAACCAAATTATAGCTTTGGAGAGGGGTAGAACATAATTGGGAGTACACCTTCATGAATGGGGTAAGAGAGCCTGAGGGAGCTCTCCATCTGTGGTGAGCTCCAGAAATGGTCTTATCTAAGGCATTCTGGTATCTAAGGCATTCAGACCAAGACAAGAGTGGCCACATCACAGCTCCCTCTGCTGAGAGCCTTCGCTCAGCCCTGCCCCATCCTCTCTGCTCATCTGCTAATATGACTGCTTCCTTTCCACCCCCCCTCAGATGCCAGGGATAATTACGAGGGCCCTACCTGAGCTGGGGTTATGGAGGACTTCTTGAACTACAACTCCTTAATATCTTCTCAGACCAACGTAAACGTCTTTCCAGGTCCATGCATTGGCTATTCTTTCAGCTGCATCAATGGGAGGAACTGCCCTCACCATCCGTATCAGAAGGTTCCTTAAGGCCTTAATTGTCCTGTTCTGTGCACAGGGCACTTAGTAACAGTGCAATAAATATTTTCAGAATGTTTGAGTAAGAAGTCTGTTGATATGCAATTCCACTAAGTGAAAAGCCAGGACTCAGATTCCAAAAATACAAAAAAAGACAAAAAAAAAAAACTTCAAATACCTCCCATTGTTTTCCTTTCCGCCCTTCCTCTCCTCCCACCCCTCCTCTCCCACAAGTATAGTCTATATTTCTTTTCCTTCCCTCCCTCTCTTCCTTTCTTCTTTCCTTTTTTCTCAGAGATTCATCAGTACCCACTGGGAGACAGCCCTGAGTCAGGTGCTGTGGGCGGAGCGGACCTTCCTGCCCATTCTGCTCCTTTAGGCAAGCACCCCTCTCTTGCACAGATACCACTGGTCTGTGGGTCCTCATTGTGACTGACCTGAGCTCAGGACCTCCTGAGAGTGAAAAACTGAAGGCTTCTCTGTGGCGCCAGCTATGGTCATGTAGTTATTGTCATATCTGACCCACTGACCACCAAGGCTCTCAATTCCTACACAGTGTGTTTTATAAAAATGAATAGCAGTAACTTCAGCCTTTTGAGACTTGTTCTGGATCCCAGGTTATCAGCAGGTATCAGCAGGTTATGACCCTGGCCGGACTGCTTCCTTACTTCCTCAGGACTTCAGATTCAAGCAGATGTTAAGCTTGCTGGGCGTCCTGGACCTTGGAGCCTCTTGTAACCTCCAGGACAAGTCTTCACGGGTTTGGGAGCCTCAGGATGAACCCAGCATTACCCTCCATAGGCTCATTGCCCAGTGATGAAAGAGTTCACATTCATCTCTCTCAGGAGATGGCAAAAGATGTGGGGCAAGAGTCAGAAGGCCTGCATGGTAGAGCCCGGGGAGGGGGGCCTTTAGCTGTGTCCTCAGACAGAAGTACCCCACCTTCCCCGTAAAAGAGGGCCACCCTGCAGGACAAGCCCCATGAGCTATGATTTTGCTCAAGAAGCCAGGGGTGTCTTTTGCTTTACAACAGAAACTAGGAGTGGTGATGGGGGAAGGGAAGCAGAGCTGCCTTTCTCTGCTGTCAGGAGTGAGGGCAACTTCAGAGGAGGGATCTGAGGTTGAAGGAGTAAAGTGTGTGCTGGGGAAAGCATGGGAAGGGTAAAGAGCAGTGTCTCCAAGCAGTCAAGCAAGGTGCCATGGTTGCTCTTCAGAGGTACCAGTAGGGCTGTGGTTGGGTCCAGAATAATCTGGTGGCCCATTTCTAAGGTCCCTATGACTTTAGGGTTAGCACCAGAACCCTACTGGATCTTTGCAGGTCTGGTCTCTCACCTTTCTCTGGGACTGGCCTCACATCCATCCATCTCTGTCTGCTGCTCTCCAGGAAGCAGAGCTGAATGTATTTTTCTCTTCCACCTGCTGACAGACCTAACTCTTGATGAAGCCCACATCTGTGTGGTGGTGGTGGTGGTGGTGATAGGAGCTGCTGGTGTCGGCTAACACTCCCCAGCTCCCCTCCGTGGGAGGAGTCTCCACAGTCCCCATGCCACTTTAGGCACAGCCTCTCTGCCACTCAGCCAACAGCTTTCCTCACACCTCAGGAGGAGGTGCTAATGAGGGGAACATGGGGGAGAGTTGTGCTGACTGTCAGTTCTCACAGTTTGCTCTAAGAACACACCTTCTTTGGGGCAGGATGCGATCTTGCTAATGAAGAGTGCCCACCCACTAACAAAATGCATGCGACTTCTAAAGCAAAGACCCAGGGGTAGGGCGGTAGAGCTTTGAAGTAGTCTTCCACCTTGTCAAGTTAGTACTGAGGCCATGCAGATTCAAAGGCTGGAATATGCACTTCCCACAGCACTTGTGGAAGACACTGGTCAGGCACAGGCCCTTCAGACAGCCTCAGTCTGTGCAACGCGGCAAAGCAAGGCCATGCCCATCGAAGGAAGTTGTGCAGAAGCCCCCAGAGGCACCAGGGTGAGAAGCCAAGGAGGAGACGCAGTCCTCCTCGAGCTCAAGGGGACGCAGCCCTTGTGGCTGGGAACTGGGGAGATGCCAGCGCTTGATTAAACTTCTCCCTTTTGCATCGCTGAAGGGACATGAAGGATTATACTGGAGCCATAGGGAGAGAGGACAAGGAGGAAGAAGGGGAGGGATGAAGAGGAGACGGAACAAGGAGTAACAATGTAGCATGGCAACTCCGTGAGAAAGAGAATGTGGCAAAACATGGAGACATGGAGACGGAACTTAGGAGATAAAAGATTCAAGTGGCTTTCTGAGCCTTAATTCCAGCCCTTTCCTGAGGTTCCATGAGATTTCTGCCTCTGCGTCCTGTGAAGCACCCCAACTTACTAATAACATGACCCTAGATTTGTGTTTGAGTCTCACCGGCCTTCTATTCAGTACACGGTGGTTCTAACCAGGCAGGGCATAAGCATTTGACTCCGGAAAGTTGTTTGGAGCTTCTTTTGTTCCAAACCTTTTAATCAATGGCACAAATACAGATTCAACCTGAGAGCATACCCACCCACACAGAACTAAATAAAGAATGTGCGGGGTCCAGTGTAAAGGAAAGGTGAAGAGGTTAAAGGCAGGGTGAGAAAGTGCGATGCCCTGGAGGTGTTTTCGTCCCTGGTTTCTCTGCTCTTCGTGTTTATTAATGTCTTCCTGAATAAAACCAGCACAGATTTTACTATCCATTTACAACGTTTGCCTCATATATGTGTGTACCACATGTGTGACTGGTGTCTGCAAAGGCCGTAAGGAATTGGGTCCCCTGGAACTGGAGTTAGAGATGAGCAGTTACAAGCCACTGCGAACTGAACTCTGAACTGGGCCTCTGAAGGCAACGAGTGCTCCTCACTGCTGAGCCATCGCTAGCTCCAGCCTCACTGTCATTTTACACTACGTAATATCCACATGTAAGCAAAAATGACCAGCATCTGTGTTTCTTGGCTTCTCCCAGAAAATACTTCAAGCTGTCGGGAGAGATAGCCCAAATCCCACAGACAGTCAACTATCCAAGGGAGGATCTGAGCAGGTGTGGGGATACTTTGCAAGCCACAGGCACACCCTCAGTCGGACATTCCTGAGGATTCTGCCTCAATTCTTAATACTTGGTACTTTGACAACTTCTAGGTTCTCTTTCCCATCACACTGAGCCTGGGCTGAGATCAGACTACCATTGTAGCCTCTGAATGCCATAGAACATGTACACCTTCCTCTGACCCACCATGCGTACAGGGAGAGAAGTGGCAATGTTAGCTGGTAATGTAGAAGGCTGGGCTTCAGAGCACCGAGGAGATGGGAGAGACAGGTCAAGAACAAACTTCAGGAATATAGGCGGGCTTCTGGAATTAGTAGTGTGCATAAACTGAGGCTCCAAATCCATGGTATATACCCCAGTGTCCCATTGCAGTCTCTCCTACACGACATAGCTCCAGAGATATCATCAGGAATCTCAAGGCAGTAGCTACAGGGACATTAAACTGTGGGTGAAACTTCTGATTGCCTGGTGGTTTTCTGAGCATGACCCTGGGAAAGGTGTACCAGACACACATCCATGATGCTGACTCTCATTAAATACCTCTGTCCCAAGTCACTACATCTGAAACAAGAGGAAAAGCACACTTCATATTTGAATAAGCTTAGCGCTTCATATGCCTAGGTCAAAGGTACAATTCACATCTCACCTAAGGCAAAGCTGACAGACAGACGTCTTCATCCCAGACCTTGAAATGTCCCCAAAACTGCCAAGACAGATGAACTACAACTTGACTTCTAAGCATAATTTGGATTTTATTCCAAGGTTAACAATGTATAATGCTCTTAGCTATTCAGGGCTAAGAAATGACTGCCAAGGAGAGCAGAGAGGAAGATGACACCCCTACCCCAGTTCCCTTTGTCCAAATGACTTAGGCTTTTAAAATTCTGCCATTTAACCCAGGCTTCCCTTCCCAGAGCCTTATGTAAAGAACTTCCGGTTTGCATTATCACCAAACAGAGTCCTTCGTATCTCTGGCATCTTTTGCTTGGCCGCGAGATTTAATCGACTTTCTAGGGTATTGGAAACCTTTATTTTCTGGTCGCTGCTGTAGACCTCCACCCCTCCGGCAGCGTTGGAGGCCAAGTATTCAGTTTGATCAAGCTGGACCTCCAAATGCTTCTGGCAGAGCAACATGTACTGAGGGATGGCTCTTAGCATCGCAGACTCCACCAGCTGGAGGTCCTGTGACCTGCAGCGGACGATCATCACAGGCTCCAGCAGCCGGAGCAAGGCTTGGAGCATGAGCTTATCCAGCAGATCCTGGTAGAATTCTTTATCCGACACAATTCTGCAGAGTCTCATCTTCGCATCTCTGAGCAACTCTAAGATGAGATTGTCCCGGGCTCTCAGGACTGTGATCCGGGCCTGGTTTCTCATGGTGGACAGCTGGATTTTTTTCTGCTGCTCGATTTGTTTCTCCTTTTTCTCATAATAATCCATGATCTTCAGCCGCTGGATCTGCACCAGGCGGCCTTTCTCAATGTTGAACTCTTCCTCTGCCTTGGCGTCTATCTCCTCCGCCTTCTCGTTGGCTTCCTGCTCGATGAATGCCATCATGTGCTTGATCTGCTTCTGCACGTCTATGTCAGTCAGGGCCATGGCTGCTCTCAGGAATGGGGGCAGAGGGTGTCTTCAATGTAGAGCCAAGTTTCCAGACTATTGCTAATGTCTGCTCCCTCCCTGTGCAGAATACAAAGGAGGAAAGGGGAAGTCAGAGTCTGAAGGGAAGGAGACCAGAAACTATCTCGATAGCCCTCAGTTTGTAGATAAATTAACCAGCGTCCAGAGACAAAGTGATTTGTAGGAAGCCAATCCCTAGAACCCCAAGCTTCACCTTCTGCCGTCCTGTCCCTCTTCACTCACTGTCACCCAATAGCAGGAAGTCAGGGCCATTCTAGGCCAGAGTTCTCTAGGCAGCGATGACTTAATACTCAGGTAGGAAGTCAATGGAGTGGAAATACCAAATTAATACCTAAGCATAAAGAATGTCTCAGCATGGGGCTGGAGAGAAGGCTCAGCTATTAAGACCTGAGTTCAATTCCCGGCACTCACATGGAAGCTCACAACTACTTGTAATTCTAGTCTGAAGGGATCTGACACTTTCTTACAGCCTCTGCAGACAGTGTCACAGACATACATACAAACAAACAAATCTCCATACAGACAAAATTTAAAAAAAAATCCAAAGGTTAAAAATAATAAATGAACACATTATGGGATGAGAGGGACTGAGGAGAATCATGAGAACCTGGCAAAGCAGGATTCAATCCAGGAAGACTGCTTGGAGGCAGAAGGCTTCACAAAACCTGTTATGACATAGAGTATGGCTAAGTGGAAAAAAGCACTCTGGGGAGAGGTGTGGGGTTGAAGAGACTGAAGGCAGTCTTTCACCAGGAATGGTGTCCAAGCTTGTGTGTGTATTTCAATCACCTGATAGACATTTAAGAAGTCTATGTTTGAAGGTCTCACTCCATACCTGCTGCTCCTCATACACTGCTGTCATCAAAGTTTCTGCCAGTGTCATCCGGGATTCTGGATGTTAAAAAGACCCAAGCTAGAGTAAGAGTGCTTGCGAACAATCCTGAGAACCTGCGTTTGGTCCCCAGAACCCTCGTGTGGGTGGAAGGACAGAACCAGGTCTGTGGAGTTGCACTCTGACCTCTGTGAATGTGCGACAACGATGTGTCCTCATTCACAGACCCCTGTCATGCACACATCTTCCTCCAATGATAATAGTGAGAAGGAGAAGGAGGAGCAGGAGGAGTGGGAGGAGCAACAGAAGGAGCAGGAGGAAGAGAAGGAGGAGGAAGAGGAGGAGGAGGAGGAAAATCCTCAGACTGTGTGTACCCATGTACCCAGTCTGAGGATTCAGTGGTAGAACATTTGCCTAATATGCACTTGACACTGGCTTTTATCCTTGCACTCCAGAAACAAACAAACAAAAACACAAAAAAACCCACCAAACAAACAAATCAAAAATGAAAACACAAGAAGTAAAAAGATCTTTCCTACTCAAGCCATAAAATGCTGTCCCGTGGGCATGACAAGTCCATAACACCAGTGAGCTTACAACAGCTGCAGTTGCCTGCACAGGGCCCGCAGAAGACTGAACGCATGAGCATTCGGTCTTAGATAGAGGAGGGGACAGTGGGGTCCACACACCCAGGAAAGCTAATGGAAGCCTCAAGCTGCTACAGGATAGAAAGTCACTTTCTTTAGTGATACAGGCGCCCATGAGTGACTCACACTACAGAACATCACTCCATCCATGCCCACGTAAATGACCTTGTTAAACCCAGTGAGTCACAAACAAAACAAAACAAAATCAACAAAACAAACAAAAAGCCAAGAAAATATGGAGATTTAGTGAAAGGACAGGAAACCTGGTAGGGGGATGGGGGAGGGTAAGGGGTGATGGGATGCCTGTGAGCAGAAGATATTACACACACATATGAAATTATCAAAGAAGTCGATTAAAAAACTAAAAAACAATCTCATCAGGCTTGGGAAATATCTGAACAAAATAAGAATATTCAAAATATAAAAAGAACTAAATAAATTTTAGAGCTGAAGAATAATTGAATTAAAAAGATATTTGAGGCATCATCAGGGCTACGAAGAAGGCTCAGTGGGTAATAGCCCTTGCCACCAAGCCTGAGGACCTGGGTTCAGTCCCCAGGATGCACATGGTAGAAGGAACGACCCCAGCTCTGGTCAGTTTTCCTCTAACTTCACACCTATGCTCTGATACACATTCATGAATTTTAAATTCTCAAAACGGCCAGGCATGGTGACTCACGCCTCTCGTTCCAGCTCGTGAGAGGCAGAGGCAGGCAGAACTCTGTGAATCTGGTGCCAGCCTTGTTTACAGAGTAAGTTCCAGGCTGACTAAAGCTATGTAGCAAGTTCCTAAATAAAATAATTTTTCTGAAAAGCATATTATGCATCTCCTGTTATTTGGAGGTATATTTTTTGAAAACTAAGCTTTTTTTTTCTTTTCTTTTCTTTCTTTCTTTTTTTTTTTTTTTTTTTTTTTTGTCAATAGAGCCAAAACATTCCCTGCTCCTACACAAGACGTGTCAATGAAATAAGTTTTAAAAGGCTCCCGAGTAACGTCGATGATCACCAACTTTTGGAGCCACCATGGATGAAAGGGTAAGGGATGTGAAATGTAGGACACCCTGGGCGTGTGTGTGGAGGAACAAACTCACCAGGCGAGTCCTTACCGGTCTCCTGGCAGGAGCTGCCTTCAGTCTGGCGCGGGAGTCTGACACAGAATGTGGAACTTGGAACGCTCACTGGAACCTCGCTCTGCCGTATCCTTCTGAACTAACGATTCCGGCCGTCTGACCAGCCAGCTCGAATTCACGGAGCCAGTCTACCTCTTAGGAGGGCTGACCAGTTCTGCCAAAAAGAGTCCGAGAGAGGGTTCCTTGGCGCCTGGGCTGTGGCCGGGTTTGTCTTTGCACACTCAGAATCTCAATTAAGTAGGCGCAGAGTGGGCCCCACTCTGGGGTGGGCTTCCCTTCGCAGACGTGTATAGACCCAGGCAGCCAGTTTATTAATTGACTAATGAAAATACAGCTGCCATGCTGATGGGTCATGGCCTCTCATTGAAGGCAAGTTGCTTGTGGAGCCAAATCTGAAGGCTGTCTAACGGGAAAGCAGTCTAACGACAATTCACCAGATGGTCTTTAAGAGAGCCACTCCTACCGCAGGGTTGCTGGGCTCCTTTTCATGATGGGGGCGCCTCTCCATGCCCAGACAGGGCTGGCTTCCACCGTGCAAGGCTCCCCAGGGAGGCTGCCTGAAGGCCAGGCTCTTCACTGAAGCAGCTCCTATCCCCCTCGCAAGCTTCCTCACGAGTGTAATGGAACATGACAGCATCTACAGTGTGTAGCCATTGCTTAAATAAAGGGAGAGTTTATGATAGCGGTGCGCAGAGTGGATCGGTAATTGCCACGGACAACCCTGCTTGGATTTGGGTGCGGCAATTGCCACGGACAACCCTGCTTGGATTTGGGTGCGGCTCCTCATCGCAGCCCCTGTTTGAATGTAAAGGATCTGGATCAGATCTGACTCACTAGCTTGGCCTCCTTGTTAAACTTAGTAGCCCTGTCTGGAGTTCATGGACTCTTCTAACATGTCTCTGTGCCCTTGTCCCCAGTCCAGACACAGCCAGACCCTCAGAGATAGTGGGTAAAGTTCTGAACTCCAAGGCTCTGGTCTGGGGGTGAGGGTGGATCATCTCATAGCTCGTTGTAATCCCCCTGCCTGATGCTGCAGTCCACAAGTCTTGTGGCTCTCTCCCTGGGCACCAGGGTTCCTTGGTACTGAACTTGGAAGCAGCTGCGGGGTGGGCTGGGCTGAAATTCAGGGCTGGAGGGGCTGGGATGAAATTCGGGGCTGGAGGGGCTGGGCTGAAATTCAGGGCTGGAGGGGCTGGGCTGAAATTCGGGGCTGGAGGGGCTGGGCTGAAATTCAGGGCTGGAGGGGCTGGGCTGAAATTCAGGGCTAGAGGGGCTGGGCTGAAATTCAGGGCTAGAGGGGCTGGGCTGAAATTCAGGGCTGGAGAGGCTGGGCTGAAATTCAGGGCTGGAGGGGCTGGGCTGAAATTCAGGGCTGGAGGGGCTGGGCTGAAATTCAGGGCTAGAGGGGCTGGGCTGAAATTCAGGGCTAGAGGGGCTGGGCTGAAATTCGGGGCTGGAGCAAAAGTGTCTGCAGGAACTCGGTATCCATGTCACGTGTCTGGCAGATGTAACTTTCTGCCTGTCTGGGACAGAGATTATGAGCTCACATGGGCCTGTGATTTAAGCAAAACAGCAAACCAAATTGAGAAACCTCATGATTGCTTTTGCACAAGGCCTTGGAATTGGCACTTGCCCACGTTTGGGGCTGGGGCAGCAGGGTCAGGCCTCTAAGGCAGACATCCCTCCCAGCATCTACCCTACACACAGTAGCAAGGCATCTTTGCTGCTTCAGATTCCAAACACACGAGCCCAGTTGTACCTAGCAATGTTTGTTCACACTGTGCCTTCAAGTAAAATGTCCACTTGGCTAAATCTCACCTTTACTTTCGGACCCAGTTTGAATCACACTGCTTCTTGGTCCTCTGGGCGCCTCCTTAAAATGACACCCACGAATACAAAACCACGAATTCTGAAATGTGCCCTCCACAGTCACAGTAGGGACGACTGCAGTGCAGTCAACATTCCTTGTTAAAAAAAATAATAATAACTTATTTTGTGTGGAAGTGTTTGTGTGTCAGTGGGGACCGTGACAACTCAGAGCTGGGCCCAGGCCTGGGGACTCCCTGGAGGCAGGTGCAGAGGGATGCTTCTCCCCTGTGATTGGACTTGGAGTCAGAAAACATGTTCTTTCTCTCTCTTTTGCCCTCTTATACTGCAAAATACAACACACATTCAGAAAAAGTACACAGAATGCTAATGTGCAGTTTAATGAATTATTACCAGCCATATACTTGGTAACCATCGCCTAGGTCAAGAAAGGACATGTTAAGGGCCTCCAAGATAACTCAGTAGGTAAAGGTGCTTGCCACCAAACCCAATGACCTGAGTTTGGTCCCTAAGATCCACGTGATGAAAGCAGAGAACAGACTCCCACAAGTTGTGTCCTGGCCTCCAGACATGTGTGTGGCATGTTCACACCAATATACAAATACTTCCACACAAAAGAAAGAAATTAATTTTTAAACAAGGAATATTGACAGCCCTGCAGAAGGCCCTAATGTGACTATGAAGGGGACATTTCAGAACTCATGATTTTGTATTTGTGGGTATGGGAAAGGTCCTAGGAGGAAGTCTGAGCTTGGAAGTCTCTGTTTCTTCAGGCCTTCTCCCATGTGAAGCCGTGTCCATCATAGGAAGTGAGGAACTCTGCACCCTAAAGGAAGCCAGGAGCTCCGCCCAGGTCCTGAAGTAACCATCCTGCATTCCAGCTGGGTCTGCAGCATGCCTGAGGTTAGACAGATGCATAAGGCATGGTCTCTCCACCTTGGCACAGGGGAAACAGGACAGCCTCCAGCCTCCAGACACTTAGGGATCGCCAAATAACAAGAGGAAGGGGGTTTCCCAGGACTTGAAGCATGGGCAACATGTAGGGCCCAGGAAGTAGGTGAAGAAATTTAGGAAATCCCTCGGGGGGGGGGGTTCAGAATTTAATACATGGAAGGGGGCTCTCTGTCTTTCAGCAAATACCAACTGAGCAGTGTGTGAGCCACTGTGCCCAAAGCCTTGGTGTGATGGGAGACTCGATTTGTAAGCTGGAAATCACAGAGCAGGGAGTGAGGCATCAGCGATGTCAGTGGAGCTACATAAGTGAAGGGCTCTAGCCCCAGTCCCTTCCCACATCCATCAGAGGCTCTGTTAGTGTGCTGTGCTGAAGACAGCTCAGTCTTCAAGCGCGGGGTTTCAAACGTCAGGGTGTTGGTAGCAAAATACAAATTGGGGAGGCAAGAGGATGAGGGTAAATGGGAGGATACACAGACATTTAGAGTTGCTCAGACCCCCACTCCCCAAAAGGAGGTTTCAGGGGGATCTAGTAGAGTGCCTTAATTTGGAGTAAGATACCTGGAAAAGATATGACGTGGATAGAATTCACAATTGAGAATGTATCTAAAGGGCGGGACAGTGGTGGCGCACGCCTTTAATCCCAGCACTTGGGAGGCAGAGGCAGGCGGATTTCTAAATTCAAGGCCAGCCTGGTCTACAGAGTGAGTTTTAGGACAGCCAGGGCTATACAGAGAAACCCTGTCTTAGAGAGAGAGAGAGAGAGAGAGAGAGAGAGAGAGAGAGAGAGAGAGAGAGAGAGAGAGAGAAAGTAATCCAAATTGATAGGAATGGTCCAAGACTTCATAGAGACCCAATTCTCTCTCTCTCTCTCTCTCAACTTTTTATTGATTCTTTGTGACTTTCATATCATGCACCCCAATTCTACTCATCTCTCTCTTCCTCCATATCTGCCCCCTGTCCTTGCAACCTCCCCTCCCCCAAAAGAAAACACAAAGAAATATAAATAATAATAGTAAAAACAAAAACAAATCTCTCGTGGAAGCTGTGGTATGCCCACAACACATCCTTTTGCTTCCTTGCAAATGTTCATTGTAATGAGTCACCGGTCTGGTTCAAGCCTCTGGCTTCTGCTACCCGCTATGCTTTGATACTGGATCTTCGCGGGGACTCCTCTCGGATATTCTGTTGTTGCCCTGGGTCATGGAGATCCTGCAGCTTTGGATCTGCAGAACCAGCTCCTGCACTTGCTCCAGCAGTTCAAAGATGGGGTAGACGTTGGGGTGGGCCAACGCAAAACCCTGGATCTGGCCCTGGGTGGTAGCTGAGTTGGTCAGCTTGCCAGCACTCCTGCACACATGGCACCAGGGTCAGCTCTTCTGCACTGCCCAGATGAGGGGCAGGAGCAGGTCTCTGCAGCCCTGGGACATCAACATGGCCCAGGCAGAAGTCCAGACCAGGGATATCTGCATGGCCTTTGGTGGGTGGGACAAGAGCCACAAACATTGATACAAACTCTTGCTGCTGCTGCTGCTGCTGCAGGGCCATCGATCCAGACATAACCCTAGGTGGCAGCAAGGGTTGGGATACCACAGCCTCAGGTGACAGCACAGACTACTCACATCAGGCTATTCCTCACTACCCTCTTGGAAGACCCAGTTTTTAGGAGTGACTGGAGCTGCCCAGAAAGGCCTCTGGCTAAAATGTGTGAAAGGTACCTGCCCCTCAAGGTGAGAAAGGAGAAGGGAAAGGTGAAGCTCAGATAACGTAGCTACAGGTTTCAGTTGAGTCACAGACCCTGCAGCTTCCAAATAGGGTTGTAATTTGCCCAAACGTAGGTCTAGAAAGATTCACCAGGTGGTGACAGAGGCAGGAGGTGATAAAGCAGTTAGGCGGTGTGCACAGATGAGGCCCGGATGAGAAACAAGCTCTCAGTAATGAAAGGGGAAGAGAGATACAAAGTATCAGATTTGACACTGGGGTGTGCCCCTCACAGGGCAAAGCAGCTGGACTGGGGGTGAGTGAGACTGTGGGACAGCAGGAACCATTTGCCACGAGGTTCTCTCTCAGGAGCAAGTAGGAAGGAGGAAAAGTAGGAGAGCACATTCATTAGATCTGGAAGTAAAAGCCCACTCCCAGACAGAAAGTGTCTGAAAAGCATAGACTTCTTCAGTGCTGATGGTGAGTCTTGGAGACTCCAGCCCAGTGGCTAAGCAAGTTCTGGTCTAGGCTGCAGGAAGTGAAATGCCTGCAGGGGTCAGGCAGAAAAAGGAAGAGTAAGACAGCCAAGGACAGAAACATTTCTTCTGAAATAATTTACATTAAGAATTCACAACTTAGCTTCTTCTAAAAACCATCTGCAGATCAGGCATGTCAAAGCAGCACTCCAGAGAGGTTGGGTTCTCCCCAAGAGCAGTTTGCTTCACATTAGCATAGCTCAGTTTCCAGGGACAGTGTCCACCGCAAGAAAAGCCCTTCAGTTCCATCTCACCTCCAGGTGACACAACACAAACCACCTTGAAAAAGTAGGGCATCTCCAAGATGCTGGGTTCCCCACTGCAACTACGGCTGCCTGCAACCAGTGGCCTTGCCTGGCTCCTTTAGGGACTTCAATTCTGCCACATGGTGCCAAACCTTGGCTTCTCTCCTAAAACTACGTGGCCTGGGTTATCATGTAGCAACCTGTTCTCTAATATAAGCTCCTGTCCTAACTTTCTTCCTGTTGATAAGATAAAATGACTTAAGAAGGTTTACTTCCTCCTACAGCTCACGGTCCATCTCGAGGGAAGTCAAGGCAGGAACCTGGAGGTAAGGGCTGAAGCAGAAGACACAGAGAAATGATGCCCCATGGCTTGCTCAGCCTAGACCACCCACAGTGGGCTGCCTCGCTCCCACATTAATTACTAAACAAGAAAAAGCTCAAAAAGCAGGCAGTGGTGGTACATACCTTTAATCCTAGCTGTTGGGAGACAGAGGCAGTCAGATCTCTGTGAGTTCAAGGCCAGCCTGGACTACGGAGTGAGTTCCAGGACAGCCAGGGCTACACAGAGAAACCCTGTCTTGAAAAAAATAACAAACAAACAACAATAAGAGAGAGAGAGAGAGAGAGAGAGAGAGAGAGAGAGAGAGAGAGAGAGAGAGAGAGGAGGAGGAGGGGGAGGGGGAGGGGGAGGGGGGAGGGGGAGGGGGGAGGGAGAGAAGAGAAGAGAAGAGAAGAGAAGAGAAGAGAAGAGAAGAGAAGAGAAGAGAAGAAGGGAGGGGAGGGGTTCAACAGATGTGCCTTAGGCCAATCTGGGGATCTGTAATTGAGACTGTCTCTAGGTGACTGTAGTTTTGTGTTGTGACAGCACAGGGTCAGATGGCTTTGACACAGAGAAGTCCCATCTGCAAAAGAGAAATGTTGATGAATAGTCTGCCACCACCCTCACAATGGAACTGAAAATGACAAAAGCAAAGTTTGAACAAACTTTGGAGAGTGCTGTGTGAGTTTAGTATTGCAAAGCTTCCCTGGCCTCAGCTCCAAGGTCCCTCCCTCTGACCTTCACAGAATCAGACTCCTCTCCCCGCCTGTGGGGAAGTGGCCCTGGGTCATGAGGAAGTCTCCAGGGCATGTCCGAGATTCTAGCCTGCAAGCTGAGAATGGAGCCAATAAGGAACATGAGTGCTCAGCCTGAGACAAGAGGTAGCATGCCTGTCATTAACCCACAGCCTTAAGTGGCGTGTCCAGAGCAAGCCCTGCTCTGTCACCAAATTCACTCTCCTCATGTATCTCTTAGAGACACAGCTCAGCATCTGGCACAGGGAAAGTTCTGGTTTGCTAGGAGAATGTAAATGTCTATTACACATGGTCCCAAGCATGTCCAGGGTCTCTTCAAGTAGTGGGAGGAGAGTTATTTCCCCTTCTCTTCTCTTCTCTTCTCTTCTCTTTCTTTCTTTCTTTCTTCCTAGATTTATTTATTTATTTACTTATTTAATGTATGTGAGTACACTGTGGCTATCTTCAGTACACTGTGGCTATCTTCAGACACACCAGAAGAGGTCACTAGATCCCATTACAGATGGTTGTGAGCCACCATGTGGTTACTTGGAATTGAACTCAGTTCCTCTGGAAGAGCAGCCAGTGCTCTTAACCGCTGAGCCATCTCTCCAGCCCCCTCCCCTTTTCTTTAACTTATCTCTTTGCTTCCCATGGAGGTCAACATGATGCAGAGATCTCATCATGGCTACTCATGGAGTACACACATGAAAGGCTGGCTGGTGAAGACATATTGCCCCCTATAAATTGCCAACAGCCTCGGGGGTTTCAGTCCTTTGTCAGAATGAGAGAGGACCTATTGCAGTGAGGTGCAGGGAGTGGGACAAAGTGGCTTGTCCGTGCAGGGCTCCTCTTATGCAGCCTAGATTGCCGGAGCACAGAGCTCCAAGAGAATTTGTAGAGTATGAGGGAGTTGTATGGATCTGTCTGGTGGTCTCTAAGACTATTCTACTCAAAGGGGTGGCTATAAGGTCTTCAGGATTCTAACCTATACTCAAAGAATAAGAGCGACCAGAGTGGTCCTGCTGGAACTGTATCCCAAAGTCCCCTGCATAAGACCTCCAGCTACTGAATCAGGAGGTCAGAGGGAGCCAAGGACAGGCTCTGGATAACTTCCCTAAGGGAGTTCAAGGTGGAGAGGTTTTACCAAGCTAGGCAAAATTATTTTAGTACTTTTACAACCTGTTTAGCCATGAAATGTGGGATGTTATAAGCTATAAGTTAGTTTTGGATCTATGCAACCTTCCGGAAGTCCCCACACTTAGTTAAAGGTCTTCCCAGACTGTGCAGCCTGATACCAGCAATATCCAGCACCCTATGACCTGTGGGACCAGGACACCTGGATGTGTGAGAGACCAGGATGGTGGCAGGGAAGCAGAAAGGACTGAGCAGAAGATGGTGGGCTCAGGATGCTTTGCAGGGTGGGGTTGCACTGGACACATTCTTAGTTGGGTGTTTGCTTACATATGTCTTGGGAATCCAGAATCCACTTCCCCCATTCACCAACCCTCACTCAGGTCCTGCAACACAAGGTTCTCATGTCGACATCCCCATTTATGTAGACAATAGGCCAGTCTCCTTGAATTATCCTTTGTTGTTCTTAGATGTGACGTAATTTTGAAGGGCAAAGAACGTGTGGCCGCAGCAAATGCTCTTGTAAAAAGGCTTGTGGGTTCATACACACCCCGCCTTTTTCCATTCTCTTTTTGTCCTTCTCTTCCCCCAGAGTAGATGCAGTAACACCATCTCAGTAGCAGAGACTGGCCCTTTCCAGACGTAGTAAAGTCTGTCATGTTTTGATCCTGAGTTTCCCAAGATATCCATATGAGCAATGCATGCTGGCTATTTATAAATCAACCAATCTAGCACCTTTTCTTTTAAGATCAGGAATAGACTGATGGAGGCAACACTCAAATCACACTCAACCGTCTCAGTTACCTGTCTATTGATGTGGTAAAACACCATGACCAAGGCAGCTTGTACACAAGCAAGTATTTTAGGCTTATGGTTCGAGAGGGTTAGGATTCATGACAGCAGAGTGGAGGAGCAGAAGCCAGAGATAAGATGAGAGGGAAATAGAGCGTGCACTGTGGGTGAAGTCACTGCGGGTGAAGTCACTGCGGGTGAAGTGCACTGTGGGTGAAGTCACTGCGGGTGAAGTCACTGCGGGTGAAGTCACTGCTGGTGAAGTGCACTGTGGGTGAAGTGCACTGTGGGTGAAGTCACTGCGGGTGAAGTCACTGTGGGTGAAGTGCACTGTGGGTGAAGTCACTGCGGGTGAAGTCACTGCTGGTGAAGTGCACTGTGGGTGAAGTCACTGTGGGTGAAGTCACTGCAGGTGAAGTCACTGTGGGTGAAGCATAGGTTCTTGAAGCCTCAAAGCCCACCCAGGTTACACACCACCTCCAACAAGGCAGGCCACACCTCCTAATCCTTCTCAAACAGTTCTACCAACTGGGGACCAAGTATTCAAACATATGAGCCAATGGGAGCCATTCTCATTCAAACTGTCAAAATATTACTTAATGAATAATAGAGGATATTTTATGAAAATGTACTTCTGTTTCTGTTTTTTCTGTTGGTGTGTTATTTTTATTAAAATTTTATTTCTGTAGATGTTATAAACCACACAAAGTCTTTTATTTTGGTTTAGATGGTCATTTACCTTCTCAAATTGTTTTAATGACAAAGAAAAATGTCATATATTTGCCTACATATTTTACCACCTTTGGGCTCTGAATTTCATTGTATAGATCTGACTTTTCATCTGGTTACAAGCTCAGATAGATGACTCAGGAGTTTAGACATTGTCTGCTCTTCCAGAGGACCCAGGTTCAATTCCCAGTCCCAGGGGATCTGAAGCCTGCTTCTGGCCTCCTTGGATACCAGACATGAAAGTGGTACACAGACATACATATAGGCAGAACATCCATATACATGAAAAGAAATAACAAAATTTTAATTAGAAATATTTAAGCCTTTTGATATCTGAAAAACCGAGTTACTTTTGCCTTCCATTTTGGAAGACAGTTTTTGCTGACTATAGAATCTAAATTATGAGCCGGGCCATGGTGGCACACGCCTTTAATCCCAGCACTTGGGAGGCAGAGGCAGGAGGATTTCTGAGTTCGAGGTCAGCCTGGTCTACAAAGTGAGTTCCAGGACAGCCAGGGCTACACAGAGAAACCTTGTCTCGAAAAACCAAAAAAAAAAAGAATCTAAATTATGATGCTTTCTTTTCCTTCTTTTCAATACTATAAAGATCCTCTTACATCGAACTTGGATTTGCATTATTGCAGGTAAGAAGTTGGTTCTTCTACCTTTGTTCCTTGGTACATAATCTCATTTTTCTTTTATGCTCTCACAATTTTTTCTTTTAAATTACCAATTTTTTTCTTTTTATTATCGATTTTTTAGTGATTCCATTATGAAGCTTTTATGATGTGGTTTACTTTATGGTTTCCCTTGCTTTGCATTTGTTGAAATTCTTGATTAATAATTTTGATAAAACTGGAATGACTTGAAATCATTACCCCCTTTTTAGATTCCAAATTTTTGTGCACATAGAATCATTTAATGTTGCCATGTGTGAGGTATGTGTACATGAGTGTGTGTATGCATGTGTATACATATGTGCATGCATGTGTGCACACGTGTGTGCATGCACGCATGTCTGTGTTTCTCTCCCTATGTATGTATTCTTTAGTTTGGATGGCTTCTATTGCTAAGTCTCCAGTGTCAACTGTTGTTTTCTTTTCAATGTCCAGTGAACTATTCCCTTCAAGTAGTGAACATTTCAGGTCTAAAATCTCTATGTGGTTCTTTTTTTTTTTTTTTTTGGTTTTTTGAGACAGGGTTTCTCTGTGTAGCCCTGGCTGTCCTGGAACTCACTGTGTAGACCAGGCTGGCCTGGAACTTAGAAAACCTCCTGTCTCTGCCTCCCAAGTGCTGGGATTAAAGGTGTGCACCACCACCGCCCGGTTCTCTATGTGGTTCTAAAAATATCTTTTCTATTTTCCTCCTCATTATGTTCATGCTTTCTTTTAAATCTTTGTGCATATTGTAAACTTGTCTGCTGATCGCCTGTGCTGTCATTCCTGGTTTGTCTCTGTTTGCTGCATTTCCTGTGGGTGCTGCAGCACCCCACTCACAAGTGTGCTGGTTCTTTTAACATTCTGAAATGGGTTGGTTTTTGGTTTTTGGTGTTTTGTTTGTTCGTTTGTTTTGCTGGATACCTGTATTTTGTTATTTAAAAATGCAGATTTCTTTTACCTGGCAGTGTTTATAGTGAACTTGTTCCTTCCGAGGCTTGTTTCTAAACCTTGTTGGGGAAATGTCTAAAGTCACCTTGATGCTAGAGCTATATAACTCATCTACTGGAGCCACCATTGAATTCCCTGGACTATTAAATTGACTAAGGTCTCTACACTGGCTAGTTGAAACCCAATCATCTCTGGGAGCACTGTGAGCCTTTGTCCTTTGCTTGGCCTCTAGAAACTCACAGTGCGCACAGGTGGCTTGGCAGTCAGCAGTGGACCAGGGTCCAGGGGCCCTCCGTGCATCCATACCTTCTCCTCTGTGATACCCGGTCTTGGAAAGTCTCCCCAGTGTTTCCCCCAAGTCTTCGGCTTGGTGCTTCCACTAATAAACGCTCCTATAGAAAGCTAGGGAGGCACCAGGGCTTATACGACTCCGTTCCTTTCTTCAGGAACTTGGCCCTGGACTACATACAGTTTAGTATTTGGGAAACAACAATCTTATGCAATCGGTGCCACTTTCAAGTTACTTACATCAGAAAGAACAGTCCGGTGCTGTTGCTTGCATGGTAGAGGCGAACAAGGTTCCTTTGCTTACATTCAGTGTGGTATCTGTTTGCCCACCCTTCTCGGAAGACTGGTAATAAGCCACAGAAACCATGGTTGATTAAACAGAAAAGGTGTGGACACGCCTAAGAGTCAGAGAGAGCACACATGGGGTTGCAGAGAGGCTAGAGGAACTATTGAAGATCAGCATGATGTCCAGCACACACCTCAGAGCTTTTCTGGCAAGAAAACCACTTCCAGTACCATCACTGTCCCTCAGCTGTCCACAGGCCACATGTATACCTGTCACTTTGAACCAGGAACTTAATCATACCACATCTAAACCACTGCCTGCTCTGAGGTGCCACTTCCTGTGTCAGGAACTGACTTACATACCCACCACTGAAACTGAGCCTCTGGGGACTGCGGCTTACAGTCAAGTTTCACTAACTCATGAGTTTGGCAAGGATGGAAAGTCAGGAATGTCTAGCTTTACTTTAACGTTAGCTCTTCTCTTCCCACTGAGACTGAGACTCACAAACTAGACCAGTGGTTCTCAACCTTCCTAATGGTGCGGACATTTTAATACAGTGCCTCATGTTGTGGTGCGCCCCGACCATAAACTGTTTTTCATTTCTATTTTGTACCTGAAATGTTGCTACTGTTATGAATCATAATATAAATATCTGATATGCAGGATATTTGAAATTTGACCCCCAAAGGCGTTGCAACCCACAGGTTGAGATCCACTGAACCAGAAGATGCTTAACACTCAAAATGCGTTTCTGATGCTCACTGACCAAATATCCACTGTGACAGAATAGGGACAAATGAGTTGGCTGGTGAATGTCATTGCCACCACCTATATCTAAACACCTCAAGTATCTGTCACTCTGAGCCAGAAACTCAATTACAGCACTCTCAGTACTGAAGCATGGGATAAAATACTGATTTCATTTCTCAGGGAAATCTGTGACCCATCTTTCTTTGAAGTTTATGGAGGGGACAATTTCCAAATTCTATTTCCAGGAATCTCCAAGGAAGTGCCCTCTCCTCCAGCTGAGCAGTGGGTGGTTGATAACATGGGTCACAATGACCACTTTTCTAAGCTTAGGCACAGCATAAGACAGAAGACTGCAAAAAAACGTCACCAAGGATATATGAGCTTGAATCCTCAGTGTACAGGGTGTAGCCTGGATTTCTGGGAGGTGCTAAACTGGAAAGGGGGATCTAGTTTCATTCATTTGGAAATGAAAGCCAAGTGAGGTGATTTTATTAGATTTGCCCATTAAGGTCCAATGACTTTTGAGAACTCACCACTGTGTTGAAGCCATTAGTACCTCAGCTCAAAATACAGTGCAATGTATGTTACCAGAAAAAGGGATGCAGACAGGAAGGGAAGGGGAGGGTGTGTAGGAAGGGGAAGCAGTGGTCTGATACGTGGCCAGATGCCGTGAGGTCAGCAGAGAACAGGTGGCAGGAGAGTCCTCTGCACTTATGTGGCTCCATCCAAAGGCAAGAACAATAAGTAGGGGGAAGGGGACAATCATTTTATTTCCTTATTGATAACTTCCCAGAATGAGTTTCAGAGAGGTAGGGGAGACACACTGAGATTTGGAGTGAGCATGGGCTCCTGAACAAAGAAACCAACCATGGATGTGCGATGGATCCATCTTGTCTACCTCCACACTGGCCCTGACACACACTTCCCGTCCCCCATTAAAACTGTCATTTCCACTGTACCTCTGGGAGACCTGGGAACTCTGCTGAGCAGCTACCAAGATGTTCTGGGTGTCCCTGCTGCCTCTCCGGAGGGCAGAGATTCACGACTGCTGTCTATCACATCAGAAGTACAGGCTCTAATCAGAATGAAGGCTGTGCCTCGGAAGTAAGGACTGAAGAGATCCAAATGGTCCCAACCCCTTCTCACGATAGTTTTATGGAGTATAGCCTGGTGTTAGGCAAAAGCCACCCAGCATTTCACTGGCTACCCTGACAGGCTTAAGGCTGAAGTGAATTTAGATTATTAGATGAAGTCTTAGGCTTTGGTTTAATTAGTCAGTCAAGGAAAACCTGCTGGTCAGAGTGGCAAACAGAAGATACAAACCCTCCTCAGGCTGTTACCAAACCCCAACAAGGGGTCCTGTCATGAGAACATTCTTGAACCTTATTCTCTTCTTCATGCTCGTGACGATGCATCGTCCAATCTCACACAATCTCTCCCCTCCTCTGTCTGACCTATGTCTATTCTCCAAACCCACATCCTAATCCCAGAGTGGACTCAGATCAAATGACAGGCCTAGATTTGTCATTGTCCTTATCTGCCATCTTTGATGCTTTGTCATGGAACATACAGCAAGTAGCATGAGCTTGGAAGAGCACATTTCAAGCTCTAGCCCCTCTGCTCAGCCATGAGACCCAGCAAGGGTCTTAGTGTCTATAACGTGAACACTGTAAGAGTCAGAATTCCTTTGGTTATCAGAGGCTAAAAACTACCTTCAACTCATTAGGCAAAAAGGAGGCTGACTTAGTTCATTTTGCCCATCTAAGGAGCCAGTAAGGCCTCAGGAACAGCAGAGTTATGAACTTAAAAGGGGGGTTGGGGCTCAGTCAAGATGAAAGCTTCCAGTCAAACCACCTGATGACAGACTTGAAGCAAATGGTGCTGACCTAGACAGACCGGCTAATAGCCGCTGTCTACAAGTCTTATCTTGCACAGTCATTTCAGAAATAAAGTAAGATTACCTACATCACTGACCACCAAGTACTCAGTGACACACAGGTACTGCACACAACAGCGAGCCACCAATCTCCCCCTCGTTCACCATGCCTTTAGGACCACGGCTCACTTAGATGGTGTCTTTGTCTCTTGCTATAGAGATAAGGATATGTTCTTTGAATGTCTGCACCCCGGTGGGAATAGGGTTTGACAAATGACCTGTCCACCTCCGATGATGCCCATTCCCAAGAAGCCCTGTGCTGCCCTTCCTTGGCCAGTGTGTGCCGTCTCCTTTCCCCAGCCGTCTTCCTATCAGCCTCAGAGCCCCAGGCCAATAATAGCACTTTGCAAATCCTCCCACGGCACACCCACAGTCGTGCACTGCTGCCTCCACGGCCCTTCCAGAAGCCTGTTCTTTATCCCTCCCACAGTACTGATTACATTATATAGCAACTATCTGTTTGCCCATCAGCTCGTTTCCGCTCCCCCTCTAGTGACTGTGGCTTGCCAGCTCTATGTCCCCTGCCCAGGAAGAAAGCCTGGCTTCTAGTCGACCTCAATTCATGCTTGTTAAGTGGAATATTGAATGAGGAGGAGGAAGGAAGGAATAGAGGAAAAGGAGAAGGCTGCCTAGACAAGCTCACTGTTCTCACACAGACCTGTGTCTGTTTCAATGTTCGCAGTTCAAACAAAAGGAAAAGAGCAGAGGCCTCTGGGATGCCTAGAAACAAAGTTGTTTCCTGTACCCAAGTCCTTGACATTTGAGAACTGTTTTTGGTTTTGTTTTTGCTTTGCCATTTGGGCATTCTCTTTTTTTGCCCATGGGAAAGCAAGGGTCTTGCAGAGGGCAAGGCAGTGTTCTAGATGGTCACCCCCCCACCCCCATCCACCAGGTGTGACTGTCCCCAGAGCTCTAATATTCTTGGCTGGCTGTCTGGCATTACTGTGGGCCAAGGGAATGAGGTCACTGTCGCCAATGAAGTCACCACCGCATGACTCATCCCACATCAGTACCCAACTTGGAGTGTGCTCTGAGATTCTCAGAGCTTTCCACAAGCTATCCAGAACCCGGGGTCCCTGTGAGATGAGCTCACATATTTTAAAGCAGAAAACCGAGGCCTAGAGAAAGGCAGCCAGCCACACTACTAACTTGTGGTGCTTGGACCAAATTCAGCTTTCCGCAAAGCTGGCTCTCACGGCTCTTTAACCCTTTCCACAGTTCCTCCTGTCAGAATCTAGTCTTTGAAAACACAGCCGGAGCTAATGGTCACGCTAGCAGCAAACCTTCCTCTCTTCCCCTCCACGGGAGAGGATCAAGACCCGACTTCAAGACAGTGTGCTGCCTTTTTTAGCCTTTCAGAATTTGTGAAGTAACTGTCAGATTTATTAATGTAGTCAATGCAGGTACTTCCATTCAAACGCAAGGGACGGGGTATGGACAGATGCTTTCCCATCTTCACAGGGAACTCTAAATAATACTCGAAATCTTCCTGGTAGTTTGACATCAGGATTATGACTTGAAAATTGGCTCCAGGGGTTCATGAAAGGGAACGGAGGACATCACAGTAAGCATCTCTCCAGGTGGCCCTTGAACACTGGGACTAACAGGGAACCTTTTGGTAACCACTTCCCAGGCCCCAGTTTCCCCACCTAAATCCCGGGGGTGAGGGTATGAATGACCCACGCACCTCTCAACCCATTTTCTACCACTATGAATTGGTGAGAGGAAGCGACTTCCCTGTCAGCAACCTGCGGGGTAGGCTGCGTTTTGGGGTCAGTCAGCACAGAGTGAGCCTTCCACTAGGACCGTACGTTTAAAGCAGCACTCGGCCACACAACTGACCCTGGCCAGACAAGTGTTTCCGGACTTGCCAGACAGAGGCGCAGGGTTGGTCCTGGATCACTGGCCCAATCTCAGAGCTTGAGGATACATCATATCTCAAGGATGAACTGAATACTTTTGGAGATACTCTTGGAAGCGAAAGGAAGCCTCGGACGATGTCGCCTCCAGGGGGAGCACAAATAACATTTGCGGTCTCCCGACAAGGGCTTGCCCCTTTGTGGCTGGTTGGGGGTGCAATATGCTGCATCTCTTAGTCACCAATTTCATTGAAAATGACTCAAGCTCATGCTGCGAAAGGCGTGGGGCGGTGATGCTGAAGAGCAAGCAATAAGCCAGGAAGGAGTCCTAGCTTTCTAGCTCAGAGACCCACCACCCTCCCAGCCTCCGCGCGCCTTTCTAATTATCGTTATTAATTATTTTTATAACCCTCTTGACCGCTCTTCCTGATGTCTAGTTGCGTGGAGCACTTGCAGGTCGATGGGATGGCTCCTGCCTTCCAGGCAGAATTTAAATATATACATCTGTGTAATTTTGCACGATTGCGTCACCGTGGAAGTCGTTGTGGTTCTCGGAAAGGCCTCCACGTCTTCTCCGGGCACCAGGGCCTACGGACGCTTCCGGGCTCTGGTCGCACTTTCGCGAGGAGCCCTGGGCTCCTTCCGAGCGGCTACCCAAGAGCCCCTCCCCCAGCCTCCGTCCTCCCGGATCCGGGGCGCCTCCTCCTCGGCCTCCGCGCCCGCCTCGCAGGGAGTCAAGCTAGGGTGAGCGGCAGGAGCGCACAGCGGGCGCCGGGCGCGCGGCACTCAGGAACCGCCGGGACCGCCCTCCTTCCCCCCTCCCGGCCCAGGCGGGCGGGGGCCGGGGCGGTGCGGGGCGGGCAGAGCCGCCTGGCCCCTCCCCTCCGCCGCCCTCCCCAAAGTTGCCGACTCCCCTGGGGCCGGACGGTCTTATGATCCGGCGGATCCTCCTGGGGAGGCCGGGCCGGGGAGCGGGCTCCGGCGCCGAGCGGCGGGGCCAGCAGGCGGGCGCGGCGAGCCGGGCCGGGCCGGGCCGGGGAGCCGGGCAGCGATCGAAGCGGCGGCGGCTGCGCCCCGGGCCCGCCGCACCTTCTCCTCCGGTCAGGGGAACCGCTGCATGGGGCCGGGGGGGCGGCCCTGCTGCGCCGAGCGGCGGCGACGGCGGACCCCCCAGGCGGGCTGGGGCTGAGCCCGGGGCCGGGGCGGGGGCTCCGGGGGGACCATGCCCCGAGGCCGGCCGACCGCAGCATGGCTCACGGGCCCGGCGCGCTGATGCTCAAGTGCGTGGTGGTCGGCGACGGGGCGGTGGGCAAGACGTGCCTGCTCATGAGCTATGCCAACGACGCCTTTCCTGAGGAGTACGTGCCCACTGTCTTCGACCACTACGCTGGTAAGCCTCTGCCCTGCTGACTAAGGGACTGATCCCGGGCTGGGAACTTTGGAGCAACTTTGGCTGAGCCCCCTGGCCTGCCTCCCCTGAGCGTGCTCCCCTCCCCCGCCGTGCCCTCTGTCTGGCGGCTCCACCACCCGAAGCTGCGCCTCAGGTCACCCCTCACAGCAACTCCCACCCGATTCCTATCTCCCCCTTCGCCCCTTCTCCCACACTTTTCAGTCCCTTGAGCGCCCTTCTTGACCTTCCCGCGGTCTCTTCTCTTACTGCCCGAAACCCCTGTAGGGGAAACATCTGGGAACACTAGGGTAGACGTGGCTACAGGGTTTGGGAGAAGGGGTGGTGGTGGCAGGGGGTCACATTACACTTACATCTCATGCCACTTGGCAGTGAAGTGGACTCAAAGAAAAGGGGGATGTTCTTTCCCGGGGAGCACCCACATGCTTCCCAGTGATTTGGGGAAGGAGGTTACTGTGGGGAGCGAAATTGCTAGACCTCAGGTCATTGTGAGCTTCTCTCCCCACCCCCACTTCTGTCCTTGCAGTCAGCGTCACCGTGGGGGGCAAGCAGTACCTCTTGGGACTCTATGACACAGCTGGACAGGTGAGTGTTTTGGCCTCTGGCCGGTTCCCTTACCCCCATTTTTCGCCAATTCTGTGTTGCTGTGGAGGGCCTTTGGAAACTGAGGCGCCTAGGAGGGAGGGTGTGTCTTCCAGGGGCTGCCTCAGGAAATTTTCTTATGGCAGCAAATTAAGGAAACAAACCCAAAAGAAAACGTGAACCCCGCGACGTGAAAAGTTGTTGACTGTATGGGTCGTTATGTATGTTGCCTGGTGAGCGGGTCCCAACTCCTGTTGCAAAGTGGCAGCGGCCAATGGTAAAGCGCTCTTATTTTTAGTTGCTGATGACCAGGTCTCCCCCTCGCAGCCTCTGTCTGGTCCCTCATTGGTGAGTGGTCTGCCTGCCCGAGGAGCCTGATTGGTGGGAAATGGCATCATCTAAGATGATGGGAAGGCATTTGGTCCTGGTTATGTTTATTACAACATCATTGCACTCTGGGACTCCAGTCCCTGAAAACGTAATTTGTGGTGTTAGCAGAGGAGCACAGGGAAAAAGAAAGAAACAACAATCATCAGCCACTCCCTGGGGCTCAGGCCGGTAGGGTTAAGAGTTCAGCGGGAGTCTTGGAGGAAGAACTCTCTTCCCCTGGAGGGCCAGGTGACTTTGTGTTTTCCTTGGCGAGATTATGTGCAGAAAGGGAAGGAGCACTTCTCTCTGCAGCCTCTGGCTCATGCTTGCAAACCTGAAGGGCCAGGCTGTTCTCCTGGAGGGCTAAGGGGTTTTCTGTCTCCCTAACCCCGCTCTGCTGTCTTGCCAGACCCACTTTCTTCTGGGGCTAAGGTGATAGTTTTGCAGAATTCAGCTCTGCAGTCTGCTCTGAAGTCTTTGGTAGTTTCTGTGTATTATGCAGTCTTGAGAACCTTGAGGATGCGTGACTCTGATCACTGAGTTTTTTATTTGTGAACAGGGACTAAATGGGGGTGGGGTAGGGTGGTGGGGCAGGGGGAGAGAAATACCACCACTGATACTCTATGTTAAATATGTGTTGATTAGATTTGCCTTTTAGCATTGTAGGCTCTCAGAGTTTATACTGAAGTCTTGAAATATTTTGTGGGTTTTTTTGGGAGGGGTGAGAGGCTTGATTTGGCCCTGATTTCTAAACTGTTAGAGCAGTGGTTCTCAGCCTGGGGGGGAAAGGGTCACATATCAGCTCTCCTACACATCAGGTATTTACATTACAATTCATAACAGTCACAAAATTACAGTTATGAAGTAGCAAGAAAATAACTTTATGGTTGGGGGGGTCACTGCGAAACTGTGCTAAAGGGGGGCAGGATAGGAAGGTTGAGGAGCACTGAGACAGGAACATCTGAGGATGACAGGGCAAAGGGCCGGAGGACACCCCTTTCCCTAATGTTGCCCAGGCCAGTGCTGGGGCAGGGCTGATTCCCAGCTTCTAGGGCCTGTTTTGGTTATTCCTTAATACCACCAACACCCCTTTCATCAGTGTTGGAGGACAAGGAGTGGACGGCAGTCAAGCGCCTCCAACTTTCAAGTAGTGCTGTTGCTAAGGAGTTGACAATAGTTGAAAACAGAGGTTTTGGAGAAGAAAGTTCCCAATTTTAATTTCTTATCCTACCTCATCTTGTTATTACAATGGTCATGTTTTAAACGTGCACTTTATTCAGTGAGCCCAGTTAATAATATTTGCCTTCTATATAGCAGACCAAGTGCTCATGTATGCACATCTAAGTTCACACAGCTTACACAAGCTTGCTGCTGAGATAAAGGACCCCCCTAGCACTGCAGTGGGGTCCTGGGAAGTACCGAGGTAGCCCTGGTTGGTCAGATTGTGTATGTGCGTGAAGTTTTACAACCATTTTCTCGGTGGCAGTAGTCTGGGTGGGGGTGGGGAAGGTGTGATCAGGGGTCACATGTCACCTGATGGTAGGTACCACAGACAAATACTTTGGATTTTGGGCTAAAGTTATTGATAATTAATTTCATTTGTAATGCACAAATGTAGCCATTATTATTATAACAAAGTGGTAGGACTGTTGTATCATGCTAAGTAGACATCTGGGGTGTGCAAAAGAAAACATTTAAGTTCTGGGGTTGCCGCTGCTGGTGGGAGTGTATGTAGGAGTCTGGGTCAGATGATTGCTCATGTGTCTTGTGTGTGTCTCTATGCTGATTGTTCAGACCCTATTTCTCTATAAATATATACCAGATTCCTTTTATGATAATAATAGTGATAAACAAATACATAGTCATACATACATATACTCAGATGTCAGGGATTTTTAACCAGATAGAAAAAGAGGGACGTCTATGGACTTTGGGACTAAAACATCTTGGGGTCACATCTCTACCTATACTAGCCATGCAGTTCTAACTGAATTTATTTACTTTCTCTGTAATAGTAAAATGTGGATAATTAGGATCTCCACTGCAGAAATGTAGGCTGCCTTAAATTCATTAACCTTTGCAAAAACAGTTGGCATGAACAGTTCTTTGTGTATAGTAGGCGTGCAAATGATATCACAAGAAAATACTGTGTTCTGCTATGGACGAGGTAATTTTGGGGATTGGGGGTGGTCGCAAGTGGAGGACAATGTATCATGTCGAAAGTTGATAGACATTGATACTGTGCCAGATTCTAGAATTGTTAGCAGAGGTGTGGAGCCAGAGAAATAGTTTCAGGTTCTGTGTAGAAGTTGAGAAGCAAGGGGGCATATGTAGGTTTCAGTTGGTTCTTTTTCCAGAGACAGTGGAATGAGGAGGAGGATTACAGCGCTGGAAAGCACTGGCCTTCTCTCCAAACTGTTTGCTCATGTGTGTGGGTGCCTGGCATACCTACTTAAAGAAACGCAGCGATGCCTCCCTCAGGTTGACACGTCCCCCCAGTCCACATACCATAGCCACAGGCATCACTTGCCCAATTGGCCTGTAGGAATCTTCCCGTCAAGGGAGGATGGTGAGAGAATAACCTGTGGTCTCCTGAGTAGGCTCGTGTCCATCTGACCTTTGCTGCCACCAGCAGAAACAGTGGACAACAGTCCTGCCATGTGCCTTGGCTAGGGACATCTCACTCACTCACAAGCATTGCTGCTGAAGGGACTCCCCCTCCCCTTCTTGGCTGAACCCTGGATTGGTCCAAGGACAGCTGGTTTGGCTGCCAAGCTCTTTGGAGTGGAAGTCAACACAGCCACCTTTCTCTACTCTGGGGGCCTTGCAGGGAGGGCTGGCTTTCTGCCTAGGTCTCTGGAACTTCTCCTTTTGTGCCTGCCTTTGGGCCTTCAGTGTAGGCTCTGCACTAGCCCTCTGCCTGCCCTGGGAGGGAATTAGAAAGTTGGGATTGCCCCACGGCCTCTACTCTTGAGAATAGAAGGAAGTGGGGTGAACGTTCCCTGTGCCCAAACAAGCCAGCAAGGATCCGCTTGGCAGACTGCTCTCTGCCTGTGCACTCCAGGCCCGATCCCTTAGTGCTTGGCAGGAAGGCAGAACCTGACACTCTGAAGAGGGAAGCACCAAGGTCCAATTTATCCCCGGTCTCAGAATACTGACACTCAGGAGGGTGTGCGGTGGGGTGAGTTTAGGGTCCCTAAAGTTCTAGATTTAGCCACCATCTCTGTGTCCAAGTTCACATGTATACTTTAGGCACGTTGTTGCTATATCTGGCAGCTTAAGCATCTGAGTTCAGGGTTGCACACATGAAAGCTATAAATATCCTTGCTCCAGTATCCCCTAGGGTAGCTTTTCAGTGACAAATGAGATTTATTTCACACTTGCCATAACCCAGCAGCTGTAGCTGGCCCCTTCCCCTCACAGCTCTCTGGGTATCCAGGAAGGCACTTCCTCCAACAAAAGGAACCTCAACTGGAGGCAGCAGACAGGAGGTCCCTCCCCTCTTCTACATTTCATGGGACAGCACCTGAGAACCTAGCATAGTGTGTGTGTGGGGTGGGGGGAAGGGCAATGGTACCACCGCCTCCTCAAATGCCTTTTAACTTTAGGTGGGGTTTGTTCATAACAGATAGACTATTCCCAGAGAGTGAGTGAGCTGGTGGCAAAGAGCCAGGTGAGTCAGAAGAAAAAGGTTTTCTACTTCAGGGTAGGTGTGCAGCACACAGAAGTAGGTTGTGGGGCTACCCACATCCCACAGGCATCAGGTTCCCTGAGCCTCACACTCCAACCCTGAGCACACAGAGCGTGAGAGGAGGCCTGAGCCTCTTTCAGACGTGAGCTGCAACAGGTGAGATGTGGCACCGGGCCTCTGGTCTCCCTTGGTAACACACTGTAGATTTCTTGTCTGCATTTTGCTAACCTCTGTAGAAGCTATTTCTACCCCAGGCTGTACTGTGTCACACAGGCATTGGCTTCCTCCCCTGGATTGAGAAGGTGGGCGGCCTGTCCACTCATAAGCTGTTGCTCTTTAAAATACACTGTGTTTATTTTCCTGGGTGGGACTCTGGTGGTCTCCTCCAGGTCAGGCAGGAACCTTAGGGTAGGGGAGTGTCCTATTGAGCCTGTGTTGTGTCTCAACCTTTCTGAGCACTTTCATCAGGGCCCAACATGCTTCTCCTGAGCTCTCATGGCCTTTCTAGTCTTTAAACTACTGTTTCCTGACTGGTATGCCGAGGATGAATGCTGCAGGCAGATGCTGCTCTGTCAGCCTTGGGGGGGGAGGGGGGGCTGAGCAGGTATTGCTGTGTGCGCCACAGTGTGGCCACAGAGCTAACTTTTTTTCTTAGATTTATATGTGAGCACACTGCCGCTCTCTTCAGACACACCAGAAGAGGGATCCCATTCTAGATGGTTGTGAGCCACCATGTGGTTGCTGAGAAATGAACTCTGGAAGAGCAGTCAGTGCTCCGAACCACTGAGCCATCTCTCCGGTTCCCCCTTTTAAATACTGGGCTTTGAACTTGTAGTCTCATGCCCTGATCAGGGTCTTTTGGAGAACTGGACTTTTGTGGTTTTGTGGTGGAGTCTGGGGTTTCAGCCTAGCACCTCTCCAGGAGAGTGTCAGTCTCCAGCGAGGACATGTGTTAGCAGCAGCAGGTACTCCAGAGGCCTCAGACACAGCAGAGGTGTTTCCGAGAGGAAAAAAGCAGCGGCAGAAACCAGGCAAACAAACAAACAAACAAACAAACAACGAAAAGCACCCTACAAATGCAGCTTTAAAAATAAACTGAACTATTTAAGACAGTGATGGGCTGGATTTCCTTTCATACCCCAGGGGGTTGATTTTGCCCTAATTTGGCCGTTTGGGTCAGGGAGTGGCTTTCTTTGCCCTCAGCACTTTGCTGTTCCTCTTTCAGTGCTTGTCACAGCTGCGTGGTGTCACTGGGGAAGCCTGCAGGTGGCAGATGGCCAGCTGCCCCCGCCCTCCATGTGCCCCATGAGTGGTGTGGGACCACTGCCTGCCATTGTCTCTGTGGATGCATCATCCCTTCAACCAGCTCCAGGATGGCCGCACAGTGTGTCTTCCACCGCATCCCAGAGCTAGCCCCGTGCCTCGTGCTGCTAGGCACAGATATCTTAAAATGAATTCTTTCCCATTTGGCTCTCCGCTTGCTAAAAGCTAACCAGTGGCTCAGAGCACCAGGTACAGCTTCTTCTCTGGGGACTCGGCTGTCCTCCATAAGAGGATTGTGGATGGTGCATCAAACTACCGATTTTGTCTCTTACCTGGCTCTCTAGGCTTGCTGGCTACCAGGCTCGGGCCCTTGCATCTTCAAAGTCCCCTGACCACAGGGTAGTTTGGCTGTGGGATGATGGGTTTTGTGAACACCAAACCTTGTCTATATTTTCATGTGGCTAAGATCAGGTCACCAGCCAACCCCTCCCACAGCCTCTTTCCTTCCATATGTGATGGGAGGCAGTGTCCACCTTGCAGGTTGGCCGCAAGGGTTGGAAATTATATAGAGTTACCTCACTCTAGGGAGTGCCATGCCTCCTGGGTTCTGGTGATGTTGATTTGGCGCCTGCTCTGTGCTCCAGTCCTCTGTGGGGGAAGGAAGGTGATGAGACCCTGGGCCGTGAGTGCACACAACTGGGAAGCTGAAGGAGAGCATGCTGGCACGCTGCAGGAGCCCCTGAGGGTGAGGGTTGCTGCTTTGGAGGAAAGGCAGGAGGCGAGGCGGGAGAGCGCTGCCAGCCGGGGTGGCCTTCTCATCAGGCTGTGCAGTCCTGGCCAGGCTTTGCTGCTTCCCACCATGAAGCTCCGCCTCTCCCAAACTGATACCCACATCCATATAATGGGGTTATGATTTTACCTTCTGGTAGGGTTTTGGGGCCAAGTCAGAGCTTCCTGTCTCCCAACAGAGGAGTTCCCTCCCCTCTTAGGGTGACCAGAAGGGGCTGGGGACACCCTGGTGTTCAGCTTTCCCTTCCAGTCGCTCACCCGTGCTCCCTGTCCCCACCAGCTTTGGGCACAGCAGCTCCTTCTCTCTGTGCCACCAAGTGCAAGTCTGAGAAGCACAGCACTAAAAGAGGCCGTGCGTGAGGCGTGAGGCAGAGAGCGCCTGAGAAAGCTCACACCCTGGCAGGGGTGCCAGGCAGCAGTGTGGAGAGGGCAGGCACGGGAGGCACCCCCACGAGTGTCTTTGTGGGCCTGGGGTCCCCCCTCTCTCTGCCAGCTTGATAACTAAATTACAGACTTCCCCCTTTTGATTGACAACTTAGTAATTAGAGAGATATTAATCTGCTGCCTTGTTGCTTCTTGGTTTTAGCAGAAAAGTAAGTGGAGGAGGAGGCCTTTATTGTTGCTGTTTCTTTTGTGGTGACTGGCCAAAGAGGTGAGCCCACCTCCCCTCCAGGTCCCCAGACATATGGAACCCCAGGGTAGATTTGGGGGCTCCGTCTTGAATGGTGCTTTCCTACAGCTTGTCTGTCACGTCTTTGCTTTCTCATCTCTGTGAGTCAGAGGCTAAGAGGCTCGGTTTTTGCAGTCAGGAAGGTTAAGTGGTTTGCTCCAGGCCATGTAGTTAGTGAAAGTTAAAAGATGTGTTTCTAGGATAGAACTTGGAATTACAAGCCCTGGGTCTCTATGTTAGCTGACACTAATCACTGTGTCCATAAGCAAACGCCTGTTCCCTGACACATGCTCCAGGGTTGACTATTTCGTGCAAAAAATGCAATCACTTTTCTAGAGTTGGTTTCTGGAAGGAGGATGTCAGGGGCTGGGGTTGGGGCTGTTCCAGCAAATGTTGTTCCTGGGAACTTGAGGCTGTTTGTCTTGCTGCTCTTGCACTGTACTTCCTTAAAAGGGGCATGCCTGGGGCGTGCTCGGGCCACACTGCTGATAAGTAAGAGAACGTAGAAGTTCGCCATTTGCCCAATGTCCTGTGTTGAACTGTGTTGAACTGAATGCCCCTCAAGCCTAAGGGATAATATCCCTCCTTTCTGCTCCGAGTCGTGCTGCCTACCTGACCTGCTGTCTGTCTGCCGCTTGGGAACTGCCCCACCATGAACACTTAAGAAAATCCCTCTCAGGGTTTTCTTATTTAGGGGGAGTTGCCTCTTCACAAATGTATATCTGGGACTTGGGGAATACACAGTGGTAAAGAATTCACCTGTTCCGTACACTGAAAAGAAACTGTCTCTTTCATCGAGACGCGTCTTCCAATGTCTTCATTTGCCACTTGCTACTTATATATGTGGTATATGGACACGCTGATTAGTGTCAGCTAACATAGAGACCCAGGGCTTGTAATTCCAAGTTCTGTCCTAGAAACACGTCTTTTAACTTTCACTAACTACATGGCCTGGAGCTTAGCACTGTAGGAAATCACCATTCAAGACGGAGCCCCCAAATCTACCTGCTTGAGCAATCTGCGTGGCCACCACCATCCGTGGGCTCCCGGATCCTCTAGCGTCTAGCTTTCTGTGGTAGAATCTCTCTAGCTTCTCCCTCTAGCCAGCCAGTAAGCAGTCCCTGAGAACCAAGTCTGGGCTGGGGCCTGCAAAAGGAAGTATAGCGGGGTCCGTTTCGGAAGGGGGGGCGGTACCGAGGAGGTCAGAGTCTGCTCTTCTGTAATGAATTCTGATTGAGAGCTAGGTCAGAGCAGGACTTCCCAAGCAGACAGAGCCAGACTGGATCCCTTCATGCACTGGCTTCTCAAAGTGCACGCCTTTATGCCATGGCCTGCCTGGGAGCTAGCTAGGCATCCCAAATCTTAGGATCTACCCCATCTCCTAAATCACAAGCTTGGGGAGATCACTGTTGGTCCAGACTGGATGAGGGATTTTGATACAGGCCAAAAAGTCAGAGCTGCACAGATGCTGTTTGTGAGACCTGGTGTCTCCTCTCAGCAAGCTGCCTTCGTTCCCACCTTACACACTGCCCCAGTGTCTGGAGAACATGACTGACCTTCATGCTTAATCATTTCTCCTAAACGTCCTTGTGCCTCCTTCCTCATTTTGAACATGTGTTGGGTGGGACTCTCCACACTTGCTTAATGAGTGGACTCCTCCCAGCCCGCCTGTGGACACACAAGAAGAATGGAGGTGAGACGCCGTGTGCAAACCTTGGTTCCATGAATGGGATGTCTGTCCTAATGGTGTGCAAATAGTAGACTCCACAGGTATTCCTCCATGAGGTCTTCATGCCACACCATGTTCTCTCCTGCCTATTAAGTAGTTCGACAGATATGATGGTCTCCTTAGCTGAAGTTTGTTCAAGGTATCAAACCCCGTGACCAGCCAGGATATCGGCTTGGCTTTATGTTGTCTTAGTTCCATAGTAGTTGATGGGTGGTGGCGCCTTCCTGGTATTAAACAGGCAGATCCCGTGGCTGGAGGCAGGGGAAGGGCTGTGTTGCTCAATACCCACTTTAGCAGTAATCGATCTTTCCATGGCTGACCTCAGTGCTCTGTGGAGTGGCCTCTCTCTTCACTCCTCTGCTCCCTTCCTCTCAAATGGTATTCTTTTGTTTCCCTTAATTTTTTTTCGTTCCAGTCTAGAAGTACCATCCTTTGAATAGCATAATGGTCAGTAGTGCGAGGGAGCTGGCTCTGCAGGCCCCTTGTGAGAGTTGCCACTGAGGTGCGCACTTCTGACTCACCTGTTCAATTGAAGCTCCTGGTGTCTCCAGCTTAATTGCAAAAGGCTGTCCTCCCTGGTCAGCTGGGTCAGGGCTCACTCACTCTGATTACCTGAAGGTGCTCCTAGAAGCTTCCTTGGACTGAAAACCTGGGGACAGAGCTGTGTGTGGGGAGAGGACAGAGAAGGAGCAGAGGAGGGATGGAAACTTCTGTTCCTACACCAGTGACTGTCCAACAAAGGAGTCACCCAGGCCTCATCCAGAAATCAAGAAAGTCATTCTGAGGTTAACATATACCCCATTTTTTAATTTTAACCAAGTAACTGACTGAGCCACAACCTGATACTTGGCTTTGTTCCTGGGTAGATCTTTATCACCCATGAAGATTGTTGAAGCCCCTAAGGGGCACCGTGTGTGACATAGCATTTTACCCAAGGTCTGGAAATCACTGTAAGAGCCAGGTGAGTGTTGGATTTTGGAGAGTCTGTTAGTCAGATTATTATGGAAAAACCTGACTTTCATAAATGGTTCTGCCATTTGGAAGGGGATCCTGACCTGTCTAGACATTATCGAAGGCTTTAAAATGAGCTTGTGAGTGGTGGTTTTAATGCATTGCCCATCTAGGCACAGTGGCACTCACTGCAGAGCCCAGAGCACACTGCCAGATCCATTCACTGGCTGTGAGTGGGTTTGCACTGCTCTCTAGCGAGCCTACCCACAGAACTGTGTTATGTCAGTGCGCCTCCACGGTGGCCTGTGCCGACGAGAGGGAGAGAGCGGGAAGGCTGTGTTGTTCAGGTGGGCCTAGACAGGCGTGCTTCACGTGGCCACTCGGGTGACAGAGGGATCAGTAACCAGGAAAGTGAGCAAGGGACATTCGTGGCAGATCAAACTGGCGATGTACATATTTACTCTTACTTTAGTATTTAAAGCTGAGATATTATAAATTGCAGAACATTTTTATCACCCCACACAGCCCCTAAGAAAACTTCACACCCATTACTGATCCCTCTGCATCCCCGCTTCCTCCCTCGCAACCCCCTAGCAACCATTGGTCTACTTCTGCTCCGTAGATTTGCCTAGTCTGAACGTTTTGTATTGAGATTTGCTCTTTTATCTTTGGCTCTTTGATTTTACATGTTTTCAAAGTTTATCTGTATTGCAGAACATGTCAGTATTCCATTTCCTATTAGCTGGATTTTCTCTTTCAGTCTTTTTTTTCCCCCATGGACAGTCTTCTCCAGGCCCTGGGGGCCATACTTAGGATAGATGCAGAATGCGAAGAAGTTCTGCTGGCTTTCGACTCTTAAAGGAATGGGGCCACTCCCCCTTCCCGTTCAGGCAGAGTCTCTGGAGAGTCACCCCAACTCAAAACAGCTTTATTGGGAACAGTCGTGGATGGTCAGATCGGTGGGTTTGATGATGTCGTCCTGTAAGAGGTAAAAGTCTCGGCGGGGTTGCCAACAGGCGCGTAGTAAGAAAAAAGACAAGGTGACAAAGTCACAGAAGAAGAAAAGCAAGTAGCCAATCAAAACTCACTGTGCAAAGACATGCAAATCAAGAGGTTTTTAATCTATTGGACTGGATAAAATAGGAAAAAAGCCATGTCCAAGAGACAGGAGAGTCTACCAAACATGGCCAACCTGTGGCCTGTGGACTACATGTACCTCAAGGTAGCTATAAATGTAGACCAGAAAAAAAATGTTTAAAACATGAGATCTTTGTTTGTGTGAGAGGTTTTTGTTAACTCAATTACAAAGTTCTTGAGTGTGAACTCTGCAGGTGATGGATGATGTAGTGCTGAAGCTTCAGAAGGCTAGACAGGGGAGGGGCAACTCTGAGGATGTAAGGTGAATGAATGAATGAATGAAAGGTTGGACGCACCATGCTGTTGGAACAGGAAAAACTGTCCCACTAGCTTGAAGATATTTGGCAAAGCTCCTGAATTAGCAGCGATCCTTTTCTCTGAATTTATAACCAGAAAACAATCAGTACACAGAGGTTTACATACAAATGGTCTTCCTCACAGTGTTACTTGTAACAGTAATCAATTATGAACACATTGAGGACTGGTAAAAAAAAAGACAATTATTAAGCACAGAACAACATGTGTTAGGATAACAGCAGCCATTAGAAACCGCTTTCACAAAATCGTAAAGAAACGTAGACTGCTAATGATGCAGGCAGCGAGAACAGCATGAATACTATAAACAGCAGCGGCTACGGCGGTGGGTGTGTACGGTGGGTGTGTACTGTGGGTGTGTAGGCGGTGGGTGTGCGCCATAAGCAGAGAGGATGGAACTGCAGGCAGAGGGATCACCTCTGACCAGTGATGCTGGGTGATTTTAGACGTTTCGTCTTTATTCTGTTCTCCCCCGGGATCTTTAAAAGTCATTTTATTTGTATCAAGGTTTTAATGTAGATGTTAAGAGTCGGCCGTCCTGAGAGGGGCGGTAAAGGAGATCCACAGCTCTCCTCACGCTTGTCCTGTAGCAAGGCTGTGCCCCATTCCTGTGAGCCCCACTGTCTGCTCCAGGTGCTTAGTTCATGAACATTCTGCCTTCACTTCACACACTGCTTCCCGGGTGTGCTTTCCAGTGGCAGTTTCATAATTTCAGGCTGACTGGTGGTGTGTGTTTCTGCTTGTGACTCACGGTGCTCACAGGCGGACCGCGTAGGGTGCCACGCCCACTCCTGCCTCCTGTGTCTATGCAGAGTTAGGGAGTGTCTTCTTCTCTTGCTCAGCTTTCAGTGCAGGACCCATGGTTTCCCCTCCAGCCAGACCTTCAGGACCTTCACGACCTTCATGCAGTCGCCTAGTCCAACGTTCTGTCCGTCTGTCCTTGGGAGTGTCCCTCCTAAGCCTTGCAGCTGCTCCAAGTGGCCTGGTGCCTCTCATGCCATACACTTGTGAGTTTCCTGATCTCAGCCCCTTAGTTAAATCCCCAGTTCCTGATTTCATGGCTCCTCCTTCAGTTCCTCACTCTGACGAGGCCCTTTGACACTAAATAGGTTTTTTTTTTGTTTCTTTGTATACTTTTGTTTTCTTTATTTTTTGTCTCCCCTAAACCCTCCCTCCCCAAGAGGGTTCTTTCTCTGTGTAGCCCTGGCTGCCCTGGAACTCACTATGTAGACCAGGCTGACCTCAAACCAAGTATTTACTTGCTGGACCTAATAGCTTTTTTGTTTGTTTCTTTCAGACTCAATTGACTTTCCTTTCTTCTTCAGAATTTCAAAGGCATAGCTTTGTCCTCTTCTAGTCTCTGTTATGTTCTTTGAATCTCAAGCCAACTGGGTCTTGATCTGTCTTCAGGAACCTGGCTCTGGAAACAGTGGGGACTTGATTTCACCCTCCTGAAAGGCGGCAGGCATCCCGCCTGGACGGCCGCACACCCCCTACAGTCTAAAAATTCATATTTTGCTTCTGGGAAACACTTTGATTCATTTCTTTTATTTCTTCACTTCCTCTTCCTTCACTTTTCTTACCTAAATTTAAAGGCCAGGCTTCCTGGAACATCTTCTTAATTTCCTTATATTTTACTTTCTCTGCTCATTTTGCTCTATTTTAGGGTTATTTCCTCAATTTTATTATTTACTGGTATATCCCTATTTTGTTTTTTAAATGTGATTCTATTTTTAATGTTGAACAGCCTTTCTTGTTTTTTGGATGTTCCCTTTTCCTGTTGCTCAGCTAGGGGTTTTTGTTCTTTGAGACAGAGTCTCACTATGTGGCCTGGCTGCCCTGAACTCACTATATGTAGATCAGGCTGGCCTCAGACTCAGAGATCTACATGTCTCTGCCTCCTAAACGCTGGTATTAAACACGTGCACCACTACACTGCGTGTGTGGTGAATGCCCAGTTTTCATAACACACTTAGTGTTTTTTTGATGAAATATTTTCTGTAATTTGTCTAAGGATGTTAATGATAGTTCCTGTGAAGTTTGATTAACTACAGTATATTGATCTAGCTTATTATTTGTTCTTGATTTTTTACTATGTCTAATTTATAAACTGAATTTTATCATAGATATGTGTATATAGGAGAAATATATTCTATTAGGTTCTACAATTCCCTGTGTCTGGGAGTCCAGGAGGATTATGCTACAGAATGACTGAGTTTAGTGACTATGGTATATAAGCCTTTGGGAGTGACTGAGTCCAGTAAAGGAAACTTTTTCTTCCATCAATTCCCATGTCTGTGTTTCTATTGGGTGCTTGCTGTAGATATAGCTTAGTCCTTTAAATGGACCTTGCTTTCTTGTGTCTTTGTTTTTTAGAAGATTTTGTATAGCATCTCATCTCAACCCCTACCACTCAAGAAGGCTAACTTGTAATTTCTGAAGGTTCTACTTATACTTAGCATGTGGGAGACAGGTATGTGAGGGGGTTGTTTAACTCAGGTCTCTTTGTAGGTCAGGATTTCTCAACAAATACTGTTGGTATGGGCTGGGCTATTGTTCTTTATTGGGAAGAGGCTGCCTTATGCACTCTAGGATGTGAGGAAGAACCATCCATGTCTGGTGTCTTCCCCAGATATGATAATAGTACCATCCTCCAGTTGTGGCAATCAAAATGTCCCCAGATGTTGACATGTGTTCTCTCAGGACAACACCACCTGTACACACTTCCAACTGAAAACCATGATTATACCATGACCTGTCCAAACCTTTTTATTTTGGAATTCTATAAAGTCAATAGGTCTTTCAAAGGTAACCAGGAGAGATTGGCATCCTCATGCAGCTAGGAGGAAGCTCTTTTCTGCAATGGGTGGAGCCTGAGCTTAGGAGGTGACCTCCAAAGCCCATCCCCACAGTGACACACTTCCTCCAACAGGTCACACCTCCTAACAGTACCACTCCCTATGAGCCAAGCATATTCAAACTACCACACCTACTTTTCCCAGAAAAGAATTATCCAATGGCTGCATGAGTTGGGACAGAACTGCCAGTGTCCCGGGAGGCAGGTGGAAAAGGCACCTTGGAGGGCTTGGTTTAAGCACATATTCTCCACCTTTTGCAAGGTTAAAGAGTTTATTGTGTTAGAGAAGGGGACCAGAAATTAAGTTGTCTTCACCTTGTCCTATATTCAGAAGAACACACTGCTACAGCCTCCCCCCCTCCCCCCTAGGGCATGGTGATGCTGCAAACAGCGGCCCGAGTCCCACTCTGCTGACCACCTCAGGAGAGGCAGCCCTGGATCTGCTAAGCTGCTTCAGTTTGTTCTTCTTGCCTCTAGAGTCTAAAATTTGGTGCTATTATCTCCTTTCCAATTGGGCTTTTCCATGTGGCTTTATGCCTTTAAAAAAAAATAACAACAAAAAACAAAAAGCAAAAAAAAAAACCGCCCAAAAACCCTGGTCCATCTTAGAGGCCTCTGGAGAGATAAGAGATAAATGTATGTGTTCAGTCAGCTGGGATCTAGCTGAAGTCGTCCCCTTTATAATTAGAAACATAAATATGTTCCAGCAGCGACTCCCTTTCAGAGCCTGCCTTAAGACACTGGGAAATGAATTTGTAAGAAGCTTGCTTGGCTTCAGGCTTTGGAGCAAAAGTTATTGACTGTCTCAGAGATTTTGTCCTTTGAGTCCTGGAACCGCAGCAAGGCCTTTCCCTTCCATGTGAGAACCTGGCTTTCTAATGACCAGAGTCTGTGTGTCCACTAAGTCCCGCTCTTGGCAATGGAACTCGAATGTATTACAGCTATGACGACTCTTTAGGGTCTGTATAGACCATGACTACTTCCTTCCTTCCTTCCTTCCTTTCTTTTTATTTATTTATTTTTTTTGTTTTTTTTTTTTTGTTGTTGTTGTTGTTGTTGAGACGGTTTCTCTGTGTAGCCCTGGCTGTCCTGGAACTCACTCTGTAGACCAGGCTGGCCTTGAACTCAGAAATCCACCTACCTCTACCTTCCAAGTGCTGGGATTAAAGGCATGCACCACCACTGCCCATCGAGACTATGTCTTTCTAGGGGACACATTTTCCATGCAATCCCAAATACCGTCTTTAGGTTGCAGTTATCTTTGGTTGCTGTGGAGTCACCTTGATAAGATTTGGTTGCTTTCAAGTTCCCCTGTCACCTTAGTCACCAGCATCACCAGCACTACTGATAACTGGTAAACACAGATTTCCATTCATTCAAATATCAAAATGCAGCCTGATTGCCACTGGTTAAGGGACCTGCCATGAACCCTTTATATGAACTGTCTGCAGTGTGGTTGATATTGGAAGGCTGGAAGGAACGCGTCTTGCTTTGGGGTAAGGGCAGACTGTCCTAGTTAGGGTTACTATTGCTATGATAAAACACCATGACCAGAAGCAACTTCAGGAGGAAAGGGTTGATTTGGCTCACAGTTCCATAGCACTGCTCATCACTAAGGGAAGTCAGGACAGAAACCTCATAAAGGGCAAGAACTGGAGGCAGGAGCTGATGCAGAGGCCACAGAGGGATGCTGCTTACTGTCTTTCTCCCAGTTGCTTGCTTAGTCTACTTTCTTATAGAACCCAGGATCACCATCCCACACACAGTTCCACCAGTTCCACCCACAATGGGCTGGTCCCTCCCACGTCAATCACTAAATAAGAATAGGCCCTCTAGGCTGGCCTGAACCCTTTCTCAGCTGAGGTGTTCTCACAGATTACTCTAGCTGTCTAGTTTTATGTCATGTGGACATAAAACTGTCTAGCACACAGACCTTAGCACTTTCCTAGGAGATGAGATGGCATGAGCATGTGGGTTAGGGTGGAGAGGGGACACCCTGGGTGGAAGAAGGGTCCCAGGCTAGGAGGAAGGCAGAGGAGTTGTGCAGGAGCAGCCAGGATGGGTGGAGGGCGTCGGGAGCATCCTGTGTGCATTTTGGTCAGAATGGGCTCTTGAAATGAAGGCTTGCAGAGGAGCTTGATGTCAGCTGTAGAGGTCTGGAACACTCTGCTCACGAGTGTGGGCTTCCTAAAGGTCTAGTCAGGAGCTAGTGATGTGTGCAGCTCAGGGCTGTTAGCAGAGATAACATCTGGAGATTTTCCTCCATGTCCTCTTCTCATGAGGGAACAGATTTTCTGTCTTCTGATTTCCTGTGGAACAGAGCATGCCATGCCTCTGATCATCAGCCTGTCCTTGCACTCAGGGATTTACGGTCTTTTTTTAAACATGTGTACTATTTAATCTCAATGGAGAACTTATCAGGTCTAACAGATATCTGTCCCTTTGCTTTTTTTTTTTTTAACTGGTGGGTGATGAAATGGCTCAGTGAGTGTGATGCTCACTGGGCTAGCACGAGGACCTGAGCTTGGATCCCCAGCACCAGTCCATAAAGCACCGAGTGGGACAGGGCACATGTGGTAGTCTGGTGCTGGGAAGGCAGAGAGGAGGCTTCCTGGAGCTTGGTGACTAACCAGTTTAGCCAACTTGCTGAGCTCCAGGTTCAGAGATCCACCATGTCTCAAAAACTAAGGTAAAGAGTGATGTGACAATGCCTGATGTTGACCTCTGGCCTCTGCACACATGCATACATGTGCACATGCGCACACAGCACACATGCATACATGTGCACATGCGTACACAGCACACATGCATACATGCGCACACATGCACACATGAGCACACAGCACACATGCACACACAGCACACAGGACACATGCACACACAGCACAGCACACATGCATACATGAGCACACAGCACAGCACACATGCATACATGAGCACACAGCACACAAGCACACAGCACACATGCACACACAGCACAGCACACATGCACATACAACACACATGCACACACAGCACACATGTACACACATGCACACATATGCACATAAGACATGCATACATGCACACATTCCTACACTCTCACATAAATGACGAGGAGAAAGGCTGAAGAACACTGAATAAACACACTTACACATGTGGTTTCTGAGAGGCAGCACTTGCTCTCAGCCCAGACCTTGTACTCCAGATCTGCAACCCACAGTTTAGAGACTTCTTGCTACCAGATCGCACCAGCTTCATTAAATAATCCAGTGACTTGTTAACAGGAGAATTCCATTTTCATTTCCAGGCAGCATGTGATACAACTTCCAAGACGGACTGTGGGCTCTAAAGGGACTCACTTGGATGGATTTCACAAAGCTGGGTACAAAGCCAGAACCCAAAGGCTCCTATATAATTTGGCTAGGTCACAGGGTGTGGTCTAGAATTTGGAATCTACCCTGGGAACCCTTTGCTTCTGGGACAGTTTCATCTCTGAGCCACCTAGAGTTGGGCTGCTGTGTTCACTGCCCTGGAGGGAGGGATGAGGGATGTTCCAGATTGACCCTGCCGCTGAGGTTGTATAAGGATTGCTCGAACACTTGCCTGGCATCCGTGAGGCTCTGGGTGTTGCAAACCTGTAATCCCAAAGCTGTGAGAGGTGGAGGCACAAAGGTCAGAGGGTCAACCTCATCCTCAGCTACACAGCACACTTGAGGAGTGTGAGGACAGTCTGGCTACATGAGACTGTCTCCGAAAACTACACGAAGAATACATATGAAGCCACTGCACATACAGATGCCGTCTATCCGGTGCCTTTCTAGTGGTAGCTGGTCACTTAACCACTGTAGTGCTGCCAACGTTAGTATTGTCACACTGGCTCTTGTGTTCAGTCAGTGGGAAATCCGGTCTGAACTGGATGAACAGAGGTGTGTAGCTGAGCGCTCACATCTGTATTCATGTATATGGAGCCAGAGGTTGGCCTCGGTATCATTCCTGAGGTAGCATGTCTTCCTTTTTGAGAAAGGGTCTCTCTCTGGCCTAGAGTTGAGTCAAGTAGGCTAGTTTGGCTGGCCAGAGAGAGAACTGCCTGTCTCTGCCTCTCCAGTGCTGACATTACCAGCAATGCCACCGCACCCAGCTTTAGATTCCCATATGTGTAAGTGAAGACTTCACTGACTGAGCTGTCTCCCTAGCCCCATTCTCTCTCTCTCTCTCTCTCTCTCTCTCTCTCTCTCTCTCTCTCTCTCTCTCTCTCTCTCTCTCTCTCTCTCTCTCTCACACACACACACACACACACACCTATTTATAGCTCTGCCTCAAATCTGGAACTGAATGGAGAAGAAACTCTGCTGTGGGGATGTTACAGACAAGCAGTCACCATGCGCTAAATGCCTTTCACACCCCAGCTCTTTTAATCTTACACCCCCGCCCCCCACACCCACTTGCTGTGAGGATCTTTAGTAGTCTAGAGAAAGGAAACAGGAAAGGGAATCTACTAGAGACTGCACAGCGAGCAAGTCCAGCCCAGGTTCAGGTCAGTCTCGAACCTGGCAAAACTTTTGATGGCAAAACTTGCTCTTTAGAGAACTTGATTTGGCCTAGAGTTCTGCCCAGCTGTAATGTGATCAGTTTGTAACCTACAAGAGATAAGCTTCCTTGAGCCTCTGTCCTCATCAGTAAGGATGCTGGGCAATGTCCTCCTCACCTCGGCGACATATGTGTCAAGTTGAAGTCAAGGCTGTGGTGGGCACTAAGATGCTGGGAGTATCTCAGTGTGCAGAGCCATGAGGTCACTGCTGAGTGAACTTAGAGTGAACGTCAGTCAGCAGAGAAATAGCCCTGCTCTCAGGAGTCAATTTGATCCCTCCTTAAAAGTGACAATAACAACCTAACAAATTGTCACTTGAGAGTTTAGAGAGTTAAAACACTTTCTCCAGCTGGCACAGAGCAAGCTACCTGTGACCTGGCTGCAGGCAACTTTCTGGTTGCACCTCCCACCAGCAGATACCCGATACTAAGCCCTGTGGACCTGCTCTTGGGGAGTTCTGAGAGAGATACAGATAGAAAAGAGACACTATTGTTATGCTGTCTGAAACAGAAGCAGCCCACTGGTGCTGTGGAAGTGCGGAGCGTGGGGCTGTGGTGGGGTGGGTCTGAGATCTGTCAGATGAGATGATTTATAGAGCAAAACGTACAAAGTGACTAGGTGCTGCCCCCTGAAAAGTGTGGAGAGGGAAAGGGTATGAGCCTCCGGAGCTGCCCGCTGGTTGGAGGCCTGTGCTTGGATCCCTGTGTGCATTTGAGCTGCTACTGAGGAGTTCTGGATTTCTAATTTGAGCAGCTTCAGTGCATATCCATTTCTTTCATTGAGGTAGCAAACTCCTGAGTTGCAGATTTGAGAAGTGAATTTAGTTCAGAGTCGTCAACTTGTGAGGTTCTGATTAAGCCAGAGGGGGCTTTCGAATACAGAATTCTGTCTGGAGCTACTTAGGTGTCTCAAGCTCAGCACAGCCAACACTCACCTCAGTTCCCTCCCTAATGATTTGCTCACTCAAGTGTTCCCCTGCTCTGTAAAACCAACCAGCCACCTTTTTACAAGTGCTACCAAGAACCCCATGTCTAATCTGTCTTCCAGCCTGAGGTGCCTCCTGACAGGCTTGCGAAGCCACCAGTTTTCTGGGTGGGGGCAGCTGCTCCCTCTTAATCCAGGCCCCCATCTTTGCCCTCCATCGTTGCCCTCCATCTTTGCCCTCCATCGTTGCCCTCCATCTTTGCCCTCCGTCGTTGCCCTCCATCTTTGCCCTCCATCGTTGCCCCCATCGTTGCCCTCCATCGTTGCCCTCCATCGTTGCCCCCATCATTGCCCTCCATCGTTGCCCCCCATCGTTGCCTTCCATCGTTGCCCTCCATCATTGCCTTCCATCGTTGCCCCCATCATTGCCCTCCATCTTTGCCCTCCATCGTTGCCCTCCATCTTTGCCCCCCATCTTTGCCCTCCATTGTTGCCCCCCATCTTTGCCCTCCATCTTTGCCCCCCATCGTTGCCCCCCATCGTTGCCCTCCATCATTGCCCCCCCATCGTTGCCCTCCATCGTTGCCCTCCATCGTTACCCTCCATCTTTGCCCTCCAGCATCCAGTAACAGCCTCTTTTGGACCCCTGTTCACCTCTCTCTCTTTTTTTTTTAAAGAATTCAATTCTGTGTGTGATCCCCCTGCCTCCAGTGATTCAAGCTGACTCCCTGCCCAGCTCTCTGTGCTCATGGCCTTTCCGGGGCCTCCGTGACCATCAGGCCTTGGGGCTGGCCTCTGTCTGTCTGTCCCGGGACCTCAGGTTCTCCCTGACAGAATCCTTCTTTCCATTTAACCCTTTCCCTTCCCAGAACTGACCCAGTCTGTGCTGGGCATCCTTCTTGGGACAACTTCTCTCAACAACAGGCTTCATCAGACTCAGTTCCCCACCCCCATTCATAGCAAATGCCTCTCTTCTATTTATGCTCAAGTGAAGTCTATAGGTGATACAAGCTCTTTAGGGTCATGATTTTAAGTCAACGCTTAACATTCTATGAGTATGAAGGACGGCTATGGGAAGACAATTCATTGCCAAGTTATTTATTTCAGTACTAAATTCCTAGTCTCCCAGGGTGGGAATATTCCTAAAATCATAATTTCATAATCAGGTAACTCTAATTACCATAAATGCAACAACAGTCATTGAAGTGACTGACATGATCATGTTTTTATTGGCCATTTGGATGCTAAGAACAGTGTTGCAAGCTGTCTGTGACCTTGGGCAATGGCACATCAGCCTGTGATGTTTCAATGCTTTGAACAAAATTCAGTTTGCATTGAGATTACCTTCCTAGAAATTTTATTTAAATGGTGCTTTAAAAAAAATGAATCATTTATGCTTATATATTCAATTGTGGCAGGTCCTAGAGTTGTGTGATTACTAAGTCGTTTTCACATTTCAGAATGCCAATACTCAAGCAGTTGTCTGGGATCCAGGAGAGCGACTTCAGAATGCCTGTAGAGACCCCATTTTTCACTTTGACAATCAAAAGTAACTCCCAGACATTCTCTAGACAGAGTCGCACTGCCTGGACAAAAGCCCCTTGCTAAGCCCCTCATTTTCTGCAGAATAGCAGGAAGGCGGGCTCCATGCCTGCTTCTCACTTGTGTGCATACCACACTCAGCGCCTTGTGGACAGGCATATGATCCCAACAACATGAAATTCCTGCCGGCAAGTCAGGCAAGACATATACCCAGGAGAGGGAGCTGGCATTTAACTCCATTCCTGGTGCTGGAGGCCAGCTGACCTCTGTTTTAGTGAAAGTGGCTTGTAATTATAGCTCCTGATGGTGTCGAATTTCAGCTCCAAGACCTCCCCAAGCAGGGGAGTCACCTCACCCTGCACAAAAGAGCCCTGGCAACGGGGCTGTGGCTTATCTTTTTTTGGACCTTCAGGCTGAGCTGTAAGAAGAGTGCTAAGCCCTTCTTTGGCTCTCTTCTCTCAGCACGTGTGCTCTGTTCACTGCCCCTCCACCAGTGGCTGCACTGATCTGGCTGAGTCTTGATCCTCTGCCGGGTCAGTTTAGATAAAACAGAATCCTGAGACTTGAGCTTGTCTAAGAATATAAGTATTTTCCTAGGGTTACTCCCAAAGTGAAGGCAGAGATGTGGTGACCTAATAGTTTGTTCAGTCCCCTCCTTTTAGAGAGAGGAAGTACTGTCCCACAATGGTCCTTGCTGCCCCATCTCATCATGTACATTTCCTATCCTTTTGGGCTAACTGAAACTGGTGCTATGATCAGTCAAGTGGCCACAAAGAAGGTATCGATGGAAAAGCCCACAACTTGGGTCTATAGCTACAAAGTAATTGTTAAATTAATGGGAGACACTGACTTGTTCACACACACACACACACACACAATGAAACACTTTAGAAGTGAAAATGCAAGCCTTCAAGTTCAATAATTCTTTGCCTAGAGCTAATCAGGCCCATGACTTATAAATACTATTTCATAACTAAAATGAAGATGGAAAAAAGAAGGAAGGGAAAAGACCAAATATGCAAAACAGTTTTGAAATAACAATGTGTTTTTATTTTTTCAAGACAGGGTTTCTCTGTGTAGCCCTGGCTGTCCTGGAACTCACTGTGTAGACCAGGCTGGCCTCGAGCTCAGAAATCCGCCTGCCTCTGCCTCCCAAGTGCTGGGATTAAAGGCGTGCACCACCACCGCCCAGCAAAATAACAATTTGAAACAATAATTTCTAAGGAATTTATAGCACCCTCGATATTATGTCTCCTCCTCAAGTTTCCTTTTGTCTACAGTAGAGGTAGTAGAAGGTAAGTAGGTGAGCTCAGAAAACTCATCAGCAGTGAGCTTTGAACCATACTGATCAATGTAGTCTCCAAGGGGCACGGACGGGGACTCAAGCCAGGTTCTCTGAAAAAACAAGGTGTTATTATTGTCGTTCATAGTGCTGGGAATCACACACTTTAAGGGAGCACTCCACCACTGAGCTCCATACCCAGCCCCAAAGCCACATTTTTCTAAAAGATGAAGTTTTATTTTTAGTGATGTGCGTATAGTAGGGAGTGGGGCGATATACACACACGGGTACAGGTGTCTGCGGAGGACAGACGCAACATACCCGCCTGGGGTCATTGTAAGCTGCCTGACCCCTGTGCTGGGAACCAAACTCTGGTCCTCCGAAAGAGCAGTGTGTATTTGTAGTGCTGAGCCATCTCTCCAGCCCCGCTAGAGTTACTCTGAGTTCATTTGCTTGTTTATGATAATGAAGAATCTAACCCTGTTGTTCGTGCCAAGCAAGTGCTCTACCACTAATTAAGATGAAAAAAGATTGTTATTTTTGTTTGATAAACTTCAATAGAAAACAAACTCAGAAATGACAGAGTGACGACACAAAGGAAACAAAGTTTCAAATGCCACTGTTACCCCAGAGCCTGAGCCTGCTTAGCCTTCCCATGGCGTCCTTTTGAGGGCTGGGGTGTTTCCACGGGGCAGGATGCCTATTTTGGGCTTCTCATTTGAAACAGATGTTTTAGAGAGGGATAGCTACTGCACGCACTGGAAGTGACAGTTGCCTTCCATGTATAGCATAGCCACAGTTGTCAGGGCTTTCGTGGCTGTTAGTTTTTCTAGCTCTAAGAATAATCAGCAGCTGTTTTGGACTTAGAAGGCTGGGGCTTGGCTGAAAGAATGAGTCCTCTGTGGAAGGTCCCACTTCCTCTCATTCCACGTGGTCACAGAGGGAGGCTTGTCGACTTTGGTAGTGGGCTGTATTCTGGAGGACTGGGGAGTGGAGTTTATGGCAATGGCATTTTCTGGCTTTTCAAGCACTTGTCACTGACAACCTCCCACTTCACTAACTAAGGGTCTCAGAAGTAAGAGACTTAACAAAGCTACACTGCCTGTATGTGTGCAGTCTGCCCCAGCTGCAGTCTGATTCGCATGCATGCTCTGAGAAGCCTCGTACGGGTGTCCCCTAATCACCACTTTGCCACGTAAGGCGTTCTGGCTTGTAATGAGGTGTTCACACTTAGCTTGTCTGCTTCACCATGCACTGAGCTAGGGCTGCTTGACATTAGCCTGTCACCCCCCACCCATGCAGCCTACCTTGGGGCTCACCGTTTGTGTGTTTGTGCAGCGGCCTATAGTTTCATCCTTTCTGGGCAATGCCTTCTGGTTTTCAAAGCCCTAGTGAGTTGCAAGGTATATCTTGGATGCTTGTCCATTTAACATCGCTGCCTGAGTTTTAAACATACATCTTTCATGAGAGAACTTTGTGAACATTTTGAACATATTTGGTAAATTGGGTTTTGAGTCGTGCCCTTTCTTCATGTCCCTGTTTATAGAGCGATCCCAAGCACCTTGGGGCTGTTGAATCACTGTTGCTTGGAGTAACTGTTTATCTACCCGATCCAGCCTCTACTCTGTCCTGTTGTTGTTTATGATCATCCTTTTCTATTTATGTCTTGACTGTCCAACTAAATTATAAACTCCAGAAGGTACACTTAAGTCCTCTATTGGTGTGTGTAGATCTTTAGGGCTTCTTCATGCAGTATTTGCTGATGGCTTTTTGGAGTAGCAGAGGCAGGTTGTCCAGTATCAGTGGCAGGAGAGGAATTTGTACTTTGTGGGAGGGAGTGCCCAGGACTGCATGCAGGGAATAAGGATAATACTGAGGAGTGAGGGCCTGTGGCCCTGCTGGCTGGGCCCTGTGTGCAGGAGTCTCAGACAGGGCACCTGCTTTAGTTCACTGTTAATCCTGATCATCTTTGTTTTCTCTCAGAACACATTTCTTCTCTTGTCTGGGATTCTTGTCATGTCGTAAGTGTATGATAATTTTTATCAGTTCTGGTTTTCAATTTTAGTATATGTGCTGCCGAAGCAAGCACTCAGTTCTGGTTTTCAATAATGCAAAACCCACTCAATAAGCTTTCAGAACGTGGGTTTTTGAAAACAGAAACCTCTGTGATATATAGGCAGCTGGTAGGAAGCTGCCTATCTATTCCCTTGGCAGCCAAAAGTCCTGTTGACAAAATTCAATATTTTGATGGCGAATAGTTAGACTTTAATACCCTTAGCCATGCTCCTGAGAACGTTCTAGTTAAATGTTTAAATACCTATTTTAAAAATTAGAACTTATATATAAAATTGGTTTGCTAATTAGGAGGACACAGGAGACTCGGTTGGGAGTTCTGACTTGGACACATGGTCGTTTAAAAGTCAGGGCTCATATGTGCAACTCTCACAAGTTTCTGTTTGTGGTATCTAGCCTGAGATGAGGCTCCTCAGCTCTGTTCGTACTCACAGACCCACCGGCTCACATTGCGTTTTTGTAAACACAGTGCAATGGGAGAAGCAGTTTAATGTGATGCTGGCTACAGTATGCACGAGGGATAATTTATTTTTTAATTTGTTCTCTATTATTAGCCTTCTAATTACTCAGATTGGATGAAAGCAGGAAAGATCTCATTCTCAAAATAACTGCCAATTATTTAGCCCATGATGGCAGGAAAAGGCAGTTCATTTTAGGTGGTCCAGGCTGAAGAAGCATCATTTACTCCAAGAAATTCTGTACAAGCTTCTGTTTTCGATCTGTTTTTATTGCCCTATCTCCCTGCATGTAATTGTTCTAACAAAAAATGCAATTCTGTAGTCCCTAGAAAGGATGGGTCCGATCGTCCTCCTCCCGTATGTCCACATGTCTGTCACTGGGGAAAATCAGGCTTGATTAACAGTGGTTATGAAAGCAATCAGTGTCGGATTGATGTTACTGAGCATTTCTAGGGGGTTTGAATTCCACTGCTCTTTCTTTTCACAGCCCCCCCCAAAAGAAAGAGTACAGAGTTCTCTTTCCCTGAGGAAATAATTTCCCTTGGCTAAAAATAAATATGTAACTTGGCATTCTTAAAAACTACATATATATTTCTTTGATGTTTTCAATTGCCTTAAGCTGGATGCATTCCAAAGTGCCCAATTAGTTCAGTGATAACAAATCGTTCTCCTGTCAATCAGAAAAGCATTAGCCCTTGAGACTCTGGTTTGGGTGTTTTGATGAGAGTATAGGAAAGTTTATTTCTCAGTAAAGAAACTTCTCTGTAGCTGCTGGGAGATAAAGCCAGGGGCAGGGGCTTTGGGGAGCGTTGGAGGGTTGCTGGGGAGCTGGGGAGGTCTGTCTCCACCACCATCACCACCACCACCACCACCATCAACAACAACAGAAAACCTGGCACTGCCCCGCACTCCAGCCCCAGTTTGAAGCACAGCACCTTTACTATGACTATCTGTCCTTACAGGCTCTTTGCCTTCTGTGCCTGTATGTGAGCCATCCAGTTTTAGGGATGAAGTCCATGAGACCATGTTGGTCAAGACCTGTACTACTGCAATACTTGTGATCCATTTCAGTGTGTGTTATTATATTAGAATACTTAAGCATAGAGCCCGCCTCGGTCCTCTGTGCAAACTTGTCAGTGAGAGCTATAGGAGTCACAATGTATTGCCTCCCATCCCCGGTGTGTGTTTCTTTGTATGTTTTGATATGGGCTCTCACGGTGTAGCCCGGGCTGACTAGAATTCCCCATCTCCCTTAGCCTCTGGAATGCTGGAGTTACAGGAGTGTGTAACACACTCCTGTTTTCTTCATTTTTTTAAATTGTACTATTTTTTTTATTATTATTAAAAAAGGAAAACCAAAGCCAAGTGGAATCACCTTACTTCACAGAGAGATATATCCCTGGTTGTTCTTTTGACCTTGTGATCTAACGTAGTTATCGCTAGTATTCTGTAGACATGTAATTATAAATAATGACTTTCCCTTTTTTTCCCCATAGGAAGACTATGATCGTCTGAGGCCTTTATCTTACCCCATGACTGACGTCTTCCTCATATGCTTCTCTGTGGTAAATCCAGCCTCATTTCAAAATGTGAAGGAGGAATGGGTACCAGAGCTAAAGGAATATGCACCAAATGTCCCCTTCTTATTAATAGGAACTCAGGTGTGTCTGATTTGATTTTATTCATTTAAAAAGAAGGTCTATAGTTAGCCTTGGGGGATTGCTCTCAAACATGACCCTGTGATTAGCAAATGATGTGTTAAATTTCAAATTGGCAATTCCTCTCATATTTCTACATTAAAAAATTCCCCCAAATTGTATTCATATCTTTGAAACCTCATTCTGTGTATTTTTTTTAATATGTGGAGATTATATGGGACTCTGTGCATTGGTTTCTTTTAAAATACATATTATAGGACATTATTGATCTTTCTTAATTAGATTGATCTCCGAGATGACCCCAAAACTTTAGCAAGACTGAATGACATGAAAGAAAAACCTGTCTGTGTGGAACAAGGACAGAAACTAGCAAAAGAGGTAATGAATCCCTGCTGAGCTTAACAGATGTGAAGATGACATCTAGGCTAGACTGAGGCTATGCCTCATGGCCCAGCCCTGCTGGGTATTTCTCTCCCATTATCCCAGTCATCTCTGCACGACACAATGAGGAAGGTCTGTTTCCCTGGCTGTAGACAAGAAAGAATGGGGCCCTTTAAGTAACAGGAGCCTGAGATTTTTCAGTAAAAACTGGTAGAGCTGAGCTTCCAGCTCGAATGCTTGCCCACCCCTGCGAGGCTGACACTAGGACTTTAAAGGCACCTGGCGCACAGGCAGAGACTTCACACCCTTCTTAATTATTTAAACATTTGTACTGTGCCACATTAGGCTCTGCTTTCAGCTTACACTCCTGCAGGTGCAGCTGAAGTGACATTAGGTGACCATTTAAATCTGTGGTTACAGAGAAAATTATGGGTAGTTTTCTATAAAATTGACAGATACATATAATACCTTTTAATTTACATTATTCCTTGTCCCAAGGCTAGATTCTTTTCCCCTCCATATAACTGTAAGAATTGAATTCCTCTCATTCTTTCTTTCTCCCTCTTTTGGCTTTAGTAGGATTTTTGTGGAAGTACAATCTAATAAGGTCTTTTTAAATGTACTATTAGGCGATAGGAAGAAGCAAGAGAACTTTCTGGAGGACAGCTTTTCCCAAAGGAAAGAGAAATGATTTCACCAACAAATCACTTCAGGAACTCTTTGAGTTGATTTTTATAATCTTGGAGAGAGGAGGAATTTCTAAATGCGCAAAAACAAAAGTTATAAATGCAGGTTATCTGAGTATATAAATATGTGCTATCACATTGGATGTCAGAAATAAATCAGATTGCTGTGTAGGGCATTAACCATAAAATCAGAAGAGGGCATAGACCCCAGTGGAAAAGTGCTAAGAACATCCATCCAAAGTTACCAAGTCTGAAGAAACTCCAAGGAGAATGAATATTGTGCGTTCTAGCTAGGCATAGGGGCACACGCCTTTAATTTCAGCACTCGGGGCAGAGGAAGGTGGCTCTCTGTGAGTTCGAGGCCAGCTGATCTATAGAGGAAGTTTGAGGACAGTCAGGGCTACACAGGGAAACTCTGTCTCAAAAAGTCCGAACAAGCAAACAAAAGAGATTGTGTATTCTTACCAGAAGGGTCTGACAACCCAGTAGAATATGCCAAGTCCCTACCCTGCTCTTAGGAGACTTTACTGAGGGAGAGAAAGCAACCGTAAAGGAGTGAGCGAGAGAAGGTAATGTGTAGTCTGAAGAAGACAGGGAGATAAAGATAGAGTAGCCAGGCAACCCTGAGAAACAGACCGTCAAGAAAATGACTAAGGTCTACACAGGGAAAACGGTACTCTCTCCCACCCCTGGCCTTTTTGACCGCGTCTTAGATAAGGCAAGTGTCTCCCACATCAGTCTGGGGTTTGGACTCCTCAGGATCCCTTACTGTTCAGCCTTGACCAGTGAGAAGGCCCTCCTGAGTATCACCTTTCTCCTGTTTCCCTCTGCTCTTTGTCCCAGCAGTCACCAGTGTCCCTCTTCTTGCCATACAGCAAGATGCCTTGACATGTCCCCAGCACCTAAGCAGTTGCTTAATGTGTACCGATTTCCTAACATTTGATGAATGAGTTTTCCATAGAGAAATCCAGAGGGCCATACACTGGTATTTTAACAACTGTCTCCCTCTGGGTATTGTGAATATGCATAGAGGTTCTTTTTATATAGCGATATTTTATAACTACCCTTTTAATGTGTGGTTACTGAGTGGTATAAAACTTTTATATAATTGTGGCTTTTTTTCTCCTTCCCAGATAGGTGCATGCTGCTATGTGGAATGTTCAGCTTTAACCCAGAAGGGTTTGAAGACTGTGTTTGATGAGGCTATCATAGCCATTTTAACTCCAAAGAAACACACAGTAAAAAAAAGAATAGGATCAAGATGTATAAACTGTTGTTTGATTACGTGAGAAACATCTTTAGTGGCCAAGGAAACTGTCCATTTCTCCCAGAAAGCATTTGAAATGCTACAGCGATGTCCTGACCTCTTACAATGAAGCAGTTTAACTTGAGGGGGAGGGAACCTGTCCTCATCATTCTACAGAGTTCATTGAGAATGTTTCATAAAGGTCTAAGCGGCAGCGAACAGCATCTAAAGCCACAATCTACTATAAATACTTTATTTCAACTAGAAGGTACAATCTCTCAGGGGTTTCATAGTTAAAAAGCTACAATCACATCATGTTGAAATGACATTTAGAAAACACCAGTGCTGTAAATGGACTGCCCGGCTTGGACCATGTAACTTCTGCACAGCCCTTATGGAATCTGCACCGAGAAATAACTTCTCTCCTCTCTCCTCTTAATTGTTCTTGTATGTAAGCTGCTTTCTATTCCAGTAGATCCAGAGTGGCGAGATAACCAGGCCAGCCACGTAGCCGAAGGTCGCTCCGAGTGTACAGGAGATAGGCCACACCTGAGGAAAGAATTGAGATCTAAACAAACCAATGCTTTATTTTCCCTGAGCACAAATGAAGTGTAACACAAGCATTTCTATAGTGGAGCTTAATGTGCTTTCTTAAAGAATGCCAAGTTTAATAGTTCACAACTGCATTGATCATGAACACTAACAAGGGACACATTTTAGTTAATGTGCACTAAACAGTAACAAGGCTTCTGGCAATTGTAGATTTAGTTTGATGTTATCCAAATTGCATGAAGTACATGCTAAAGTAACATTTAAAAATTGGGTCACAGTTTACCATAATCCTGAACTCAGTTTAGCTCTCTGAATTAGTTGGCCATTTTTCTAATTCCCACATCGGCTGTGTACATCAAATGAAATAAGTGTGTAGGTTGACTGAACCTTAGAAACTTTCAGATGTGTCTGAGGGAAGACCTAGAATGTAAGCATGTTATGTGGAATCTGTGGGTATCTGACTCCACAGTAAAACTGATGTCCGCTTGGAGCTGCAGATGTGTATCCACAGCAGAAGGTACAGACCACAGCTTTGTACACATCTAGAGTGTGAGGCAAGCAGAACACTGCTGGTTTCCCAAGACTGTTTCTCCAGCCACGCTACATTTCACTAATCCAGAAATAAATGATTTTTTTTTAATGCCATAGACAGGGTATGTGTGAAAAATCTTGGAAACAAACTTTCATGTTCCTTTGTAAAGCTTATTTGGTGTACTGCAGCCATTTCTAACCTTCTCTGGGGAATAGGCCATCAAAGTGTACTGGAGGCAAACCATCTTACTAGCTGGCTGGACCCTCATTTGGCTTTCTTCTTTGGTCTGCTATGGATCTGCCTTATTCTAAATGCCATGCAGCAGACAGCAGTGTAGGCAAAGTTTCCATGTGAACCACCTTATGCAGCTGAGGGAAGCATAATCTAATCCATACATTGTTACCAGCCTTCCTTAGGTTCAAATTTGCTGTTGCTTAAACTACGACTTCTTTGTCTTTAGCAAGCTTCTGTTATCTTCCATGGTTTGTGCTTAAGCTTTGTCTATTGCACAGATTGGGTAATGGAACACTAAACATTTATACTTGAAAATGACAGCCTTAAATGTTCATACCAGTCACAAATCTAGATGTACTGTCTTGCATGTGAGCTTTGTAGGAGTTTTTAAAATATAAGCACCACACTCCCCACTTGGTAGTGGACAGTCTACTGGACAAGAGTGTTCTCTTGGAAGTGGATGTAATATGTCTTCAGGCAGTGGTGGTTCACATTAAGTATATCATGGCCTTATGTATGCTCAAATGGGACTTCTGTAATCTTCCCATTTAGTTTTGGTCTGTTTTTAGATAGAATTGAAAGAAACTGTATAGTCAGTTAACATATTAGCTAAGTTGTCAAACCTATGATATGAAGGAATCAAGACAGTAAAGTATTATTCATTTCCAAGTTGCCTTTGGAGATTTGATGGTTTGTTTTTTTCTTCAAATCTACATCTGTGAAACCCTTGACACTTGGTGTTTTAGCAATGAGTCTAAGTCAAGGACTTCCCTGCTCCAAGAGAAACGGAGTAAGAATCTGAACATGCACTGGTGTCCTCTCAGTCTCCTCATGTGTGACCATGGGGACAACCTTGTGTCCCAGTCATTCATGAGCTCTGATTACTCTCTTCTGATTGACAGCAGTCATAGTTGGACTTCACCTTCTCCAGATGGTAAGAATCTTGTATATAGACTATCTGAACTCTAAGCAGACGACTGTATCATCTGAACCTGAGGTGCCTTAGGTACTCTATTTACCTTGATGGGGTTTGGAGTTTCCCATTGCTTGTTAAGAGCTCTTTGTGTTTGTTATTTAATATTTCTTTTTGCAAAATCTTCTCTGCCACTTTAACCAGAAAACCAAAGATTTGTTTTCTATTCATGAGCAGATTATAGAGACACTGCCTTATTTTCAGATGCATGTCTTCATTAATGGCTTAGGTTGCAGAAGAAATTCAAACTAATCTCTGGAATAACTCTTTCAAACTAGTGAAATATCTGGGAAAGAAAATACTTTTCAAAAATATTTTATTAACATGAACTGTGTTAGTAAGCACACAAATAAGGTCATGTGTGAAAGAACATAGAAAAGTTATAATTGGTTAGTGTTTGCATAGAAAATTTGTTCTAAAGCTCTTTAAAATTTTTAGGGGAATCTTGAAATCTAATAGCACTTACTTTGCTAATGTATGCCCTCGCTCTGTCTTTACAGGGACATTGTAGCTCACTCGTGATGAATTATCATATTTCCAATATGCAGAGCTTGAGTTCATGCTATTTGTTATGAATTATCTTAGTTACTTTAGACACTGCTTCCGTTTGATTTTTAATACCAAATTAAATGCTGGTTTGTTGGTTGTTGTTTTTAAATGATTGTTACTTCAACAGCATCCCCTCCTTACTTATGGAGTCATAATAAAATGAGATGCATAGTTTACTGTTTTATGTAAAGCACTGAACTTCTTACCTCAGGAGTTTTTATTTAATCCCTTTTCCTCTGCGGTGCGACTGCTCACCCCTGGCAATGTGTGAGCTCTTGCACCCCCTAAAAAGTTCTGTCAGTCAGGGTGTGGGGGAAAATAACAATCCTTATGAGTCCCAGCCACATTCTGATTTGGGGTACCAAGTTCTGTTTTAGTCACTCTGTGATTCGGTGTGATTCACTCTACACACACACACACACACACACACACACACACACACTCTTGCACTCGTACTTTAGATACTTGTCATACTTCACTTCCAAAGAACATGAAAAATGAAACAAATTTTGTTTTCAATGTTTTCCTCGTATCAGGAGGGAAGGCTTGGACTACTCAACATTTCACTGTTATATAAAACTCAGAAATCTCTGTTATCAGCAAAATAAAATGTTGCAACTTCTCAAATGATTCCCAGTGATGCCCAGGCTTTGTGCGCATCAGGGTGCTGTGTGAGTCTCCTGCGATGCAATGCACAAGTCCTTCCTTAGGATTGCTATGAGATGTTTAAGCCACACCACAGCACAGAAGTCAGTCTGACCTACCCAGTCAGCCTCGTTTGATTATATTTTAATAATGAGATCTTAAGTTTTCCACTCAGAAATTTCCTGTTTAACAGATACTATTTTTATTTTCTTTATGCCACAATATTTTTTAAAATCTGTAGTACCTATTAGCTAGTTCAGCTGCAGTCATATAAATATTTCTCTAAATTATGATAATCTGAAATAGCTACATATAATTATTATTTTATGTAAGAAAAATAGGAAATTGAAAAGACATTCATATTAAGAAAGCCATTTACAGAGTTTGCCTCCAAAGTGACATCATTTTTTCTAGTTTCTTTAGTTTCAAATGTTTCTTAAAAATGACTCAATTGAAGAAACATCTTGTGTTACATAACAATATAATAATGCAATGCAAGTAGATAAAATTAGTAAGGGGACCAAAGGAAAAACCTATTTTAAAAGATGAGAGGCTACCTCAGATGAAAAGCCAGCATGCTCGTTATGCATAATGCATTCGCCTCCCGAGCCAGAGGCCAAGGAAGAGAAGGATGGGTAAATTGAAGCCAACTGTGATGCTGTTTTAGGGTTACTATGCTGTAATGACACACAGAATCCAAAAGCAACTTGGGGAAGAAAGAAAGGGTTTATTTGGCTCACACTTCCACATCACTGTTTGTCACCTAAGGCAGTCTGGACAGGAACTCAAACGGGAGGAATCTGGAGGCAGGACCTGATGCAGAGACATGGAGGAGGGCTTCTTCTCATGGCTTGCTCAGCCAGCTTTCTTAGAGAATTAGGGACCACCAGCCCAGGGTGGTACCACCCACCAGGGGGCTGGACTCTCCTACATTGATTACTAATTAAGAAAATGCCCTCCAGGCCTGTCTTTAGGGCCATCTAATGGAAGCATTTTCTCAACTGAGGTGCCCTCCTCACAGATGAAATCAGCACAGCTGCAAAATAAGACTTTATCTCACAAACCCCACCCTGCTGCATTCCTGCGACCCTGTACTTCAGAGACTGGCAGGGTAACCTAGCCAACAAAGGAGGATCACTATGAGTCTAGAGTCCAGCCTGAGCTACAGGGCAAGATACTATTTCAAAAAACGACACCAAAAAGGAAAATAAAAATCCAATTCAATCCCTGATTCCCCATTCCCCACCCGGGGGGGAAAAAAAGCCTTGATTTTAGGGCACCATTATGGTCCTTCCTATAAATCAAGTGACTATGGATTTATTTATCACTTGAACTAAGAATAAGAAAGGCCAGTTTTCTCAAAGTAATAAAAATTAATAATTTTTTTACATTACCTAGCATAAAATTTGGGCAAATGAAACCTGTAATGCTTTTTTTTTTTAAAGAAATAAAATATCTTCATGAGCAAAAAAGCATTTTTAGATATATAAACTGAATGTGTGTGGGGTTTTTTCCTGTCAAAAATTGTTTGAAAGGAACAATATGGTCTAGGGTAGATGGGTCCCAGGTAAGAGCACTGGCTGCTCTTCCAAGTACTTGAGTATGATTCCCAGCACAACATGGTGGCTCACAACCATCTGTAACTTCTGTTCTGATCCAGCACGCCTTTCTGTCTTCTGTGGACATGCTGCATGCATGTTATACACAAACATACATGCAGATAAAACATGTAAAATAAGTACTTTAACAAAAGAGAATTTTTAAAAATGCAAATGTGTATACAAATACAAAGGTGTCTGTCCACTTTGGCTTTAGGAAGAGACTCTCCTTTTGTCTTCGGAAAGGGAGCGTTGGCACAGCTGTAGAGGGCCAATGGCTCTCCACTGTGCTTCCTCACAGAGGACAGGGATGAAGTCACTGATTTTGGTAGTAGGCAGACTGGTTTTGAATCTTTGGCTTTGTGGCTGTTGTCTAAGCATGTTGTCTTTGGCAAGCCTTCTAGCCATTCTGTGCTTAGTTTGTTACAAACCCTGTTACCTGCAGGCACTCACACAAACACATGGCAATATAAATATAAATGTAAAAAAAAAAAATCTATGATTCCTTTTCTCCAGTTTTACCAGAATAGAAAAATCAATATTTATGAAGCATTCATTTTTAAAAATCAAAGATGCCACAAATTCTTGCATAATTTGAAACTAGAAGTCATAGGATTATAACAGAATTGGTTACTGCAAAATGCCACAGTAGAGGGTAAAACAGGTCATGGGTCTGACTCAATGAAGACTTGTGTGATTTTAGGTTAATTGGCATTTCCCTTACCAAAGGGATTATACTGTATTAAACTAAAATGCTAATGTACAATTTACATGTTCAAAGACTGGGAAAAACTAGTATTTAACAGAAGATGATTTGTATTAAAGATGTGCTCATGTCAGCTAATGCCGATGACAGGACTGTGGCAGGAGTTTCCTGGGAGATTTTCCTGACCAGGCTAACTTGTGTGTGTGCATGCATATGTTCAGGAGTATTTATTGTTACTTGTGACAGGAGTCCTCACCAGGAATTCACTTCTCCACAAGTAATAGGTTCCTAACTATGTGTTCTTTGGAGAGAGGTCAGAGTAAATGCAGGTCAGTGTCCACTGACAGTTAGCAAACTAGGGTCAGAAGAGCAGATGTTTGTCACTCGTGTGTGTATTCCTACACTGGACTGCAGCACTCACACTGGGAGTACCCAGACTGCAGCACTCACACTGGGAGTACCCAGACTGCAGCACTCACACTGGGAGTACCCAGACTGCAGCACTCACACTGGGAGTACCCAGACTGCAGCACTCACACTGGGAGTACCCAGACTGCAGCATTCACACTGGAGTACCCAGACTGCAGCATTTACGCTAGGAGTACCTAGCAGAGCATTCAAAACCAAACCAAAAGGAAATGTGAGTGATCACCTGAAGGTACCAGCTTTGTCAGATAGGTTCTAACAGTCATGCAGATGAAAATCAGCACAATAAACAAACCACTGAGAAGTAGCCAATGAGAGACATAGGACTGGCTATCCTGGGCTAATCTTCCTTTGTATCTGAAAAGAGAGTAATTCCTCCTCTGCAGATTCATCCATTTCTCCTATTTACTCTTACTCTGATGGCACCCACAACTGGAGGTTCACACATACCTGCAACTCCAGATAAGAGACCCAATACCACTTTTGGATTCCACAGGCACACACAGAGATATGTGTACAGATATCCACAAACAAACAAACAAGGAAGTCTTAGTAACAAGTAGAATAAGTCAGAAAATGATAGCCCATGATACCTGTCATCTTCCTATGGCCACATGCTACATATATGTGTGCACGCACAGAGAAGAAAAAGCATGCATTTTTCAGTAAAAGATACTATAAATTAGCTTTAAAAATGCTCCTACAAATGTATTAAGATTTTGATTTAAAAATACAGACATTACCAGAGTAATCATGACACTTAGGAAAAACAATGTGGGAAAGGAACACAATATAATCCTAAACAGAACAAAAGCTCTGGCTTTAAATAAAGAAACAAACAGAGTTTCAGTCTCCTGCAGAGTAGAGAATCATGGTGTAGGTGGGGTTCTTGTTTGAATCCCAAATCTTCCTCCTGCTACACTGGTTGCTCACAGTGAACCGATGTGTCTCCTCCCTCCCACACTTTGCCTTTGTGGTGGGTAATAACAGGAATAAGATCTCGCTTGCACTACAGTCATTGTGATTACATTACCTCTGGCATAGTACCAGACGCATACCTGGTACACAGAGACCTACAAATGATCCTGTGTTCTATTATTATCTGAAATGTCAGACAGAATTGAACATATGAAATTCAAGTAACTCAATAAACTTATTTAACAAAATACAAAAGGAACAAAGGAAAGGAACTCACATAAGGGTGCTAGCAGACGGAACAAGACAGAGAGCAGCGAGAACTCAGTATAAACAATGAATCTTGCATCTATGTGTGCTCACTGTGTCAGTGGGCCACTTCATAGAACACAGCAGGTGGGAGGTGGCCTCCTACCTTGCTTCCTGTGACCAACCTTTGCTGCCTTCTATACAGAGAGGTCTTCCTTCATGTACACAGACCTTTCACCATCTATCACTAACTACTAAAATGACTAAGCACTCATGGAAGTTGAAAATGAGTTTTCATTGACATTGACTTTCAGTGGCCCGTCTCTGTCACTTGATGAAGAATCCATCTGAAAACTAAATATAGACTTGAGATTTGTCATTATGAAGCACAGTTGGTGCCTGGCCACAGGAACATCATACAAAATCCAATTTGAGTTCAGAGTAGAGAGAACGGCATTAAAGCATGAGACAGGTTTTGGCCCTATGTGTTCATACATGAGACAGGTTTTGGCCCTATGTGTTCATACATGTGTACTTTTAAAGAAACCAGATGTTTCTGTTTCTCTAAAATATAACAAATATAATCCAGAGATGTTTGTTAAACATGATTTTAAAATCTCAAATGTACATTGGGCTGCAGAGGACAAAGAACTAAAAGCTCTCTTTTTAATGCATGCTGTTCGTAGACCAGAGAGTTTATACAGTGCTATCTATCTTCTCATGAAGTTCTGCTCTAGCAAAGTCTCCACTTATGAAATGCCTATCCCCTTATCTGATTTACCGCCTTTCTGGAAGATTCTGTCTCTATTACTAACCACAGCGAGGTCTTGTTCTTTTTTTTTTTTTTTTGGTTTTTTTCGAGACAGGGTTCTCTGTGTAGCCCTGACTGTCCTGGAACTCACTCTATAGACCAGGCTGGCCTCAAACTCAGAAATCCACCTGCCTCTGCCTCCCAAGTGCTGGGATTAAAGGCGTGCCCACCACCGCCCGGCGCGAGGTCTTGTTTGAAGTATTGGAAAATAACAGTAGCTCCACAAAACCTTGTTTGCTGAAAATGAAAACTGAAACTGCCTCACTTATTAGAAAACAACCAAAAAGCGGCTGGTAAGAAACTGAATAACATCTGAGAAATATCAGTTTTATCCTTCCCTCATCAGTACATCTTAGACTTTAAAAGGATCTTAGTGATTAAGCCAACCATTAACTTAAAATATCCCCCCCCCAAATAATAAAATTAAACAGCCAGTGTATTCCAGCTAAATGAAATCTTTTAAATATTTTAACCACCTGCAATAATTTCAAATTAGCTTTCTAGAAAATCTTTTTAAAAGTCCATAATTCAGGAGCGTATGGCTCAGTGGGTGAGATGCTTGTCACAGAAGTGTACCAAAATGAGATCTGATCCCCAGAACTCACAGAAAGCTACACAGAGTTGCCCAACCTAGGACGTGGGAGCGGAGGCAGGAGATCCCTGGAAGCTAGGAGAGCAGGCTAGCCTGTTGTATGCAGTGGTACTGAGGCCTCGTCAGTGGACTTCTACACGTGCTTACACACATGTTCAAAGATAAAGTCAGTTCCGCCAGGCATGATGGCCCATGCCTGCAATCCCAGGACATGGGGTGCACTGAAAGCAGGCTCAAGTATTTGAGGCCAGCTTTGGCTGAATACAGAATCCCAGGCAATCCTGGGCTACAAAGTGAGCCTGCATCAAAGCCACACCTTCTCCCAATGTCATAGGCCAAGGGAAAACTATAATGTTTTAAAAATCAGATGTTAACTTAAATCTAGTTCACTCTTTATTGTAAGTAAATACTGAAGGAGAAAAATTAGTAGTAAAAAGCCTAAATAATCTAAAGATGGACAACTGAGCTGTAATTAATGTCTTCTAAGCAAACATAAACACATGCTTTAATCAGCACATCGGCTTTCCACAATTCAGTTTCTACCTCTGTAATCTTGCAGGGAAGTTCTAAACGTGTAAGATCAAACTTTTATACAATAAAATAGGCAATATATATACAAACCTACATTTTATCAACTCACTAAAGCTTATTCTCTATTTAGATTTAATTATACTAACTGAAAGTCATGAGTCTAGTAGTCCCCAAAAATTCCTGCGCCCTTTTCAATAATGTCGCCCTCCAGATTAAGCCCTGACTCTCCTCAGCCGAAGGAAGCTAAGTATGATGACTGCACGGAGAAGCCAGCTAGATCCCCACATGGGGCTAGGACTTGCTTCATGCACTGAAACCTCCATGTGGACATGTGAGCCACCACAGTCCCCACACTTGCTGAGACCTGCACATGACAATCAAAACAGGGCACACAGCAGACTTACTGAGAGCAAAAGGAAAGTGCAGTTGTGTGGGAGAGACAGCATCTAAGAGAGGCACAAAAATACACCTAAAACCAGGCAGTCTGCTCACCTGAAAACTCAGGCCCTGTCAGTGAGCAAGGCATCAAAGAGTCAGCCCACCCATGTGCTACCTAGGGATTTACGACTTCAGCAAACATGTGGGTATATGCTTAAGTGTGATGCCCAAATGGATGCTACTACCAGTGAGAACTGAATACAATCTAAATGCCCACTCGTTAAAAATGATATTATTCTAAGAAAATTGAATACTCCAGTTATGTACTTCTTCACTAATACACAATAACACCGTAATATGAAGCTGAAAGGAAGACACAGTAAAAGTGCGCACATGAACAGCACGGGTGGAGAATGAGCTGCCAAAGTCACCATCAGAGTAGAGATGATGGTGTTCTTCCAGTGGAGGAAAATAAGCTAATTTTAACTTTCTATAATACTTAACACAGCTTAAATCTAAAAGGCAAATATAAAAATGCCAATATATCTTCTCTTTGAGACAAGAAAAACATTCTCTTCATATTGGAAAAAAATACATTCATTTTTAATAACATTGTTCTTTTTAGGAGAAATTATCAGGAAAAATTCATGATGCTGTAGATTCAAGTATGTTTATCAGTGTATTATAGTAAAATACTCGCAATAAGCTAAGTGATCAATAGTGAAATTTATTTATTACATTATAAAATAACTATCTAGTTAAGAAGCATAGTCTAAAACAATTAGAAATTAGTGAAACAGGATTTTGGGGACAAAAAAAAAAAGGAAAGGTTATGGTATTGCAGTGATGTGTTTATGTGTCAAGTTGACAAAGCATGGAGTGCCCTGACTAGTCTTAATTGTCGACTTGAAACAGCATAGAGTCATCTAAAAGAAAAGCAAAACTAAACTGAGGGATTTCTCAGTTTAGACTGGCCTGTGACCTTGATTGGTAATCGATGCAGGAGGGCCCATCCACTGTGGGCAGCACCATCCCCTAAGCTAGCTAAGCAGTATTCCTCCAAGTTCCTGCCTTGAGCTCCCCCTCCCCCACCTTCCTCAATGATGGACCTGGAGAGTGAGCCAAATAAAGCTTATCCTCCCCTATGTTGCTTTTGGTCAGTGGTTTATCACAACAGAAAATACTAGAGTGTGGAGACACATACCTGTAATCACTAATACTGGGAAAGGAAAAGTATGAGGATCAGGAATTCAAGGCCACCCTCAAGTACAAAGTGAATTCAAGGCCAGCCTGGGCTACCTAAGATCCTGTCTCAAAACAACCATATTTTAAAAACTGAGATAATGATGCTGGGTGGTGATGCATGAGTGTAGTTAGCCCTACTAATCACAAAGCAGGAGTAAGGAGTCATAAGTTTCAGGCCAGCCTGGATGACAGAACAAGGTCAAGATCGTCGTGAGCTAAGCCATGAGATCTTGCCTCAAAGCACCAAAGGTGGGGGTATGGCTCAGTGGTAGTGTACTGTCAGGTTTCCTCTCAGATCACTTGCCTTTATTTTTAAAATTATGCTGGGGGTTGACAGGACAGCTCAGTGGGTACAGGTACCTGCTGCTTGCTGGGCTGTAGAACACACTTGGTGGAAGGCGAGAACCTATTCTGATACCCACCCTCGCACTCTAGCATGCACACACCCACAGACATGCACACATAAATAATAAAGGCGTGGCAAAGCTTTTTTTAAAAAATTACTTTGCTATATGCTTTTTAATATATTTCAAGGTAAGTATTCAATGTGGCCATCAACCTAGCTAAGGATCTAAGATCAGAAGTGTAATAACAGGAAAAGAAGAAGAAAGAGGAGGAGGAGGAGGAGGAAGAGGGGGAGGAGGAGCGGCAGCAGCATCCTGTATGTATTGGTAAAATAAGCTTGTATAAGAACGGGGACCAGCGCTTGACTGCTCTGCAAGATGAGGGACTGAGTTTGGATCACCAGCACCCATGTGAAAAGCCATGGTGACAACACATTTGTAATCTCAGTGCAAGAAGGTGAAGACAGGAGGCTCCCAGAGATACGATGGCCAGACAGTCTAGCTACGTAATCTCCAGGCTCAGTGAGAGACTATCTCAAAAAATGAGGTGAGCCACGATACCCCTGACCTTCACACAATAAATGCATAGGTACATACATGCATACAACACATACACACAGTTTTAAAAGAAGCATTCACCTTTGCATACAGAAAAAAAACAGCTGGATAATCGATCCCAGCCAACATGTATGCCTATGGCCCTGGGTCAGGCCCAGGGAGCAGCCACCTAGGCTGCTCTGCCTTGCCTCATTCCGTGAACAGTCAGTCAAACCTTTCATCACACACCAGCTTTCTTCACCAGCTTTCCTACCGCTGGGCCAACACACATTTTGTTAAAGTCTTTGAAACCAACCTGCCACGGTCTTTCCCAGTCCAATGGAATAGGAAATGCTCCAAGCCATGCTCCTATGAAACTAGAAATTGTAGTGATCTGAAGACTATTCTCCCAAATAGATGTAACTCTGCAAGACACAATACATACATCATTGGCAGATTATGTTGTAATAGCTAGAAATCATACAAGCTTGAACACATTGATGCTACACATATATTTTTCATCCATTTAACATAATCAACTCAAAACGACAGAACCATGAAGATAGAAATGTCATTCCATTGGAAAGGTACTGCGCATGTACTCTGAGAGGCAAACAATACAAAAGAGCCCAGTAGCAACATACATGTCCTCTTAGCACAGTCTGAGCCCTTTCCCCACAGGTAACTGCCATTTCAAGTTATATACCTTTCCAGAATGCACACAATTTTATCTTATGCATAACTGCATATATGAAATGTGTGTACATATTTATTTTCCCAATTAAGACTTAAATGCATCATGGTATAAGCTCGATGTTTTCTGCATGGGGTCCTAGCATATAATAATCCATGTATGAATGGAGAATGGTTTTTCAACTATTCTTCTTCATGCTATCTTTCATTCCCCAACTTGACTTCATCTGTTTGACAGATTAGGGTCAGAGAACAAGAACTTCAAAAGCTCTCCTGGTTATGGACATGACAGCACACACCTATAAACCCAGCACTCAGGGAAGGTTAGTGCTAAAGCAGTGAATTCAAAGTCAGCATGGACTATTGTAGCTGGTCTTTGCTACTTTGTGGGTTCTTTTTCCCACACTTTATCTTCCTCCCACCCTGTTTCACCCCCTAACACTAGGCAGGAGAGAAACAAGGATAGAGGGGAGAGGAATTAGGAAAATCCCTGAATCTAATTTCTTTCCTTTTATTGCTTCTCTGACCACGAGTACTAACAAACCACAAACAACCTCCCTCAATGACCATCAACCACTCACACCCCCCCGCTTTGGGGTCCTAGAATTTATGTACCCTCTGCAAAGTTCCCAGAATTCCAAATGCACACAACTGTAGAAATTCTCTGCAGTTTGGAAAACCATGCCTCTGCTAGAGCACAAGGCAAATCATAGTCAGCTGCAGCAAACAGTCTGAAGCAGCCCCACATTCCCACATCTGGGATCAAACAAAAGAACATTCTTATATTTCTCTGTTTTTCTTAAAGACACCAAGATTCCAGAATTCAATATCAGTCTCATAATGTGAACACTCCAGCCATGTGGAACAGTGTCTAGTAAAGGCCCACAACGATGCAGTGAGTACAGCCAAAGACTCACTAGTTCACAGTGCATGGTGGGGTTAAGTGAGTTAGTGAAAAGCAGCATCTTCTAGCTAGTACAACAAAAGGACAATTATTTGATTAGATGATTTTTTTCATTAGAAACTCTCCGATTACTGCACATAAAATATACAGTGAATTACAGACATCTAAGTGAAAGTCAGGTACTACTAGTCCTGTCTATTGACATGCCCACATCCAAGAGATTCTTGTCTCTTTTACTTGTCTCCAAACTCTGGGTTTGGAGCAAGTGGTAGACAATCACCATGTATCCATGTTTGTATTATGTACTGGACCTTACTGTTCTGCATTTAAGGTAATTTCTGTAAATGCTAGCTATTTACAGAACCCAGCCAGAAAAGGAAGAACTATTCCTATACTGACGAGGAAATAAACTGACTTAAATATAAAGAGACTGGCACTGTCTAGGAACGTAAAAGATTCTCAAAGGTAAGTTTTGACTAGGTTTGTGGTGACAAGACATTAATACACAGCTCATCCAGGATGCAACACAGCAGTAATGTGCGCAGAGATGGGACGTGTGCGAGAGGCGCAGTGCTGGAAAGACTTGTCTGTATACAAATGGGGACGGCCATTAAGACTTGGAGGAATAAGCAGTGTAAGACTGTAAGGTAGAAAATGCACTACAAATGAGAGGCCAAGTGCAAGACAGGAGGAGTCTGAAAACTAAGTTTGTAAACAACTCAAGCCGCCTGTAATTCCAGCACTCAGGAGGAATACTGCAAGTTTAAGCCTAGCTTGGACCACATAGCAAGTTCTAGTCTAATCTGGAACATAGGGGAAAAAAAGTAATAACAGCTTTATTGAGTATAGAAAAAACAAAAAACAAAACAACGACGAAACCCCTAGGAAATCCTGTTTGAGCCATGTAGCTTACTTATCTAAAGGTTACAACACAATGTTTTTAGGACAGTTGGTGTTACATGATCATCACCGCCATGTTTAGAATACTATAAACACTACAAAAAGAAAGCATTCACCTATTGGCAGCTAAGTCTCCATTTCTCTTTCTCTAAGCAACCAAGTCATTTTATGTCTATGGATTTGCCTGCTCTAGGCAGTTCATGTAAGTGGGCTCTTATGACATGATCTCTTACTGTAGAATACCCTTTCCCAGATTCTTCCATGATGTGGCGTGTGCCCACACTTCAGTCACATCAGTGGGTCACATGCCCTTGTATATACATAGATACTGCAGACCTTATTCCTCCATGCAATAGTTGACGAGCATCTGAGCTGTTACTGCCCTTTGGTGTTAGATATAATGCTGCTAGGAACATTTCTGTAGGGACATGTGTTCTGATCTCTCTTGGGATTATACCGAGAAAGAAATAGCTAGGTCACCTGCTGTTTAATCATTTGAGGAACAGTTTCCTAAAGCAGCCAAAACATTTGATTTTCTCACAAGGCATTTGTAAAGGCTCTAATTTTTCTACATCTTCCTAATTATCTGTGGATTATAGTCATTCTAGCCAGTGTGAAATGGTATCTCACTGCAGTAGACTTACGGTTAAGATTGCATTAAAGTCACGCTATAGAAACCACTGAAGGATTTTAATCAAACTAACAATGTCAAGGCCACTGGTGGCAAGAAACAATTCCCTCCACAGTCTTTTCATTATTCCAGCACATTTGTTATTTGCTCTTTTTTTTTTTTTTTTGAGACAGGGTTTCTCTGTGTAGCTCTGGCTGTCCTGGAACTCGCTCTGTAGACCAGGCTGGCCTCAAACTCAGAGATCCGCCTGCCTCTGCCTCCCAAGTGCTGGGATTAAAGGCGTGCGCCACCACTGCCCGGCATTCCAGCACATTTGTAACTGACTTCTGCTTATTAAAATAAAAAGTACAAATATCCAAGAAGTTGATTTCAATTTTGATTGTTTGGCATATACATGAGTGTTTGTGATGCTACATACAATAAACATTAAAAAAAAAGAAGACCTATAAAACTATAAAAATTCTGTAGCCTGTATTTTTAAGAAAACATATTTATCAAAAATAATTTATATAGTTTTAAAATCAGAATAAAGTCTCTTCCTCTGATTTCCATACCCTATAGAGATGATTATATATTATATTTCAAGATTTCATTTCTTTCTGCATTTGATAACTGTTGGATAAGACAGCTTTTTTTTTTAGCTTTGATGTTTTATTATTAAGAAAATAGAAAGAGAAAAGAGATAGAAAGACAAAGAAAGTGGAGAAAATAGATAAGAAAAGCCATGACCACATGGAAAGGGGAGAAAATGGAGAGACAGAGAGATAGACAAAGAAGAGGGCCAGGGGAGAACAAGCGGGGGGGGGGGAGAGAAAGAAAGAGAGAGAGAGAGAGAGAGAGAGAGAGAGAGAGAGAGAGAGAGAGAGAGCTAGACAGCTCCTTTTAGGAAGCTTGTGAATTAAAAGGAACCCCTGAAGAAGATGGACAACTCCAACATTCGGGCTAGTTGAAACAGCTGAGGCTGTTAGGGTATAACTCTATTTTTCTACTCCTCTTCTTCCATGGTTCAACTTGTTGTTACTTCTACAGTATCTTCTCTTCTATAGCCCTAATTCATTCTAGTATTTTCTTGACATAATGAGTCACTTTCATACAAAAACTGAGTAACTCTTTCAGTCAGGAGAACTATCTTTAAACTATCTTTGCACTACAGGAGCACACGAATGACTCTCCTGTCTCTTCTCTGTATCTATCATGTTCTCTAAGTACTTTATGCTCTCCAACTCCTTTTGTATCTCTTATTCATTCTAATTAGCTCAAACCTTTCCTTCATGCTAAAATTTGATTTTCTGCTTCTGGCTGCCATTTGCACCAGGGAGCCAGGCGGCTCCACAGTCTTCAGTGCACAGCCCGCCAGGAGAGAGGGATCTCCCAGCAGCACTTTCACTTCTGAGTGCAGAGGTGAGATCTCCATCTTCTCTCTGGAGGGGAACAGCTAGGAGAGCACAGGGCATACGATCAGTGGAGCTGCTGGGCCAGGAGTCTTTTGATCACCATTTGCACCAGAGAGCCAGGACGCTCCACAGCCTTCTGTGCACAGACCCTGCCAGAAGAGAGTTGGTCTCCCCAGAGTACAGACACAGGCTTACAGGCCCACAGGAGGGACAAGCTCCAGCCAGAGACAGGAAGACCAACTAACACCAGAGATAACCAGATGGTGAAAGGCAAGCACAAGAACCCTCCCACCAGAAACCAAGGTTACTTGGCAACATCAGAACTCAGTTCTCCCACCACAGTAAGTCCTGGATACACCAACATTCTGGAAAAGCAAGAGTTGGATTTAAAATTGTATCTCATGATGTTGATAGAGGACTTCAAGAAGGACATAAATAACTCCCTTAAAGAAATACAGGAGAACATGGGTCAACAGGTAGAAGCCCTTAAAGAGGGAACACAAAAATCCCTTAAAGAATTACAGGAAAATACAAACAAACAAGTGAAGGAACTGAACAAAACCATCCAGGATCTAAAAATGGAAGTAGAAACAATAAAGAAAGCACAAAGTGAGACAACTCTGGAGATAGAAAACCTTGGAAAAAAAATCAGGAGTCATAGATGCAAGCATCAACAACAGAATACAAGAGATAGAAGAAAGAATCTCAGGTGCTAAAGATACCATAGAAAGCATTGACTCTACAGTCAAAGAAAATGCAAAATGCAAAAGGCTTGTAACCCAAAACATCCAGGAAATCCAGGACACAATAAGAAGACCAAACTTAAGGATTATAGGTATAGAAGAGAGCGAAGATTTCCAACTTAAAGGGCCAGTAAATATCTTCAACAAAATTATAGAAGAAAACTTCCCTAACCTAAAGAAAGAGATGCCCATGAACATACAAGAAGCCTACAGAACTCCAAACAGACTGGACCAGACCAGAAAGTCCTCCTGGCACATAATAATCAAAACACCAATTGCACTAAACAAAGAAAGAACATTAAAAGTAGTAAGGGAAAAAGGCCAAGTAACGTATAAAGGCAGACCTATCAGAATTACACCAGACTTCTCACTGGAGACGATGAAAGCCAGAAGATCCTGGGCAGATCTCATACAGACCCTAAGAGAACACATATGCCAGCTCAGACTACTATACCCAGCAAAACTCTCAATCACCATAGATGGAGAAACCAAGATATTCCATGATAAAACCAAATTTACACAATATCTTTCTACAAATTCAGCCCTACATAGGATAATAGATGGAAAACGCCAACACAAGGAGGGAAACTACATCCTAGAAAAAGCAAGAAAGTAATCTTCTTCCAACAAACCCAAAAGAAAGTAACCACACAAACATAAAAATAACATCAAAAATAACAGGAAGCAACAATCACTATTCCTTACTATCTCTTAACATCAATGGACTCAATTCCCCAATAAAAAGGCATAGACTAACAGAAGTATTTTCCATGTAAATCTTCAATTTTATCAGAAAATGTTTATAATTCCACTTTCAATCAACTTATAAATATTTTTATGCCTACCATTTTATCTGTATAATTTTCCATGATAATCTTCAATTTTAACATGTTATTCTATATTTTTCTACAATTTTATCAGAAATATTTTCCATGTAAATCTTTGATTCTATCATAAAATATTTCTACTTCCCTTTTCAAATAATTTAGCAATGTTCTTTATGTCTACCATTTTACTCTTTAATTTTCCATGAGAATTGTCAATTTTAACGTGTTTTTCTTTATATTTTTCAATTTTGTCAGAAATATTTTCCATGTAAATCTTTAATTTTATCATAAAATGTTTTTACTTCCTTTTTCAATAAAAATTAAAAAAAAATCAATACAAAAAAAGGATTTGGAAAAGTTAAAAGTTACAATATATACTATCCTTTTCTTTACAGATATATAACTATGAATATGGTTTCCAAATCTCCATCATCAAATAAAGGAACTGAGAAAGGATATATAGCAAGAGGATATATAGCAAGAAAGTACATAACAAGTTTCCTAACTACCTGTAGCTAACCACATTTGCTTGAAATAAATAAGATCTGATGATTAAAAAGAATTTTTTTTTGATTTTCTTTTTTTTTCTTTTGTTTTGTAGTTTTTTCTGTTACTGTTTGTTTGTTTCTCTGCGTAGCCCTGGCTGTCCTGGAACTCACTCTATAGACCAGGCTGGCCTCAAACTCAGAAATCCACCTGCCTCTGCTTTCCAAGTGCTGGGATTAAAGGCGTGTACCACCACTGCCCGGCCAAAATTTTATTTTCTAACTTGCTTTATACTTGTTGATATTTCTTTTGTTGTTTTGTTTTGTTTTTGAGGCAGGGTCCTTCTATGCAGCCCTGTCTGTTCTGGAACTTAGTATGTAGACAAGGCTGGCCCTGAACCCTGCCTGCCTCTGCCTCCTGAGTACTGGGATTAAATGTGTACACTACTCAGCTGTTTCTGGATATTTCTAATATATGTTTTATACATGTGGTTCTGAATTTATGGTATTGACTCTGCAATCTGGTCTTCTTCATTTTGGCCGATTTTTTTCATTTTTGCTCTTTTTATTAAATTAATCTACATAATAACATGTTTTCTGGGAAGCTGTAAGATTTGCTTGGTTTGATCCAGGGCTGTTTTCTCCCACATCACATTACTCATCTGCCTGTGTCTCTCGCTCCACTGCATCCGACCTTCCCTTCCTGGCTGCTGTACCACTTGTGTTTGTCTCGCTCCTCCTTCCCATGGGCGGACTGTCTTGACTACTGTTTGCTCAGACGTAACAAATGACTTCACTTTGGTACTGTCTTTCCATCTTTCCACTTTTGTCTTTCCATCTTAACTGGCTCTATTTTTTCCTGTTATGAAACTGTATTTTGAACCCTGGATGTTAGTTTATGCCTTTTTTTAAAAATCATAAGTCAGTGGGAAAGAATGGAGAAGAACAAGGTAGATGCTCTCTCTGTGACTCAATAGTAATACTCAGCTGCAATGTAGTAAATGGTGGTTTCATGATTCAAACTTTAAAAAAATCCTGGCCAGGGTTTATACATCCTTTCAGAAACCAGATGAAGCTATTATGGTACCGTCTGTGCCCTTGGCAGAGGCCCAGTAGAAAGCAGCTCTGTAGATTCATAAAAAGCAAGGAGACTTGACAATGAGTCAGGGATGTATTGGTGAGAAAAATTCTATGTAGCGGCATACACATTCTTGGTATTAGAATCTTAGTTTGACAGTGTCGATCAGCTGCCTTTGATCCCTGAGTTCTATTCCAGAACTATTCACAGAAACTCTTGCTTATGTTTTGCTGAAACAAAGATGTACCTCACATTACTTACAATTGTTAAAAAGAAACAAAAAACCCCTTGCTCAAGTTTGATAAAAACAAATAACACCTCACTTACAACTGTGAAAATGTGGTAACATTCAATAGTAAAATAATCACAGAATATTAATGATAGAACTAAACTAATCTGATCACAGTGACCTATTCTCCTTCCCAGTAATCAGGGTAGGAAGGCACAAGGAAAAGAAGCTACTGTCTTCTCCTGCCTCCATCAAGGACAAGGACCAGAAGAATCCCTAAGAGGCACAGCCAGGTCCTATCTGTACCCAGAAGCACCCGTTGTCCATACTACAGCAGAACCACACGCCTTCATGGTCAAACAACACAGCCTGAGGTTTCATTTCACTTAAAGCTAGATAACTGTGCTGTACAAATGTGCTAAGCAAAAGTGGTACATTATACACATATGCACAGACAGCAATGTTCATAACATCAGTGGAATTTCAAAATTGCATATTATATGAAGAAACAAAATTAGAGTACATAAATTGTAATTAGTACCCCTTTTCTCTTAACCTTCTATGTTTAATTATTTGAGTTTTTAACATGAACTATATTCAATATTATATACGCTTACTACAAAATCTATACATTCTACTACTTAAAGTAAAAAGTACATACACAGCATGCATTCTTTTGTAATAAAGAATTGAGAAAAAATTGAAATTGGCAAATTCCTGCAGTACCAACACACTGGCTTCTTCTCATTTCACAGGTTTCCATAATAAGTGTCTGAAGTGTGTGCTGCTGCTAATGCTGTGATAATTAGAGAATATTTGCACATAAACCATAGGGCTGAGAACAGACTAAATGGCCTATTATTCTCTGAATAAACTTTTAAGATAACTAAAGAAAATGCTATAGATCACTCTTTAAGACAAAGGCCTAAGTACCTGTTCATATTATTTGACCTCCCTGAAATTCCTTATGTCAAATGTCAACTGTAATATGCCTCTTTGAGTGCCTTCTGTATGTCAATGTGTCAACCATTTGAATACAATTAACAATGAGCACATGTGGTTTAGATATGTTCTCATCAAAACATGTTTAAAGATTTGGAAGAATGGAGGGATGCACTCCTCCTGGTAACTAAGAACAGTTTACACAATTAAGTATATGAATACTAAATTCATTGCCTCTTTGCTACTAAGTTTTTTGACCACATTTGGACTAAGTGTGTAACAGAATTTATTTTATGTGCCTGGCCCTTTAAAAGACGCTATACCCCTCAGTGTCAGTTGCCTCTGAAATTCTGGGAACAGGAGAGGTTATTAAAAGCCAGCAGAGGGTGCGCAGGGGGAGCAGGATTCATGGGGGAGTAGGATTCAGGGGTAGCAGAGAGGCCATTCCAGGATACAGAAGAGTAGGGTGAGAGGGAAGAGTGAGAAGAGAAGACAGTTGGTGACAGTTGAGGCAGGAGAGGCTGGGCTGAGCCAGAAAAGACATTGCTAGAAGATAGAGAAGAACCCACAAATAAAGTGTAGAAAATAAAGAAAAAATAAAAGCTGCATAAGGTACCTATTTTTATATGTGCACATTTTCGGCCATTTACTCCCTTTTCACTCTATAAAATCTGTATCAATATAAAATTACAAAACCAGACCTAGCTGTTTCATCTACAGCACAGGCATTACTGAGAGCTTTCACCTTGACAAGGCTTCTGACCATCCTACCCAGGAACATTTTTTAGCTCAAGTGACCAAACTCAGACACTTAAGAAACAGCATAAAGGAATTGACAAACCAAAGAGCAAACAAACTTCAATACAAAACATAGGTCTATGACAGGTAACTACTATGCTCCTTTATAAGAAAGTCCATAGGCAAGAGAGATGGCTCAGCAGCTAAGAGCACTGGCTGCTCTTCCAGAGGTCCTGAGTTCAATGCCCAGCAACCACATGGTGGTTCATGACCATCTATAAATGGATCCGATGCCCTCTTCTGGCGAGCAGGTGTATGTGTAGACAGAGCACTCACTACATTAACACACACACACACACACACACACACACACACACACACACACACACACACAGAGTCTACAGGTGAAAGAAGCACACTTGGTGATAACAAGGCAACAAACAATGAAACTTACTTATAAGAAGAAAGCAAATTACTTTTTGTCTTCGGTTTCTTCACAAAACATTCTCTTGGAGTTGATTTCATTTACTTTTCTGGAACAACTAAGGATAACTGTTAAGATAATGAAATTAAGTGTCTAAACCTCAAAAGCATCAGAATTGATCCTTTACTCTCAGGATACAATTCTCAATCTTCAAAGTCAAAAGTTTGCCACATGCCAGCTCACAAGTGTCTGCAACTCCAGTCCCAGGGTAACTGACACCCTCTTCTGGCCTCTGGGCACCAGGGATGCATGTGGTACAGACATATACGAAAGCACAAAACTCATATACATAAAAATGAATAAACGAATACAAGTAAATCAAACCTTAATCATCTCAGTTAAAAGAGTACAAACTGTTAATACTGATTTGAAGCTGGGTGGGATGTCATGTCAGTTCAAAGTAGGCCTGCTCACCCTGGACATCCCAGGCTCATTTTATCATGTGTAACTACACTAATGAATGTGGAGCCACAATGTCTTCTGCTCCACCCAGGACCAGGACCATGTGCACATCACATTGAATTAACTGGCGGAGCCTTACTCTTCTCTGAGTTATCTATGTACTGCACTTGCTGGTCTGTTCCAAACCAAACGCAACTACTGAGACAAACTGTCCGGGATGGAAAAATGATATACAGATGCTGCCAATATTTGTTAACCCACTTAACAAACACTTGGTATTGGATTTTATTGTCTTCCTCACTCTGGCAATAACCCTGAAGAGCACATGTTCGTTTTAGTTTGATCATACTACACATGAGAATTCATGGAGCTAAGCAGCTTGTCTGAGACGACCACTGTGTAACAAGGGGCACAAATCCACTTCTGACCTGGACTACTAGCATCTTCTTTCTGAAGTAGAGTTCCAGCTCCATGACTTGCCGACTATGGAACTAGAGCAAAGGACTCGTCCTGCAAGACGCCCAGCATCTTTATAAAGAATGTGGCCTTCCAGCCGCCATTTGCAGCAAGGAACCAGGCAGCTCCACAGCCTTCTGTGCTTAGGAGTCAGGTGAGGGAACAAACTTCACATCTGCAACCCAGTTCTAGGAGGCAGACACAAGAGGGTCCTTGCAGTTCAGTGGCCAGCCTGCCTAGCCAATCAGTGTACTCTAGATTCAGTGAGAGAAACTGTCTCAAAAAAAAATTAGGTTTCTGAGGAAGACATCTGATGTTGATCTCTGGTACACACACACACACACACACACACACACCTTGCATACATGTGCACATGTATAAATGTTCTATACACACAATCATGTTTTTAAAAGCTTGAATCTCCCTCCATTAAGAAATAAAGAGCCAGCATACGATCAGTGGAGCCGCTGGGACAGGAGTCTTCCCTTCCGGCTGCCATTTGCAACAGGGAACCAGACAGCTCCACAGCCTTCTATGCACAGACCCTGCCAGGAGAGAGTCATCTCCCAGCAGTGCTTTCACTTCTGAGTGAAGAGGTGAGATCTCTACCTTCTCTCTGGAGGGGAACAGCTAGGAGAGCACAGGGCATACGATCAGTGGAGCTGCTGGGACAGGAATCTTCCCTTCCTGCCGCCATTTGCAGCAGGGAACCAGACAGCTCCACAGCCTTCTATGCACAGACCCTGCCAGAAGAGAGTTGGTCTCCCAGGAGTATGGACACAGGCTTACAGGCCCATAGGAGGGACAAGCTCCAGCCAGAGACAGCAAGACCAACTAACACTAGAGATAACCAGATGGCAAAAGGCAAGAGCAAGGACCCTACCAACAGAAACCAAGGCTACTTGGCAACATCAGAGCCCAGTTCTCCCACCACAGCAAGTCCCAGATACCCCAACACACCGGAAAAGCAAGAGTTGGATTTAAAGTCTCCTCTCACGATGCTGTTAGAGGACATCAAGAAGGACATAAATAACTCCCTTAAAGAAATACAGGAGAACATGGGTCAAATGGTAAAGGCCCTTAAAGAGGAAACACAAAAATCCCTGAAAGAAATACAGGGGAGCATGGGTGAACAGGTAGAGGCCCTTAAAGAGGAAACACAAAAATTCCTTAAAGAATTACAGGAGTACACAAACAAACAAGTGAAGGAACTTAACAAAACCATCCAGGATCTAAAAATGGAAGTAGAAACAATAAAGAAAGCACAAACAATAAAGAAACAATAAAGAAAGCACAGGAGTCATAGATGCAAGCATCAACAACAGAATACAAGAGATAGAAGAAAGAATCTCAGGGGCTGAAGATACTATAGAAAACACTGACTCAACAGTTAAAGAAAATGCAAAATGCAAAAAGCTCCTGAGCCAAAATCCAGGACACAATGAGAAGAACAAACCTAAGGATTATAGGTATAGAAGAGAGCGAAGATTTCCAACTTAAAGTGCCAGTAAATATCTTCAACAAAATTATAGAAGAAAACTTCCCTAACCTAAAGAAAGAAATGTCGATGAACATACAAGAAGCCTACAGAACTCCAAACAGACTAGACCAAAACAGAAAGTCCTCCTGGCACATAATAATCAAAACACCAATTGCACTAAACAAAGAAAGAAATTAAATGCAGTAAGAGAAAAAGGTCAAGTAACCTATAAATGCAGGCCTATCAGAATTACACCAGACTTCTCACTGGAGACGATGAAAGCCAGAAGATCCTGGGCAGATCTCATACAGACCCTAAGAGAACACAAATGCCAGCCCAAACTACTATACCCAGCAAAACTCTCAATCACCATAGATGGAGAAACCAAGATATTCCATGATAAAACCAAATTTACACAATATCTTTCCACAAATCCAGCCCTACAAAGGATAATAGATGGAAAACGCCAACATGAGGAGGGAAACTACATACTAGAAAAAGCAAGAAAGTAATCTTTTTTCAACAAACCCAAAAGAAAGTAACCACACAAACATAAAAAGAACATCAAAAATAACAGGAAACAACAATCACTATTCCTTAATATCTTACAAAGTCAATAGACTCAATTCCCTAACAAAAAGCATAGTCTAACAGAGATGTTTTTCGTGTGGATCTTCGATTTTATCCGAAAATGTTTGTGACTCCTCTTTCAATTCAGTAATGCTTTTTGTGTCTACCATTTTGACTGTATTATTTTCCATGATAATCTTTAACATTTTTTCTGTGTATTTCTTCAATTTTGTCGGAGGTGTTTTTCATGTAGATCTTCGATTTCATCAGGGTGGGGGTGTTTGTAGTTCCACTTTCAATCAATTTAGGAATGTTTTTGTGCCTACCATTTTTGTCGGTATAATTGTCCATGATAATCTTCAATTTTAACGTTTTTCTGTATTTTTCTTCAATTTTGTCAGAAGTATTTTCCATGTGGATCTTCAGTTTTATCAGACAATATCTATAATTTTACTTTCAATCAGCTTATGAACATTTTTATACCTTCCATTTTATCTGTATAATTTTCCATGTACTAGTCAGTTTTAACATGTTTTTCTATATATTTCTTCAATTTTATCAGAGATATTCTCCATGTATATTTACACAATGGAATACTCAGCAATTAAAAACAATGAATTCATGAAATTCTTAGGCAAATGGGGAACAGGGGGAGGGAAGAGGGCTTATGGGACTTTTGGGGAGGGGGGAATCGGGAAAGGGGAAATCTTTGGAATGTAAATAAAGAATATAGAAAATAAAAATAATAATAAAAAAAGGAAAAAAAGAATGTGGTGAAATGTCTCTGAAGAACAACACAAAGCTCACGGCATGCTTTAAAAGTTATTAAAATCTGTTTCTTATTTGATTTTACTTCATTATGATTTCATGTCATATCCCATAGGCTGGAAAATGGCATGGTTTGTATTACAAACTGACTTTTTTAGCCACAGTCCTCTATCAGCTTACTGATACCTTCAACTAGTTGCATGTTGGAATTTTGGAAGGGTCACTCTTATAATCTACTGATTTTTGGTGGCATCTAAGAAATCTAACAGCCTCTATTATAGCACTAATTTTCAGTAACCAAGAACCAATTCAATATCTATAACTCAATATCAATAACTCTTAGTTCTTGTTGTGGGTAAAGCTCAAATTTCACAAGCTAGCTAACAAGTTTCAGTGAAAAGTGTGTACTTGTCTGCTAGCTATTCAGAGATTACTAATATTTCATAAACTTCTGTCTTCTTCAGAGATCAATGCGACTATTTCTTCCACCTTCCAACTTTGAACATAAATGTTGCATCCTGTACACACACTTTAACCTTGGAGGGTTTTCTGTTTAACCTAAATAGTGCTAGGAATAGAGCTCAGTTGGGAGACTACTTGCCTCCCACACATAAGGGTTTAATCTCTAACATCCTAAAGAAAGAAATTAAATATCAATATATACTACAACTCGAATGAACCTTGAAAACATTATGCTAAGTAAAAGAAATCAGGCACAAAAGATCACAAACTGCAGGACTCATTTCTCTAAAATACCCAGTACAGGCAGCTCTACTGAGACAGGAACAAGATTCACAGTCATTTAGGGACAGAAACAGGGCAGCACTAAGGATGTAAGAATGCACCTTCAATTTGAAGTACTGAAAATATGGGTATGTATATCTGTGACTGTACTAAAAGTCATTATGTCATACTCTTTCAGTAGGTGACATTTATGGTGTGTGAATCATATCTCAATGTTGTTTTTATAAAATGGTGTCTCCCATGAACTGTGAGCATAGCTCAGCAGGTTTGCTGGTTAGTTATTTGTCAACTTGACACAATTTTACATCATGTGAAGAAGGAAGGGAACCTCAGTTGAAAAAATGCCTCCATAAGACTAGCCTGTAAGCAAGCCTCTGGGACATTTTCTGGATTGATGATTGATTTGGGAGGGCCTAGCCACTGTGAGCAGTGCCAACCCTGGGCAAGGAGGTTTATAAGAAAGCAAACTGAGCAAGCCAGGAGGAGGAAGCCGGGAAGCAACATTCTTTCATGGTCCTGCTTGAGTTCCTGCCTCGAGTCTTGCCCTGACTTTCCTCAATGATAAACTGTGATTGGAAGAGGTAAGCTAAATAAACTCCTTCCTCCCCAATCTGCTTTTGATCAGTGTTTTACTGCAGCAGAAACCCTAACTTACAAAACAGGTAAAGACATCTGCGGCCAAACCTGCCAGAGTTTTGTTCTCTGACCTCCACACATGCCCTATGGCACAACAGCACCCACTCGTATATGGACACTTGTGTATATACAAACAATTAAATTAATAATCAATCAATCAATCAATCAGTTTGTGTCCCAACTCTATCAGTTTCCTTCAGGTATCATGAGCCATGCTTATCCACATCTGGAGGTAGTTCTTAAGAGTTCCAGCAACCATCTCTCACTGCTTCACATAATTGGCAAGGAACACGGTTCAAGTCTTTTCCTGGAAAAATATTATTGATTGTAATGCTTATATGTTTTTGAACCATTTCAGTGTACTGTGCTACCATTATATTAAGTTCCTAGCTTTTCTTTTTGTGTCATTAATGAAGTCTCTTGAGTAGATGTCTCTAACTCCATCCTTTCCTATACAAAATCTCTGTGGTCTTTGCTGACTGAGCTTTTGCAAAGTACAGTAGGTTTTAGAACATATAGGTCAAGGGACAGAAGAACTATGTATAAAATCAAATGACAATGTGCCCAGCAAATATATATCTTAGATACAAAATTCAAAGCTAACTAAATTACCAATCCAAATAAACCATTAAAATTTCAGCCAGTTTCCATATTTAAAAATTTCAAATTAAATAAATGAATTCCATTGGAAATTCCATGATAATAATGTAGGGGAGGGAAATTCAGTTGTTATGCTTTTGTTCCTAGAAACTTTATGATTAGTCAGCAGTTCCAGAAAATAATAAATAAACACAGCAAGACCAAAGCTACACACACATATATAAAATAACTAATATTCATTCCAAAAGAAAAATGTAATTCATAGAGATAGGCTACACGGAACCTATCCTGTGTACTCCCTGTACACCCAAATTCCATATTACACAAACAATACTAAGCTTAATTCAGTTTTTATGCTCCCTCAACACCCTGCAGAAAATATCTGCCGTTTTAGGTTTCATCAAATCTTCTATTTCTGACCCAACCCATCACAGATCAGTCGGTCCCCTCACAAGCCCGTTTTCTGCTCCTTCCTTCCCTATTCCTTTAGCACTAGCAGTGGAATTTATATACTTTTAGTCGCTTGCTGTCGGCTCATGTCATTCTTAGCCCCTGAATAGACAAGGCCCTCGGGGGTCATCTGAGCATTCTGCAATCTACACAGGGCTAGATAATGGGGAACACAGAGTAAACGCTCATGAAGTTTGGCTGTTGAGTCACAAATAGAGCAAACCCATGAGAACTGCCTCAGCTGGTTTTCTTAGTTAAAAATTAACCATTTTTTAGTGTGTATAATTCCAAGGGCTTTAAGGAAGCTAAACACTTACCTTAGCTATGCTGAAAATATGTATGATAGCTACAGACCTGGGAACACCTGCTCTTTTACATCTTACCATGAAAAATACCAAAGAAGATACTGTTAGTCTAAACACTTGTAGATTATGAACTTCATTTTCACACTATGAAATGCTAGAAACAATTATACTTGTAGTACTTTATCTTGTTAATGTGGAGGGAGGAGCTGTGGCAATCAATGCCTGGGACTCTCTCTATTTCTGCCTTCTTCCTCCGACTGTACTGGCCCTTTCTGACATCCCTGAGAGCCAGGTACCACCTGGAAACACTCATAGGATGAGTATATTGACACGAATAGAAAATACTTCTCTAATTCCTTTAAAGTGTAAACTTTAAACTTACCCATTTCTACTGAAAACTCTCAGCCACGCTTTGAGGTTTGGTCCTAACAAACATAGACAAGGTACTGTAGTAAAAGTAGACAAAACAACTGCAAATAGAAACGTTTCCAGCACCAACCTAGGAGAAAAAAACACTGTTACCTTTCAAGTCTTAGAGGTTCATGTATACACAGCTTATAAAATCATGGTAAGTATGCTCACTACTCCAGTATCTCCTTTATATAGACTTCACTTCAAAAAACTACCTGAGCCCCACTAAATAAGGATTCAATTACTCTACAAGCCAAATTATCTGGGTTTAATTATAGACTTCAAAATGTTAAAAATCCGAAGATTCATACTAAGGCCTTCTTGCAAAAAAAGAAAAAAAGAAAGAGAAAGGAAGGAAGGAAGGAAGAAAGAAAGAAAGGAAGGAAGGAAGGAAGGAAGGAAGAAGGAAGGAAGGAAGGAAAGAAAAGAAAAAGACATCTCAATTTTAGATAATTAACTTTCTTTCTTATCAGTCTCCAGAACTCTCAAAGTTAAACTGCTTTTTCTCTACATGAAGAGACTAAAGATCAGCAAGTATCACCTCAAGAGTTTATGACTAAGGTCTAACAATTTGCATTTTGGTAAAATCTTGAACTTTGGAACACATTGTCCTTTCATTTATTCTTTTATGATGGATAGACAGAAGCCATCTTTCATGACAAGACTTTCCTACTCTGCGTAAAATAGAACAATCTGTTAATGTGTATACAACTGTGTATGTGTGCTCGTGCGTGTGTGTGTGTGTGTGTGTGTGTGTGTGTGTGGTGTGTGTGTGTGCGCGCGCGCGCGCGCGCGCGTATGTGCATCTGTAGCTACATGTGTATGTGAAATCACTCCTTTCACCATCATCGTTAATCACTGCTAAACTGAAATGTCTCATAAAAGAAATATTTAGGATTTAGCTTCCAATAATTTGAAATTGGTCCTGTTTTTAAAACTACTAAATTTTAATATAAACATTAGTATTTGATAAGGACTTTATGTCCCTTATGAAAATAACCTCAGCTACTCTAGAATCACATTTCTGAATCACTGAAATGTTATCTATAACCAGCTTACACACATCACAATAGTGAGTTCCCTGCAGAAATCCTGGTGTGTCCAGCCTGCAGCCTTGGCCAGCAGCAGCTATCAATGCCTCCCAAATCATAACCTACTTACAGCATTGACACATTTTTTTTTCTTAATTTTTGGTAATGTGATCCCAGGGTTGTTAAATACAATTTTGTAGATGACTACATTGTGTTATAATGCCCAAAGACTAGACATCTAGAGGTTTATAATAACCATACATTTATTACTATAGTATATAGTAACTGTTAACCTGCCCTGCTTACGATGTACAGTTGGGTACCAGAAAGCTAACATCTAAAATGTGTGAAGATTTAGTTGTCAGTGATGTTTTAAATAGTAGCACTGAAAACAGGACGATGACAACTGTTCCCTACCTGATCCATTAACAACTCCACTAGGTTCTATTCCAGCTGGTAAAAGTTAGCACAGCGTTTAGAAATTCATACAGTAAGACATAAACAAAGTAAATATTCAAAACTCACTCTATTAGTGGTGCTCCATATAGAACGAAAATGATATGAAGGAAAAAGCAAGACATAAGAAAGTAGATACAGCATTTCAAAACTCGGGTTACCTAAAAGAGAAATGAAGAACCTGAAGACTCAAGAAGATACCTAAAAAGCCATAAACTCTGCCACTTTACACACAAATATAACTTGTTTCCATGATGTCTGAAATAGCTGAACATTCTTTGTTGGATAACCTCGAATTGGATCAAATGTCTTAACATATACACAGCCCTCAAAACAGACTACAGAAAAACTTAAAAGATGGGGCCAGCAAGTAGGCTCAGCAGGGAAAGGCACTCGCTTCCACGCCTGACCACCTGAGTTCAGTCACTGGGACCCACATGATAAAGTAAAGACCTGCCCTCTAACATCAATATGAGAGCTGTGTTATATATACACAGTTTAAAATGTTAATATGTGATTTGTAATTACATCGTCTGAACTTTCAGATCATGTTCTAGGCATAGGCCTATTAGTAGATGTTCAAGTCTTTTGTGTTTTTTAATACTGTAAAATATGAATATGATTTGAGAAATTATTTAGTGTTTTGCTTTTTTGATGTAATTTACCCAGTTTTGTTTTAAAATGAAAAAAACGTGGAGCATTATGTTTCTGTAGGTAATTTGTGTGTCCTTATATAATAAGGTGGCTGTGGTTTCTGTATCTCAACACTGTTATCAATTCTTAAGTATTAATAATATCACAGTCACAATACATAAACAAAAATCAATTTTGGCTCTTATGCTGGTATGGTGGGTAGCGTGTATTTGTGTGATATTTGTCTTTTAAATGAAAAAGGATTATATATTTTGTGTCTCTATATGTGTACATGTGTGTTTAAAATGTTCTAACAGGGAATTAAACACAGTACTGAGTATTCAGTAAGGATTTTAATTTAACATAATTGCCAAGTGTCATAGCACAGTGACTAATCCAGAAAAAATTAATTCTAATATCTGTAAACATTTAATTGTTTAGTCAAGGAAGGCCACAGGTAAAATAACAGCTGCTATAACTTAATTTGCAATGAATTCTAGAAACTCACTTATTAAAGGAGTGCAAAAATATGGGCTTGGCCTTGACCCCTGGCTAAGGGAGCTATTGACAGTTGGTGGCTATGAAAGCAAAAAAAAGTCAGTTTTCTTTGGGCACGTGGTCCCTGGTGGGCTGACCAAGCTCCAGCGGATGGCCCACATCCACTCAGATACAGGGTTCTATAAGTTACAGCAACAAAGACAAAAGGTTATCAAGTTGGCCAGGGGGCAGGAATAGAGTAGGGGATGAATGCCTGTGATCAAACACAGCGGGCATGTGTGAAAGTACCAAGTAATAAAAATAGATATTTTAAAAATACACATGGCCTGGGGACAGTTCAGTTAATTCTTAGGACCCACAGTAAAATGTCCAGTATGGGGCATGCTTGTAATCCTAGCACTAGGGAGACAAAGGATCTCTGGGGCTCATTGGAGAGCCAGTCTAGCCTAACTGGTGAGCGGCAGGCCATTAAAATGTCCTGTACAGGTGGACAGTGTTCCTAAAGATAACACTTGAAGTTGCCCTCCAGCCTCCAAATGCATTTGCATACAGTGTAACTACCCCCCCACACCTAAAAATGTACAAAAATAAATGAAAATAAATTGCAGTGTCTTGTAAGTTATCTTCAGTGATAACATAAAACCATGCTTATATAGGTCATTTACATTGTGATGCATTGAAGGAGTCATAATTCCACAATTAATGCACAACAAGGATCTATCAAACACTGTAGGAAAATAACAGGCTACTGCTTTGGGAGGTGGGGTGGAACTTGGTTCCCTTTACACTGTAAATAACTCAATAAGGACATAGCAATACTTCATTCTTACACTGTAACCTCCACCTAAAAACCGGTTATGCAAAAGTAGCCCTTACCTTATGGAATAGTGAACTTCTTTTAGAGGACACATTTGGTCTCACTACTAAGTATGACAAGAGGTTGACAGTGGTCACACAAGCAGAGCAAATACACAACCAGGTCAAGTGAGTTTCCAATATTGAGAAGTTGTCCAAGGTGAAGGATGGAATAAAAATGCTTAGGAAAATTGAAAATATGCACAAAAGATTGGTATAGAGAAGTCTCTTGATGTCAGTATCTTTCATGGTGTTTTCTTGGGTAGCTATCTAGTAGAAAACAAATTAAGAAAAGAAAAACGTGTAATAATGATTTTAATTGTTACTTTAGATTTCTCTAATATGGTACAAATATCTTTCAGATCCTCAAAAAGAAAATTCCAGTAAAAATTTATATATTTGTGACTGGATTCTACAAAGGGGGCATATATCAGACACAAGCAACGAATTTTACATTTTTTGGCCAAAATCAGGAAGATGAAGTCACTGCAGTTCCCAAATGACAACCAAGTATACACTAAGATATGCAAATAGTGGAGAACCATATTAAGATGGTCTTTATGCTACACTAAGGGCTCACTGTTACTGATGCTAAATTCTAGTAAAAGCAGAACGTGAGTGGGAGGAGAAACAAAGGTTTACAGTCTCTAAATACATATATTTGACCTAAAGAATAGTTTTTGTTATACTGACTAAAATTAATTAAGAACTTAAAGTAACAAATGTTACTATGTAGTTAAAATCCGGCCCGAAAAAGGAACATCCACACATCAGGGAAGAGGAACTGCCGGGAAGGGAAAAGCGCAAGTCCCGGCATTGTCCTATTAGCCCTCATTTAATTCACACTATCGGTTTCAAAAGTAAATATGATACTGATTAAGCAAACAGGATAAACAAGTTAGCAGATACAGTCAAGGTTACACACACTAAAGCCATTTCAAGCATCGCCCCTTTAACGTGAAGATATCCTCCAGGGTCGGGACGAGAAATGAAAAGACTTGCGGAAAGTTTCTCAGATTCTCCCCTCCACTGCCGGGTCAGGCAGGTAGGGGGATCGGAAATCCATCCTCTTGAGTAGAGTGCGTCTCTAGGCCACCAGCAAATCCCCATCTAACAGGGCGAGCGGTACCCAGCGGTACCCAAACGCAAAGGCTTGTTGAATGGAGCCCTTCCTCGGACCCTGGCGGGCGAGTTCCCCCAGCACGCTACACCGGGGAAGCCGCCCTGCGGAGTCGCGATCCCATGAGAACCGGGTCGGAAGGCATGGCTGCTCCCGAGCCCTCCCAAGCAGCCTTTGCCCGGGTGCGGACCGCGGCTCAACCCCACCCAGGTGGCTCTGTCCCCGTCTCGGACGGCGCGAGTGTGGGCAACTGAGGGGCGTCATCGGAGAGAGCTCGTGCGGCCAACTCGGTGACCTGGGAGACGGTGGGTGACAGAGGGTCGGTCCCGCCGATAGACGCCGGGATCTCAGAGGGTCGGTCGCACAGGGCATCTGGTCCGCCGGAAGCGTGGAGCCCTGGAAGCCACCGCAGTAGTCCGCGGTGCGACCTGCACCCACCCCAGGCGAGCGTGAGAAGCAACCCGCCGGCTTACCTAACTCTCCCGCCCGCGGAAGGGAAGGGGACGCCACAGCCTCCCACCCTCAGGTGCGAAGGGCCGCCATGGCCCCTCGCGCAGGCGCAGACCAGAAGGCGGGGACTCACAAGAGCACAACCAATAGTTGAAGAGGAGAGGCGGGACAATGAAAGAAGCCCCGCCCATCTGCTCGCGTTTATCCCTCCCGCGACTTTCTCGGGGCTGGATAGGCCGGAGCGGGAGGGCTGAGAGTACGGAAGCGAGCTGACGTAGCCGGAAGAGGAAGTCTTTTTCAGCTGTGTTGTTGATGGGTTTTGGCAGCTGCTCCTGCTTTGCCGGTTGAGGGGACAGGACACCCCGTGGAAGGATGGTGTGTGAAAAGTGTAAGTTAAGGGGATGCTTCTGTGGGAGGTGGAGGCTGGAGGACACTGACGAAACTCTCTTGGGATTGCCGCCTTGTCTTCCCCTACCGGTCTGTGGTATATATAACCTTTGTCTTCCTTCCCTGCGCCGCGGTCCTTCTTGCCCGGCCCGGGACCGTATAGCCTTATGCTTGTGTTCAGAATGGTCTCAGTTCTGCACCTCTATGTTTGTTTCTGTTGTCGTCCTCGCGCCCTTCCTGGAGCTCTTCAATTACAACTTCTTGATTGGCTCTCGGAGGCTTAAAATGGATCTTCAAAATCTTTCTGGTAGCATCTAGAGTTGCCAGATGTAACAAATAAAAATTCCAGGCTCTCGGTTATATTTTAAGATTATAAACAATGATTAATTTCTAGTTTTATTAATATGTCCCATATAATGTTTAAATCTTGACTTTTTGCTGTTCCTTACTACCAAAAAATGCCACATTTAATACAGATTTTACTTTAAAAAGTACTTCAGTGGTTATCTGAAATTAAGTTTAATTGGATATTTTGTACCATCCCGTCAATTCACAGCATTGAGTCAGGTGAAGGAGAGAGTCTCATCATCACCAAAGAAATCTTTAATTAGTTACCCTTGGCTTTTAGAAAGGTATTTTTAACCCTTTTAGTTACCATTCAGTAATTCCAATGAAACCCTTGAGACTTGTTGAAAATATTTGGTCTTTTTTAACTGCAAAAGCTGATGATTTGTTTAAAAACAACTTTCTTCTCTTGATCTCTTTCTTGGGCTAGACAGCCTTCTCTGACAAGATTCCAGCTCACATCTCAGTTACTGGCCATTACATGGGTAATGCATGGTAATGTCATATATGGGTAATGGTCATACATGACCCATTTTGTTCATATCTCCTCTATGTTCATATATAGAACTCTGGACACAGACACCCCTACATAGCTATGCCATCAGACTCAGCTGCCATTCTTGAACAGTTCTTTTATTCTTTTTGAAAGTGGGGAAAATGTTTAATTAAATGTGGCTTAAATGTATTTAGATTGTGAAGCTGTCCTTTGTGCTGTTCCATAAAAGGTCATTTCTATTACTAGTTACTCCTCGGCTCTTCTGAAAACTCTTAATGTTTTATTATTTGTAACCATTTAGTCTGTCTGCTCGTTGCACTCACCCTGTGAGTGAACTGAAATCTTGCTCATAAGAAGCTGTAATGTCAACGTAAGTGCTTCTGTCTGTGTCCAGACGTCTGTGTGAAACCACTGCGCAAGCTTCGTGCTCTCCTGTGCTCTGCTTCGCAGGCCGTTTGACATAACGTAGAGAACACGTATATGTCCATGTTAAAAGGATCGGTCCATTGGTAATTTCTGTCACCTTACAAATAAAGTACATTTTGAGAGAATTAGTATAAAAGTAATAAGGTTAAAATAGTCCCACTTTTAAGTGATCCATTTTAAGATTTGTAAATCAATAAATTTTTTTGTTGTTAAACATAAAAAAAAAAAGAAGCTGTAATGTCAGGCAGCCACCTCAGTTCTGTCTTTCCTTGTGTCATAAATTATTCAAAAACATTATTTGTCTCCAATGTTCTAGAGTTACTTCTTAGAACTTGGCAAGTACGCGCTGCTTTCCATGCTGCTGAGCGAACTTGAAAATGTCCCCAGCCAGCTTCCATTTCCTGAGTTCCAGGGACTTTAGTTGGGGTCTGCTTTGTTTCTCTTGCTCTGTTAGGTCTCTGAGGAATGTTTGGCCTCAGATAGTACATCCATACCACTGAACATCCAGTCCACTTCTCCACCCTGACCATTTCCCTGTTTAAACAGTAGGAAGTAACTGTCCATTTGGAACTTGATGTTCGAGCCCTCTACAGACAAAGACCTAGCGTATCCTTCCAACCTCGTTTCACACTCAAGTTAGCCAGATTACTGTGGCACCTATCCCGTGAACTTCCCACGCCCATCCTTGAGATGTGTACTTTATCTACTGTTTGACTTCATCTTCCTCATTTACCTTGCCAGACATTTAAACTCTGTCTCATTAGTTCACAATTATTATACTTTATTTTCCAGCTTATATTTTTACTGAAGGCTTCTTTATTTTTTAAGAAGATTCTAATCACTTTGAAAATCTAATGAATGCTGTAGAATCTTAACAAGAAAAAGTTATAAACACACATACAAGGTTTCTGTACAGTTCCACCTGGATTATTTCTTTCCTGCAATCTGCCCACAAGCTCTTACGGAACTAGTGAACTTGGGTCTAAGCCCCTGAATCTAGATCCTTTGCTTAGTTTTCATCGGTACCTTGCACAGCGCTTTGTACAGATAGGTGACTAGAAAATGTGAGAGGAATGAGTAAGTTTGTCAGAACTGTTTGACGTATCATCAGTGAAAGCCTGTTGTCAGAGCATTTTATTGCCCCGTAAGTTTGATTTAGAACCAGTATCTGTTGCCCACAGTTACTATCTCAAGTCTTCATTCATTGGTTTCTACCCTGGCGTTAGTAGATTCCTACTGTAATCTGACTTTTCACATCATTATGTACTTCAGGCAATACAATATATTTATTACTTTAAATTATTATTGTGAAGTTAGCAAAGAAATGGCTTTCATTATTTTATTCCACAGAGTCTGCTTATTAGATGATAGTTGTGCTTTCTTGCCATCTTGGCGACTACAGGTGAAAAGAAACTCGGCAGAGTCATCACTCCAGACGCATGGAAAGCCGGCGCCCGGAATACCACAGGTACTGCTGCTAGGAGAGTGCCGTGTTAGATGCTGACTGTCCCGCCCACTAAACACAGAGGACTGGATTCTCCTGTGAATGTATTGAGAGTGCCGTGTTAGATGCTGACTGTCCCGCCCACTAAACACAGAGGACTGGATTCTCCTGTGAATGTATTTTTTCATCATCTGAGCTACATGTATGGATTCTTCATATAGTCAAGAAGTAGTAAAATTATTATTTCACAGTATGTCCATTTGATTCAGCTTAATAAAGTCTGTATTTAAATTTCCTTCCCACATCTAAGTTTTACATTTTCAGACAAACTTAAACTGCTTTTACTTTTCTTATTATACCCATACAGCAAAGCCCGGTGTGGTGATGAACGCCTTTAATCCAGGGGCTACACAGAGAAACCCTAGCTCCAAAACAGAGCAAAAACCCCACACACAGCAAAGTATATCTTTAATGGTGGGGGAGCCCAGTGTTTTTCTGTATTCTGTCTCTCATAACAAAGTAGACAGATGTTACACTTACAAAGAGAGTGTAGGCATTGTCAAAGAGCTACTTTAAGACTGAGCAAGAAAGTGATTATACTTTATACAGCATTCATTAAAAACTGGACTATTATATGAGGATTTTTCAAAATTAGAATAAGGGTCATTTATTGATAAAAAGTCAAAGTGTGAACTTGGGTATTACACATTATATGTTAAATGCACAAAAGTAAATTTGACTGATATGTATGCTCTTTTTTCTTTTTAATATGTAGAGAGTGGTGGGAGGAAGCTGAATGAAAATAAAGCTTTGACTTCCAAAAAAGCACGGTGAGTGAGAGCACCCCAGGGCAGTCATGGGTAAGTGAGAGCACCCCAGGGCAGTCATGAAGCCCACTTTGTAAGTGGTAAGCCTAGTGCAGTAAGCTTTTGCCTGATCACGTTGAGTTAGGTGTGTTTGCATACCAATGCCAACTGTTTGCTATAGGCTGCTTCTCCACCCGATACTGGCATATGTAGGTATTAGTGCTACTTTCTACTATTTTAACAGAAGACATGGTTTTTATTTTATCTACTTGTTAATTCACCTACAAATCAAAGGCACCAAGGAAATGTGGAAAAGTCATGTTTTGGAGTTGGACCTGAGTTTGAATCTGGACTCTGTCATTCTAGTCACATGACCTGAAGCATGTGGCAGTTTCTTACCCTTTCTGAAGTACACCTTTTCATCTGAGAATGAGGACAAAATCTCCCCAATTTTGACGTGTTGCTTCATTTTATTAAATTTAAACTTTTGCATGAACCCTTCCCACTGCTATCCCAAGGGTTATTAGCCAGAATGGCCATGTAGAAAGGTCATGTGGTTCATTTGCTTGAAGCCTTCCCTTGGTTTTCCTTGGTAGAATAGAATCTGGGCTCTCTACCATGTTCTTCAAAGGTCTTCCATGATATGGCAGCTTCCTCGTCTGAGATCCCGCTGTCACCTAAGGCCGTGTATGTTTGCTGCTCCAAGGTTCCTCCTGACTTGTTGTTACTTGAGCCTTGGCTGAGATGTGAGCTCAGAGAGAGGACCTTAACCAGCATCTGTCTCTTCCCCACCGCACCCTGCAGCTGGGGTTCTCTCCGTGACACTTAGTTAGGTAAGGGCAGGGAATTTGTAATGTTCATGTTTAGTATTTAGAACAGTATTTGGGTACAGTAATATTCAATAGATACTTGCTAAATGAATAAGTAGCCATTGTGTGGCATTATCCTAGGAATTAAAAGAAATGAAAATGAAGCCTGTACTTTATAAAGTGGCTGGCACGTACTATATGTTGTTTGCTGCTTGATGATACTTCCTAAAACCAGTGTTTACTAGTCACTTATATAATGTGCAACTTAATATACATTCAGTTCCTTTACGCTCTTAAATTTTTCTGATATTTCTAAAATGTAGCTATTTTTGAGTACTCTTACTTGCTTGTTTTAGAAAATATACTACCATATTATATTAAATTTTCAGTACTGTTATTTATAAGGAGCAAGAAACTCTAGGAGGCTGGAAAAATGGCTCAGTGGTTAAGAGCACACACTGCTTTTCTAGAGGATCTGAGTTCAGTTTGGACATAAAGAGGCTCACAAACTGCCTGTAACTCCAATTTCAGGGGATCCAACACTGTCTTCTAGCCTTAGCAGCACAAACCCCCACACAAACACACACAGAAACATAATTTTAAAAATAATAGCATCTCTAGAAAACAAAAAATCCTGCCAATTAATGGTAAAAGTTCATTTGGAGGCTAAAATGTTTTAGAACAATAAAAATATGGTTTCAGAAAAGGACTTTAAACATTCAAATCTAAACAAAAGTTTACTTACTCTTGTGGAAGTGAAGTGCTTCAGTTTAGAAAAGTAAACCTCTAAAAATTCCCTGTTACCTAGCCATTGTGGTACATGTGAGAAGCCGAAAGGGAAGATAGTAAATGTCATGACAGTCTAGGTTATGGAGCCAATTCTGTCTTAAAAAACAAATGAACAAATAAATAAAAGGTCTTTGTTTGTTTAATATAGAAAATAATGGGGCTGGAGAGATGGCATAGTGGTTAAGAGCACTTGCTTCCCTTCCAGAGGACCTGGGTTCAATTCTCAGTACCTATATAGTGGCTCACAACTGTCCCTAACTCTGGTCCCAGGAGATCCAGTGCCCTTTTCTGGCTCCTACAGGCACAATCCACATGACACAGACATTTATGCAGGCAAGACACCTGTACACATAAAATTAAAATACAAAGATAAAGGTTAAAAAAAAAAAGAAAAGAATATCCCATGCCATGGCCCAAACAAGATACTAGGACTATGATGTTTCATGGAGAAAATATAACTAGCTATTTGGGGGAAGGCAAACAGTCAGTTTTGGGAGAATTATTTCTTATAAAGTTATTTGCCCTGTGTTTCCTATAGGTTACCATGTTCATATAGTAGAAAACCCTTTATCCAAAGGGATTAGTCTAGTCACTTGAAAATGCTTGTTAAAGTGAGTAGTCATTAGGAGATGTCCCTGTTTTATTTTAAAACAAGCTGTAGATGTATTCATCTATTATTGAGTATTGAGATTAAGCCTTTACAGTCTGGGGCTACTGATAAAATTTTATATTCTCACATAAACCATGACCAGAATATATATTTTGTACCTTTAGAGTGGAGCAAACACTAAGCCAGGTGTGATGTCGCATGCTTGTGATCACAGTGCTTAGATGCTGGTAACAAAGTATCAGGAGGCCAAGGTCATCCAGCCTGGGTTCACCAAAAAGGGGGGGGGGGGCAGGGAAGGGGAATGGTCCTAGAGGGATGATCATTTGCTTCTCAACACCTACATTATTGCAGCTCAAAACCACCTGTAACCCCATCTCTAAAGAACCCGGACCCTCTGGCTTCCATAGCTACCTGCACACATGTGATATACACACACAGAGAGAACATACAGAATCCTTCCTCCCATTTTTAGTAGTTGGCTTATCCATATGTAATCCCAGCTCTCAGGAGACAGAAGCAGGTGAATCTCAGTGAGTTCGAAGCCAACCTGGTCTACAGAGTGAGTACCAGGACAGCTAGAGCTATACAGAGAATTCCTGTCTCAAATACACACACACACACACACACACACACACACACACACGTTTCTATTGTGATATGACTATTTATCTTTTTTTTTTTTTAAATTCTCTAGGTTTGATCCATATGGAAAAAATAAGTTCTCCACTTGCAGAATTTGTAAAAGTTCTGTACACCAGCCAGGTTCTCATTACTGTCAAGGCTGTGCCTACAAAAAAGGTATGTGTCTTTAACTTAATTTTTAGACTTATATCAAATCTGTCTCATTTGCTATTGCTTTAAATAACAGAAAGGAGTAACCTTTCATAAATTGTTAGTCAAATACTCCTTTTTACTAAGATAAGATAGAATCTAAAATAAATTTGTAGTCAAAAGGATATTCCTTTTTCTCTTTTATGATGCTTTGAAGTTCTTAAAGATTCTATATATCCTTCTCTCTGTGTGCCTGTCTGAGTGAGTGTATGTGTGTGCCGCTCACCTAGGCATGTGTGCTCACAAGCCAAAAGAGGAGCATCATGTTTCTTACTACACCTTTTGGGGCAGGGTCTGTCCCTGAACCTGAGGCTCCTTGTTCTCAGTTGGGCTAGAAGCCAGTGAACCCCAAGGTTCCTCCTGTCTGCACCCCACCTGGATCTGAAATTCTGGGTATTTGTGAGTATATGTGAATGTTGAACTCCAAACTCTAGCTTGTGTGACTACAGAGCAAGTGCACTCAACCAGCAAGCCATCTCTCCAGTCCACTGAGTGAGAGTCTAAGCTTTGGACTGACATAAATAAATGAAGTAGTTGACTGCCTGCTCGCTCACACGTTTTCTTTTGTTTCAGGCATCTGTGCGATGTGTGGCAAAAAGGTTTTGGATACTAAAAACTACAAGCAGACCTCTGTCTAGATATGTTGATAACTCTGACTCTCCATGATTGTGCTTTGTGCTTCAACTTTTCAAGGCATAACATGGATGTCCATCTTACAGAATAACCTGTTTGAAGATGAGTGATTCAGGCTGAAGCAGGAAGTTGATCAGTATTGATTTGTCTGCTCTCACAACGTTCTGAACAGCAATGATATGACCAGTTTTTTGCCTTAGTGGTTATTTTTCTTGTGAGCATTTTACTGCACTAGATAAGCAACAAAATTAATGAAAAGGTGTTCCTGACTTCTGTACGCACTGTCTACTCAACATTATCCATATAATTCTTATCCATGCATTTTATTTATAGATATTGCAAGTGTGAAATTACTGATCCTTTGCTCTGAACTTGACATCCAGACTTCAGATTTCTCAACTTATTCACAAATGTCACAGTTCTTAGAATGAGCAGCACCTTAGTTAAGTGCATTTTCATGAGCTATAAATGTTTGAGACCATTATTGCAGAGTGGTTCTTTAGTGACCAGTCCTGCCACAAGTCTAAGATTAGTTGCATTTTTTATTTAAATTGGCTGCTGATGCTAAAGTGCAGTTCCTTTCACATGTGACTGAGAGCCATGGGGCCGGACTGTCCAGGCATGCACTGAAGTTCAGAGACGTGCATTCTGTCAGCATTATCTTAAATTCAAAGGAGGATAAATTACTTCTGTTATTTCCTTAATCTCCCTCCACCCCTGCTGCCACTCCCTCAGAAATAAAGCAAGCGTCCTGGCCTTCCTGTGTCTTCACTGATGTCACTGTAGACTGCCAGGAGACTGTTTTTGAGGTTTCAAATGAAAGTTTTTCTTGTTGCCTTCTTAGGGTTGGGCATTCCACCTTTAAAACCCTCAGCCTACCCGGATACCAAAAGCGTATTCTCTGTTTCCATCTGCAGGATCTTAAATACACATCACTGTAATATGGGACCTACTATAAACAATGAAAAATAGACAATGATTATTGTTTTAAAATTACTTTGAAGAAAAAGTCTTAATTTCATTTTATCTACTGTGGTTTTTTTCCAGTGCTTTTCTAGGGTGCTTTGTTAATTTGTGTTTATCAGAAAAATGTCCGAAATAATGCAGAATACAAAAAATCTCGCTCAGCCAGGCAGTGGTGGCACACACTTTTAAGCCCAGCACACAGGAGGCAGAGGCAGAAGGATCTCTGAATTCAAGGCAAGCCTGGTCTACAGAGTGAGTTCCAGGACAGTCAGGGCTCCACAGAGAAACCTTGTCTGGAAAAACAAAATACAAAAACAAATAGCATCTCTCAGTACCCCCTGTGTTTAATTAACTCGGGATTTGGGGGAATGGTTGATTCTAGTTTTTTGAGAGAGGTTCTCTCTACATAGCCTTGGCTGTCCTGTAGACCAAGATGACCTCTTGAAGTGTTTGGATTTTTCAACCAGAATTTTAACACAGAAAAGTCATGAAGGAGCCAGCCGGGCGCAGATCTGCTGACGTGCTGTGCTCACACAGCTGTTGTCCTTAGCCTCCAGCACAGGAGCCTCTGCTTTGATCGTGGGCTCGGTTACTTTTGTCCCCCCACCCTTCGCCCTGCAGTGAGTTGTTTGTCCTGATGTTCCCTGCTTCAAGTTGTAAAATGTCTGGGAAAACCCACAAAATAGTTAACATGTGTGATTATCGTTCATCATCCTGTTCATACAGGGCAAAGCCTAGCAATTTGTTTGGTTTTGCTTCCCTCCCAGGTAATTTAGTGAATGAAGCTGAGTGCATTGAGTTCAACCAATATTTATTGGATTTCTGCTTTTTTACTCCAAAATGTTTGTACATAAAGTAGAATCTGAGCCTGTTTCAGAGCAGTGATTTTAGCCCAGTAATAGTGGTAAAGTTGGAAGCCGAGCTAAAATAGCCAGTGAGAGACTGGCTGGACTGACTGAGTGGAGAGGCTGCTGTCACAGGGGGTTTTCACTGTGGTAGTAGTAGGCCTTTCCACCAGGGGGCAACGATGTTCTTCCTAGTTTTAATTTGCAACCAGGCTAAAAGATTTGCAGTCAAAGCAACCCAAAGATCAAACATGTAGGCTTAAGTCCCAGATAGTCTTGTAAAAAGATAACCAGAAAAAGTTCATCATAAAACATTTAAAATGTGGAAATAAGGACCGAGGCATTTGCCTGAATGCACGAAGCCCTGGGTTTGATTCCCAGTACTGTATATACTAGGTGTGCTGATCAGCACACGGGAAGTAGAGGCAGGAGGATTACAGGCTAAAGGTGACCCTTGACTATATAACAAGTTTAAAGCCAGGAACTATATATAACTAGCTTAGGAACTACGCTATATAATATCTAACATTCCTTAGCTACGTGAGACTATCTGTTTAAAAGTGGGGATGGGCAGGGGTGGGGAGGTTAGTGGTTAAGAGTGCGTACATCTCTTACCCAGATCCTGGTTTGATTCCCAGCATCTACGTGGTGGCTCGCAGCTTCGCCTCATATGCAGGCTCACACACACAAATAAAAATAAATCTAAAACTCTGGAAAATAGGTTTAAAATGTTGTTAAAAGGCAATCTTCAGAACAAAGATGGGAAATACTTAAAAAAAATGAATCCAGCAACACAAGACAATGTTTTGTGACCAGTGTCGGCTTATTCTAGGAATTCAAGGCTGGCTGACAGTTTTTAAACCTATTAAAGGTACCCACATTAGAAAAGGAAGGGAAAGCTACATGACAGTCTCAGTGTAGAAAAAGATTATTTGATAAAGTTCAATGGTCAGGGCTGGAGAGATGACCCAGCGGTTAATCACAGTTGTTCCACATATATATGTGTATATGTATGTATTTATATATAAGAGTTGGTCATTGCTGCTTTGAAGGCTTGAGTCCCAGGTTCAGGAACAGACACTGCCTCCAAGGAACTGGAAAAATGATGAAGGGCACCCAATTCCCTCTTGCCTCCTCTTATACAAACAGGTGAGCACATGCAAATAGATATGTAGATAATGAAATAGTCTAAAACCAGTTAGAGTGAAAATTGTTATAAAATTAGAATAGAAAGGAATTCCTTAGCCTACTAAGGTAACAGAAGGTCAACAACAAATACTACTTTAAAAAGTTAAATGTGTTTCTTGAAAGAGATGCTCAGGCTTTGACCGTATGAGGAATCTTATTTGCTTAAGCTTACTCTTTCCACACTCTTTTTTAAAGCTCTTGCTCAGAAGAATGTAGAGGAACCCTTACTGTAAGGATAGTTTAACCCCGGTATGAAGGTGTGGTCCTTCCAGGGCTGCATCTGAGGCCTCATCAGTGAGAGCTTACTATTATCCTGCTTCAGCCTCCAGAATGATGGCCATCAGCCACCACGTCCAGTTCACGTGCCCTGGGCAAAGTCTGTGAACCCTTCAGCTCCCAGTCCCCAGCCGTGGGCTTGCACACTGTGGTCACCCTTGTGTGTGACAGACACATGAGGATACCGACGGAGGATTTCTGGAATGTTTATGTGTCGCTGCTGCCTTTCTAGGACTCTGCTTTCTGTCTTTGAACTGCCCACACTGCCTTAACTCTAGCCTTGGTCCTCACTCAATAAGGTGAATAGGATCTGCTTCTGTCCGGACCCGACTCACTCTGAGGAGTCACAGCCCTGTGCTGCGTATTCTCCAGTATCCAAAACCAGTTTTCACAATTTTGCCCAGTTTTAAAGAACTGATTAGAGCACAAAGGTAAATATGGCCCTAGGTATTTTGTCATAGTCACCCATGACCATTACAGATGGACTAAGACCCCAGTAAACCCATTGTAGGCTGAAAATGTTAACAAACATCCCAGCTTACAGCATAGTTCACCAGAACTATGCTGTAAGCTGGGATGTCAAACCTGCCCGCTTCCTCCCTCCACACGCCGCTGCCACCATCTTGAAAAACCTACTGCCTCTCCCTAGCCTGAGGAAAACTCAACATTCCAGATCCAAGTACATTGTTCTAAGTGTCTAAGGCTTCCTCACCATCCTAAATTCAGAAAATCTGAGGTAAAGCTCTCATAAGCAGAGGACTATCTGTGTGGGTTTATTGGGGTTGGGGGAGTATCACTGTGTAGCCCAGGCTGGCCTAGAACTCTTGATTCAGCCTTAGCCTCCCAAATGCTGGAATGAACAAGGAATTCACACCCATGTCTGACTTGTACACTTTCTTAGTTTTTTTTCCCCCTACAGACTCTGCCCTCTTCTAGTTGCTTGTCTCATTTCTGCCTCCCTATTTCTAAGTAAGCTTTCCCTGACCTTTTTGGCCATCTGTCCCATGCAGACCCAACAGTGGAGAAACTAATAGATTGTTCAGCAATTCTGCTTACAGTGATGGCCGGCTTCCCCAACAGTGTCACTAAATGATATCTCTGACTGGGAAGAGAGTTAACTAGCACTCTTAATTTCTCTTGTGGAGGGTAACATGGAGGGAAAGAGCCTAAGTAGTCAGTGTTCAGTCACTGACTCTTCTTACTCTTGAGGTCTGGTGCCCACCATCAGCTGTGCTTGGTGAAGATCTGTTTCCCATCTCTGGCACCTCTAGATTTTGGCCATAGTGTGGGAGGGGCAATACTCCTCCACCAGTAGTATGCATAGGAGTTGTGCGTCGGGGTCAGAAAGTCACATGACTCATTTGTCCTTCATTCAACCAGTGCTCTTGAAGTCAGCCTTCCAGGCCACTTCCAGGGGTGTCACAGGTGTTCCTGTGAACCAGTTAGCACTCTAGTGTATGCCAAACTTGTCCCCATATTTACTTAATGTCATTGCAGTTTGGCTTTTTCAGAAGTGACAGGTCTGTTACTACTTGTTTCTCTCTACCCACTCAAAACTGTTCTTTGATACCTCCCTTCCCTATCTTTGGGGTTCATACCATTTCCCCTCAAAATATTGGTAATGTAGTTTTAGAGGGGAAGTTGATGATCAAAGTTAGATGTTTATTTGTTGATGTTTCCCAAAAACTTAAGTTTCATATAATTTTATAGTTTCATCACCTTTCTAATGTTCACCAGACATTTATTCTCACACCTGTCTATCTTATGTTTCTATCTTCCCTGTCTTCCATCTATATGTCTGTTTGCCATCTATCTATCTATCTATCTATCTACCTATCTGTCTATCTATCTATCTATCATCTATCTACCTATCTACCTATCTATCTATCTATCTACCTACCTACCTACCTACCTATCTATCTATCTATCTATCTATCTATCTATCTATCTATCTATCTATCTATCTACCTACCTACCTACCTACCTACCTACCTACCTATCTATCTACCTACCTACCTACCTACCTACCTACCTATCTACCTATCTACCTACCTATCTATCTATCTATCTATCTATCTATCTATCTATCTATCTATCTATCTATCATCTATCTATCTACCTATCTATCTAGTTTGTGGTAGTAGGGCTTGAACTAGGCCCTCACAAATGTTAGGCAAGTTCTCTGCTACTGAACCAGGCCACCAACCCAATAATTAGATTTTGACCCAAAAAATAATCCACTAATGGAAGAAATGGTGGGGACAAAAACAAAGGCAAAATCAGGGAATGAAGAGAGACAGGTATGTTAATGGGGATGTAAGAAATTAACCTAGTTGAAGTTGAGTGTGTAAGATAATCTGCTTGCTATAGTTATTCCTTTCACCTAAGTGTTTTACACTTCAAATGAACAGTTCACCCTGATCCCAGCACCAAGTCTGTCTTGATCAGGCATCTGACTTCTGACTAAAGCATCCAACCTTCTTCATGCAATATTTATAATATTGGCCAGTGACTAATATACCCTCAAAATTACACTTTCACAAAGGTCTGCTGTGAACCTTCAAAGAGCTCCTAATTTTTCTCAAAGAATTTATAACCATTCTGCATTGATGTAGTAGGTCAGGGTCAGGTATGAGAATATTACAACCCACGGGCAAGTTAACTATTTTGACAGATAAAGTTGTACTGGAATATAGTCACAGACATTTACTGGCTGCTTTCTTGTAAGAGGACAGGATTACAAAGCCTGAAACATTTACTGCTTGTTTCTTAAAATAAGTTTGCTGTTCCGACCTTTATCCTAGTTAGAAATGATCAATACATTTGAGAAACTGAGTTGATAGAAAAGATTAATGACTGCCCAGCATTGGTTTAACGTTTTCCCAGACTATTCTTATTGGTTTTTAATTCCTTAATAACCTTATGAATTAATGTAAGGGCCAGAAGTCTCTCAGACATCTCTGAAGATTATCTTACCAGCATGAGTTAAAGCACATATTATTGTGCATTGATTGTGATGGTTTGTATATGCTCAGCCCAGGGAGTGGCACTATTAGAAGGTGTGGCCTTGTTGGAGTAGGTGTGCACTGTGGCATGGGCTTTAAGATCCTTATCCTAGCTGCCTGGAAGCCAGTATTCTGCTAGCAGCCTTCAGATGAAGATGTAGAGCGCTCTGCTCCTCCTGCACCTTGCCTGCCTGGATGCTGCCACGTTCCAGCCTTGATGATAATGGACTCAACCTCTGAAGCTATAGATCGGCCCCCAATTAAATGTTGTCCTTATAAGAGATGCCTTGGTCATGGTGTCTGCTCACAGCAGTGAAACCCTGACTAAGACATCGATGAACTAAACTATCAGTAACTTGATCCACAGGACCATTTGCAGCCCAGCTCAAATGTGCTCAGACTTCTGGTTATTTACTCAAGGATCATCTTGCTACATTCACTCAATAATAATAGTATGTAATTATTTCCTGTGTGATCTAGACTTTATGGACTTTCTCCAAATTCAGCCCTCTGATTCCCTTCCACGAAGTGAAGTTGGCCTTCGGGTGATGTGCAGAGCTCCCCTGGCAGGTTGCTACTTTTCCTTCTTCACAGCTGCAGAAACATAATTCTTTCTCCTGACTCAGTGGGCCAGAGAGCCACCTACAACTCAGGCAGTTCTTATTTTATAAAGTGAATTCTAACTCAGTTTCTCTGTGGATTATTTGCAACCAACCTGTGCTTTAAGGAGTTTACTCCACACTCAGATGAGCACTCAACTAAGGCAGCCCATTTGGACAAATTTACCCAAAGGTTTAATGATAAAAATACATTGCTCAAATGGAAGTCTGCTCCAGCACTCTAATGCCGCACACATGCTTACAAACTCCTTTACCTGAAATATAGAGCCTGTAAGGCATTGCTTCCTCCTCCCCAAGGAACAAGGGAAAGAGAACCGTCCACAGGCCCTTGATTCCCTCAGCATGTTGATAATCAGGTGGGGGATGCAGGATGGGGTTTTCTTGCCTAGGCATGCAGCATCTCCCTCTTTTGATGAAGGAGCACGTGTGTTCATGACCACCAGCTCTGGAGCACGTACCCTATCACAGCTCTAGAAACTTGGGGTGAGTTAGGGCCACACCAGCAGCTTCCTGTTCCTCTCCTACTTGAGAAGCAGTCTAACTTGGCAGGCCTGTTGGAACTTGTCTTGCTCCCAGAGCCTTGTGGCTCTCTTTTACATTTCCACCTGTTCAACTTCTCTGCCTACTCAAAAAACCTTCTTTGACACCCAAAGGCCTCGCTCACTATGTACCCTGTCTCTCTGCGTCCTGCATATCACATTTTCCCTCATAATATTAAAATCACTCCATTTGCATTTACACAAGGTCCCTGCAACTAAACTGTCAGACTCATACATCCAAATATAGCATATTTGTTGTTCAACAGACCCCTTAGATAAAATCACCAAGATGAAGACAAACCTACCTATTCCCACTTCATAGCTCATGACAGAAAGTCAGTGGTTTTTAATGAAGTTTCAAATGAATTAATGACTTAAGATATTTTGGTTCTTGTTAGGGTAGAAATGACTTAAGTCAGAGGCAGCTGCATTTCCAAGAGTCTGAAGGTTAGGGTGTCAAGGGGGCAGCCACGGCAGAGTAGTTGCTGTTTCTTCCCCCATTTCCTGCCAAGACTTTGGCTGAGGGGCTGCCACGAACAACTGCTTCCATCATTTACTAGTCCTGAGATAATATTTGGATTTTATTTATATCCAAAAGCCTAGACACTGAGTTCTGAACGACCACTCCTCCTTATAAAAGATTTTAAAGACAAAGTGTCTGATGCTGGGGGAAGGGGGTCCTATTTTAATTATAGTCAAATTTTTCACTTTTTGTTTGTCATCTAATTTCATCTAAGGCTGCTTGGCTGAGGTCCCTGCAAACCCTGCTCCAGGCAGTTTTGCTGATCTGCGTGTGTGCCAGTGCTGGACATCCCTTCTATCATATTCCTCCCTGGTGGTTACTCTCCCTGCAGGAAAGCCTCGTTTGTGCTCTGAGACCAGAGAAAGCTAACAGCAAGAAACAGAGAAACAAGCAAACAAGTCCTCCTCACTTTGGGTTTTGAAGCTCCCTGGGGATGGGGAAAAACAAAGTAATGGCATAGACAATGTAGAACTGGGAAAGCCCTCTGGGAAGGCAGGATTCATGGTCAGGAGCTCTGCCCCATTACCCACGTTCACCTAGATAAGCAGTCTCGGCTGGGTTTGTAAGACTTGGAAACTGAGAGAGTACATGTTCCCTGTGACCTTAGTACCCCCCAAGTGTCAGAACCTCAGGAAAGAAATAATGTGCTCCTGTGTATGTGTCTACGAGCATGAGGACACACACACACATTTTCCTCTCCATTGCTGTGATTTAACACTGACCAAAACAGATTTGCAGGTTATAGTTCATCACTAAGATAAACCATGGAGGAAAATGCTACTTACTGGCTTATTCCTGTGACTTGCTCAGCTTGCTTTCTTATAAAACCCACCTGCCTATTGGTGGCCCCACCTCCAATACCTGAACTCTCCCACATCAAATATTCAACAATACCCACAGACATGCTTACAGGTCAATCTTACAGAGGCAATTCCTAGAGTATCCCTCTTCCCAGGTGACTCTAATTTGTGTCTAGTTTACAAAAACATAACCAGCACAATATCCAACAGAAATATCTTTAGAAATCGTTGTTTTGGGATTCCAGTTCATGGACTCCAACAGAAACACTGTCCTGCTATGTGGCACACCTTCTGTCTTCGTTAGGGTTTTACTGCTGTGAAGAGACACCATGACCAAGGCAACTCTTATAAGGGATAACATTTAATTGGGGCTGGCTTACAGGTTCAGGGGTTCAATCCCTTATCATAGCAGGAAGCATGGCGGCTTCCGGGCAGGCATTGTGCTGGAAAAGGATCTGAGAGTTCTACATCCTCACCCAAAGGAAGCCAGGAGCAACTGACTTCCAGGCAGCTAGGAGGAAGGTCTCTCGAAGCCCCTCCTCACAGTGATACACTTCCTCCAACAAGGCCACACCTCCTAATGGTGCCACTCCCTGGGCCAAGCGTCTTCAAAGCACCACACCTTTTGTCATTTGAAGCTGTGAATCTTTTCATGCCCCATTGAAACTTCAGCATGTCTTGGGGCCCAAGAGAATGATGGAGACGTGGAAGGCATCCCTGAACCAATGAAGAATGCCCCAATACACAATGGCATGGAAGGATGTACTTAAGGACCAGATTCTTCAGGTCCTATGTCCCCCGACTCTCACTCACTGAATGCCTGGCATCTCATAGCCCCTCCCTTCTTTAGACAAGGCCCCAGGGAAAAGCAAGGTTGAAAGGTGTAAGTTCCCCAAGGTTCCACTTTGACAATGCAAAGCTAAGGAGGTCTGAAACTAAGTAGCTATGTTTCTGTCTGAACTGACCTGCCTCCATCTTAGGCTTGAACATCATCTTATAGTAAATACAAACTAGGTTCATCCCTGTTTATGATTAAACCTCTCATTTCTCAGAGATTGGGCTATGTCCCACCTTAACTACAAATGGTTCTGAACTGCCTGTTCCAGGAAATAACCATGTCTTTCTTTCAAAAAGTTGTTATGACCAACTTGCAATCCTAACTTTGTTCTAAAAGGTTATTATAACCACCTGCTCTCATGACTGTCCTTTATAACCCCCTTGTTAGGTTCTCGGCCTGTAATGCCATCTACTTGCGTGCCATATCACCATATAGAAATCCCTTACCTCTGAGCTATTAAAACTTTGTCTTCCTCACATCCAATGCTGATCTCTTGAACTCTCTCATGGGGAGGCAGCCCTATATAGCCCATGCACACAAATAAAAAAAAATGCCTGCTTTAATTAATTTGACCCTGATGATTTGGGACAGTGGTATTTTATCTCGAATGTTTGGGATTAGCACTGTCTAGGGGTCTTGATTGGACTTGTTTTCTCTGCCAGTTATAGAACATAAGAGACAGGAAAAATCTCAAGTATGACAAGTCGCAGCAGAGAAATTATTGAACAATCAAACACAACAAACAGAATCAGCTTTTAACAGGGAAGAGGAAACACACGTAGAAAAAAGACCACCAACAAAGCAGACTGGGGGGGGGGGTGACTCAGGAAGCCTAAGCCAGCTTCTCCTTGAGGGTTTAAATCTTTATGGGATCTTCTTTCCCCAGTATAGGTGGTCAGTTTGTAGAAAGACAAGGTGGCCGATTGGCCACAACTGTTATGTAACATGTCCTGAATGGGCCTTGAACCAGCCATTAGCAGGGTGCTTGACTGCTGGAGAAAATGTCCACAAGACCTTTGTTTTAAACTGAGAGATTTGTCTCAGGATCAGGAGGAAGAAGCCAGACATCTTGGAAGTTTACAATCTTTATTATCTAATCACAGCCCTCCTCCCTATCAGTCTGCCTCTTGGGGAGTCTAATACTTAGTTCTTCAGTTAAATGTCATAAAATGTGTGAACTAAGAATTATATCCATCATTCACAGCTTATATTCAGATATGACATTTCCCATGGAGAAAAGGTGCTCAATTGGCCAATTAAAGACGTTCTGGAAACCAGGCCTAAATGAACTCTCTGGACCCACAGCATGCAAAGGAAACTGGTAACTGAGGAAAGGCCCCTGCCAACAGCAAGGTGCCCCTGTCATCAGCCCTCAGAATCAAGATGTGATCTGAAAAGTGAGGCTGCTTCAGCAGTCAACTCTACCCAAAATAACCTCTTTCATTAAGCTCAAGAATGACCTTGCTTTTATGATCAGTTGATTAAAAACACAGCTAAGACATAGTAACATTGCAAATTAATTAATTTTAATTTATGCATTTTGGACATTGCAATACTCGTGCACATTTGAAAACCAATTCATATAAATGAGCACGTTTCACTCCCTCTGCAGAGAGAACACACAGACTCCTTAAGGTTAACTCCAGAGCTCCCAAGGGCCCAGGATCCATCAGGTGAGACCTACTTGACCAAATAATTTTACATAGGTCTAGTGTTTAAAATGCAGTCTGTGCGATCACAGCGTCTGACAGAAAGCACTCGTCAAGCACCCTGCTCTGCACACTCACAGAAGTCAGACTCAACCTCACAACACATGGTCCTTTTGTGCTTACAAAGTCTTCATGCTGGCTGAATCACAGCTTGCTTTTCACTCCTCGTAACACCTTGCAACATCACAAAATATTTGCTGGAGTTTGTGAAGGGCGGCTTCAGAATTAGCAAACCGGAGTGAGGCCTTCTGATGCCCCCCTCCCTCTCAGCACCTTCTGTTCCAGTGCCCGAAAGGCAGCTCCAGGACTCGCTTCTCCAGATTAGGACAATTCTTGGCACCATAGCCCAGGGCAAGAAGGGAAGTAGAGGAAATATTATGGAGCTTTGCAGGTGCTGGTACATAATATTGTCACTTTACAAAATTGGATTTCTAAATGACTCTATGAAGGTGAGTTTCTATGGTAACCAGCATTCTCAACTTTTATATCTGAGAATGAGGATAGCGTGGGCCATTTCTATTTGGGAATATATATTCTGGGTTTAATGAATAACATGCCATGCTCCTACTCCTAGGTAACCAGGCACATGTAATACTAGACCAGGGAAGGGTCCTTAGCAACCATCTAAATCCACCTAGCTAGACACAGGGATCTGAATCTCAGAGAAGTGATGCTGTACAGGGACCTGTCTGCCCAGGGACCATGTTCCTCTGTTTAGAATGTTTAGTGCCTTTATAATTTAGACCACACTGCCTATCCAAATGGGCTTGCACAACATTCATGAGTAGACGAGCAGACAGGAGCCACAGGTAAGGACATAAGAACAGCGTAACCTTCACTAAGGCCTTAAATTGGGTCTATTGGATGTGCTTGTTTCTTAGGAGATCTCTTTCCACCACAGTACACATGAACCCCATGTTTCAACTTTCGTGAATTCAGAATGGTGAATAAGGACAGCATAGGACCTGGGGAGTGACAAGAGGAGTCCTGATGTATGTAACATGTATAAATTATTGGTCACCAAAGAATTACAGTAAGCCACAATTAAAATGAATATGTTAAAGTCTCTGTAGTGATTAAAAAGTTAATCCTTTGGATTTTTTTTTCAAGGCCTACCTACCTAGTTTCCTGAAACTTTTTCAAATAAACATATACAAAAAATACTTCTGGGTAAGAGCTATCCTCTAGTTAATAATTTACCAGCCTATAGAAAAAGTAGCCGTTAGAAGTGTCTATGAGGGTCCTTGTGAAGAAGAGCAGGAGCCCAGAGTATACAACTCCTACATGGGTGAGACAAAAGCCCAAAATTAAAATTAAAAATTAAAATACTAGTATATTTTAGTATATTACAGTCCTTGGAAGTCTTTAAACATGTGCAGATCACACAGGAAGCTTGTTAAGATGAGGATTCTTGTTCAGGAGGTCTGGGGTAGCACTCAGCACTGCTCCCACATTCTCAGCTGGGGCCAATGCCTCTGACCTTTGGTTTGCACCTTGAGTAAAAAGGGCAGAATTTCTTTGCTGTCTTCCTCATGTGTTTTCTGGTCACCTCTGACTTTCGGACCTGTGACTTTCACAGTACCCTTTCTAGCTTCTAGACTCATGATGCTCTTGTGATGTGTAGCATCTGCCTGGCACTGAGGTACCATTGTGTGTACATATGTCTTTTCTACACACATTTCATATCACTGACCACGTTGTAAACCCATCTGTTTGCTCAACTCTGTGTGTGAACTTGTTATTGGATTTGGGGGTTGTACCTTGTGGCCCAAGTCAGGTCCTCAATGAGCAATTAAAACAGCTAAATTATTGAGTGGAAAGCAGAAAAAGGAGAAATATTCCCTGTGGCCACATTGGGAAGAGGGACAAAGAGATCCATCAAACCCTTCGGGTCTGTCTCTGGGGGCCTGACGTAAGTTTAAATAGAGGCCAAGGATGTGCATGCATATCTAAGTAGTCTCAGTCAGGATGTGGTCCTGTCCACCACTGATTCATCATTAGTTTCATCCCGTACTGTGTCTCTTTCAAGGAGAAAAGCTTCCCTTCTGGTAGCTTCCCTTCCTTCTCCCACAATGAGATTCCTAGGCAAGTTCCCATTTCTTTGGGATCCCTTGTTTCAGTAGTTTGATAGATTGAAAGACATAGTATCTCTTTAGATTATCTTCATTTCTGCCAGACCAGTTACCAACTTAGTTGCTGAATGAATGAACTTAGTAGCTAGCTATTCATGAATGAACTTAGTAGCTATTCATGAATGACCTTAGTAGCTATTCGTGATTGGTTAATACACAAAGGATTATTTTCCCCTTTCACCAACTATGCTAAAGTCACTCAAGAGCCCAAGACCTAAAGGTCTGGCCCAAGAGATACTGAGTCTATTCTAACTTGATTTCCCCTCTTCTCTAAGTTGACTTTAGAAACCAATGGCCATGCAGAGACTTCTTATTGGGTCTCTGATAAAACACCAATCACTTGTGAGAATTTTTTTAATAGAAGTATATTATTGGCTTATGAGCCACTGTAATAAAAGCACTAGAATATTCTAGAAAGAACTCAGGGATGGAGGCCGACAGATTCAGATTCAGAGTGGTATTTTCCTGCTGCAGGTGTGTATCTTAAGAAAAGTTGCTTCAAGTTGCTTGAAATTACTTTCCTCCCTTGTAAAGCCGGCTAACTTCTCCTGTGGCAACTGTAAGAGCTACAGTACGTATTGTAAATTGCCTAGCATGGTACTCAGTAAAGACAGATGTTATAAACTCAGCAGAATACCTTCCAAACAGAACTGGAAATTGAACCTTTGCCACCCATCCCTCAGGTCTGAGAAAGCCTGTGGGATAGTTTTCGAGAGAAGCATTTGCGCCATCTAGTGACTGACTGCATCTGAGGCTTACGCCATCTTCTCCATGATCATTTGATAAGCTTTGTCCAACGAGCATTTGTAAATGCCTGCGGGATACCAGTCCCTGGTTTAGTCACTGAAGCTACAAGAGTGAACAAGATAGACATGACCTTGCCTTTAGAAAGTTTGTCATCGTGTAGGGAAGACTGAATATAAACAATTGGCAAAAATAAATTCATTTTGTAAAAAGAAACATAAAGAGACAGGGTTCCATGGGTCTAAGGTAAAGCTTGCCTGGTGAAGTAACATTGAATGGAGAGCAGAACGTGACCACACACTGGGTGTCTGGGTTTCTGGCTGGTCCACATAGCAATCACTTAGCAACATCTCCCTGGACAGACATAGAAACCCCACTTGAGCTGACGGTAGTGATTGGGTGCCCCAGTCTAGGTCTGGGCCTCTCGTGTCTGTCATTTAGTGCTGACTGCACCTCTCCGCGCAAGCGCAAGTCAAATCCCATGAAGCAGTGCCGATTTTTCCAAGTATTATCATCTTTCTGACAAACTCACCCACAGTCAAAAAGTGACCCGTGAGAGACAAGACTCAACGGCAAAGCCCTTGCTCTCTCCTCTTCGTGCTATTCGCCCACCACCAACCACAGCCAAACCCAGCTCTCTTTATTCTCTATGGTGCTGCAGAAAGTAGACCTTCAGAGGTGCTTGGGAAGAATGAAGATGTGAAGGGGCACTCATAGTGTGGTGGGCCATGTCGGAGTGGGGAGAACTACTGACTAGGCACTCAACTCTGCATGATTATAGAGAGTAAACCCTGGGGCTCTGCCCCGCCCCCAGCACAAAGAGCATTGCCCGTGCTGCTCTCTATGCTCCTGTGGTTGGAAATGTGATGTAGATGCTTCCAAAATTACAATGATACGGGGACCATTTGGAGAAAAGATGTGCTTTCTCTGGAAACCCATAGGAAAATACAAAATTTACTGAGCAGCGATCAACAAAGCATCTCTGTGAAGAATGCAGGGTTGAGGCGTTTCCTGTTAACACGGGATTTTCATATGATTGGTCCCAGATGAACTAGACAACTGGTCACCCTAGCAACAGATCAGACTAAGCTATTTGATGTACCTATTGAAGTCAAGCCAAGGCAGATACTGAGATCTGGGGTCCATCAGAAGCTTTAGTCATAGACCACTACAAAAACAGATGGAACAAACTTGGCACAGGTTCCTGTGTAAGAGTATGGTTGCATTCAATGTCTGGGTTTCTGGCTGGTCCCAAACCCCAGAGGACTCAGCTGGAACATAGACGACACCATCAGGCCACCCTGCACCTGATCGTCCTCGTCGATATAGCAGATGAGGAGCATTCCCTATCCCTAAAATGACATGACAACTATATTAGTTAATGCAGGTAGAGTGGCCCGTAGGATACAGGAAGTGTCACTGTGGTATTCTCAAGAAGAGGAACGAATGTGTGGCCCTGGCTGGACAATGACTTCTGGAAGTCGGTCTCTTCCCATCTGTAAGAATCCCTGCCAAAAGACATCAGAAGGAAATGAGCAGAACAATCAACAGGAGAGAACTGGAAAATAAGACTTTATTCTCAGGAATCAAACCACCTGGCTATATTGAGCTCAACCATGAAGATTTCCACTCATGTATTTACTTACATCATTCAGTAAGTCCAGGAGCCAGGCCCACTCCCAGTGCTTCCCACACAGTAGCTCACTTACTCCTCGTGGCACTCTTTAGAAGCAGCTGCTGTTAGCCGCTCCACTTTATAGATGAAAAGCTACAATGTTCTCATCCTCTTCGAGATCTTAAGAGAGTTTGTTGTTTCTGTTCCCCACAACAAAATAGGAACGATACATTATGGCATCTGCCCCATAAGTTTGCTATGAACATTAGATGAAACTAATATACACAGTGTACTTAGGAAAGTGGTTAAAACAAAGTAAACTTCGTATTAAACCCAAAGTACCCTACTGCACAACTGGAATGATAAGACATGTATTCAAAAACACAACACAGAGCCAGGCTCAGTGGTGCTGACCTGTAACCTCAGCATGTGGGAGACTGACGTGAGAGGGTCGGATTGTAAGTTCAAAGCCAGCCTGGGCTGTGGCAAAACCCTGTCTCAGAATAAGAGGGGTTTGCATGGACTAGCAAGACGACTAAGTGCACAGTCATGAAGACCTGCGTTCAGATCCCTGGGGCCACGTAAAGAGCCAGGCCATGTAAAGCTGCACTCGCAGCTTCCAGGTCAGAAAGCTTGGGTTAGGTCCATGTTTCCACTGTGACAGCTCTCCCTTCCCCTGCCTGCAGAAACACCATTATCCCCAGGCTCTGTCTAGCCAGATAGACATTGGCTCGCCAACCGCAGCCTCCATGTCTGATTGAAACCCCCACTCAAGGCATTCCATCCACCTTAAGCTAACACACCTCCCCAATGAAGATGACTGGCCAGAGATGGGGACTGCAAGGCTAGAGCATTTTCCCAGGGGAGAGACATGGTTACACTATTTTCTAAGAGCGCTGGGATCCTGGCAAAGTCACCCCACGTTCTCCATGGTGGGGTCGGTATTGGACTGTATTTTGGAAAGTTCGAGTAGGTCTTAGAGCTACCAAAGGGTCAGCTCCTTGGGCAGTCTAAGTTTTATTTCATGTGTACTTCACCCCTACCTGCTCTCTTCCTTAACTCCCTAGCATCCAGTATTTGGCAATCCAGTATTTCTGCCCATCTGGGTATCACTTCCTGCTTCTACCTGGTCTGTGTAGAGGATGGGAAGAACGGCATTTCAGCCCTGGGTGCTTGGGTCTCAGGATTTCAGATGCATGGCTAAGGTAGAGCTAAACAACCAGAAGGCTCACCATAGAGTTGAGGGGATAGGTTGTATTGTCCTCCAAATGCAAAGTGGATTGCCTCTCCAGAGCAGAGTGGTCTCTGGGCCAGCAAGAGCCAGGAACGCTCTGCAACTGAGCCTCGGTGTGCTGCATTAGCATTACAGCTGAGAGCCCTGTTTCTACCCGGTGGCCTCATCCCAGTCTCATGCACGCTCCTTTCAACTAAACTTTGATTTTGTTCTATAGTAAATATGGTCCAGCGATAGTCATGAGACCTGCCTACTACCCATCACTGCTACAAAAGCACCAGATTGAATGTCTGTGTGTCCTGTGTGTGGATGTGTGCACATGTTTGCTGTGTGTGGATGTGTGCACGTGTGTGCTGTGTGTGGATGTTGGCACACGTCTGTGGGAGTACACATGCCCCTGCTCCCTGTGTGGAGACTGAAGGAGGATGTCTGGTGTCCCACTCTTACCCTTCGCCTCATCCTCTCAAGACAGGGCCTCCTGTTAAACCTGGAGCTCACCACTTTTTGGCTAGACTGGATGTGGGCCAAGCCCTAGCGAGCCTCCTGTTTTCTACCTACCAGAGTGGGGGCTGCAGGTATTCTGGGTCATGCCTGGCTCTAAGTGGGTGCTGAGGGTCTGAGCCCCGGCTGCCACGTTTGTGTAGCAGTCTCACTCTGAGAGCCATCCCCCCAGTTCCCACACTGAAATTTTTATGAAATTGACTGTCTCTTGATGTGCTGTGTGGGAAGGAAAGCACTGCAAGTCAAGAGGCGCACCATGGCACAGGGTTATAACCGGAAGCGCAGTGAACCCAGGACAGTCACTACTTTGGTGGCTGGTGCTAAAGTCCCTCTTCCCATGGGGCTTCAGGAACTCCAGTGCACTCCCTTCCTTCATGTGACTGCAAAGCTGAAGACTGTCTCCTCAGACATGCTACAGCTTTCTCACATGACACCTGTAGCCACATGCCCATTTGTTTTCCTTCCAGGATCTTTGGGCTGCTGGGAAGCCACCAGTCTCCAATGTCTATGCCTGTTGACACTCCCGGCTGCATTCCTGGGAGCTGCTCTCTGCCATCGCTGTCAACCCTCTGTCTCTGCAGGCCTCTCCTTCAGCACTCTGATTTTTAAGCTGGGAATAACATCTCTAGCTTCCCTCCTCTCTAGCTTCCCTTTGGGGGCGCTTTTCTTTTCCATCAGCTCTCACCTCTCCCAGCCTCGAGCCAGCCCCCCACATCTCCCTTGTGCATTGCCCTTGGTTACCTCAGCTGCTGAGGACATTTCCATTTACACTGCTTAGCAGTGTGGATCTGAACTTAGCCTGTCTGCGGAATGGGAATTTTCTTTGGTTTGTTATGGTCTTTAAAAGGCAGGAAGGAGGAAATAAGGACCAAGTAGGTGTTTGTCTGTTTGCTTTGTTCTTATTTTAGAGAGAGGAGGCGTGTGTGTGTGTGTGTGTGTGTGTGTGTGTGTGTGTGTGTGTGTGTGTGTGATACTCATTAACTTACAGTAATCCCAGAAAGTATTATTTACCCTATTTTACAGATTAGTAAACAGAGATCAACTAACTTGAACAAAATCTCTAGAAAACTGAGATGCAAGATGCTAATATTCACTTAGTATAAAAATTAATGAGAAAAAATTAACATTTCAGTTCTTTAAAAGAAAAAAAGAAGAAACTACATTACCCTGTAATGAGCAGAAGGACTTGGGAGAAGTCAGGAACCTCTCTGGGCTATAATTTGAACATCTTCGAATCAGGAAAGTATTCTAGAGAGTTCTACCAATTCAGTTCTGTGCCAAGGTTAGAGGGAAAAAAAGACTTCAAACAAAACAAAAAGACAAGCACACCTGCCTCCTGCCCAATCCAAACATCTTCAGAACCCACATAACCCCTCCAGGCAATGACCGGTGGCAGGGTGCTGGAGAGGGCCACCAGAGTGGCCCTCCTTCCTCTGCTGGGCAGCAGCTCTCCTGACCAGGCACATGGGTAGGCAGCCGAGGGCCTGCCTGCACTGCTTTGTAGCTCCCATGATCCCCTGGGCTTCCAGTGCTCCAGTAAGAGCCCATGTTTATTTTGTGGTGTCCCAGGTCCTACTGTGCCAAGCAGGCTGGACTGGCGTAGCTTCCCTTCGTGCTAGAAGAGCAGTGTGAAGAAAATAAGATGATGATCTGAGCAACAGTGAGAAATCATAGGGACCATAAACTAGGAGGGCACTGCCTTACTTCAATTCCTGTGCTATTCCCTGTGCCTGCCTGGCTTAGAAAGTCAAGATCTCTGAATACATGCGTATATACATATGTGCATACTTATATACACCCCGCCCGTGGTGCATGTATGTAATCCTAGGGATTTGTAAAAAGTTTTTCACCAGCCCTAGGAAATTACACTCACAAGTTCTAATTCCAAGAGCACTACCATCACTGCAGGGACAGGCTAAGATTTGTAAATAGCTGTGAACTAGATTCTGACCTCAAAACAAAGACCAGACGAAGGAGAGTCCAGGGAAGGTGGATAGTGAGGGTTGCTAAAACCTGCTGTCTCCACCATCAGAGGTCCCTCCCTTACTGAGGGATCCCAGGACAGGTGAGGTTGAAAGCTTTTATGTCTGAAGACATGCCTTGTTCCTGATCCTTGGATCAAGAAACGCTGTGGACTGGTTACAGCTCAGGTCAAGTTTTCTTTGGCACCCTACATCCCACCGCTTACCCTCTGTTCCCATTCCAAGCCTCCTCCTCCGGCAGCCAGCCAAGCAGCCTTGTGCAGTTCAACAAAACTTAGAGGGTAGCGTGCAGCTTGGCACTGTGCTCAGAAGGACGGTCATCCCGGCAACACGTCTGTTGCAAGCTCTCTGACCTTGGGCTTCCAGAGGGACTGTGTTCTTGCTCCATCTTACAGAAATAATGCAAGAAAAAGATGAGGGGCTAACTCGCAGGCTGAGATGATGCTAGGACAGCCAAGGATGCGCATGTCTGTCCTACTCATTTATTTATTTAAGTTTTTATTTAAGACAAGGATGTACTGTGGACCCTAGGCTGGTCTGTTGGTGTGCCTGCCTCAACTGTCTGAGTTCCGGGGCTACGGGCATGCATCACCACAGCCTGCAGGTTTGAAGGCAGGTATGCTTTGCTTTACTTTGTACTTTACTTTCTGAGATGGGGGAGAAGGGAGGCCTTCAGCAGTAATCACATTCTAGGTGACTTTTTCAGTCACACTCACTCTCTTTGACTGTGGCTTCAGTTTCTACACTTTAGGAACTTACTGGTACTTACTGGCATGAAGACCAAGGGCTGGGGCGGATGGGCTGGGAGGGAGGATGGTCTGGGAGGATAGAGTAGGAGGGAAGATGGTCTGGGAGGATGGACTAGGAGGGAGGATGGGTTGGAGGATGGGCTGGGAGGATGGGCTGGGAGACAGTTACCAACTGTCAGCTGTAGTCTGAAAATGCTAAAGGACAAATTTCAGAAGTAAATATTTTTAACTTACATTATAGTATAATTGTGTTATTTTATTTCTATGTATTGCTATTAGTAGTTTATTGTATCTAACTGAATCAGCTTTACCATAGACATGTATATGTTGGGAAAAGCAGAATTTGCAGGTCTTAGTACTGTCTGTGGCTGTTGGCAACCTCTAGGGCTCCTTGACAAGGTAGGGCTAGTGTAGTCCCAATTGTATTTGATGATAGTAACTTAATTTCTATTTTTATTAACACTAGTTTATAAGAGACTCAGAGACATTGGGAGCTGAGCATTCTGGAGACTCTTGGCCTGAGCCAGGCAGCATGACTTGTGAAAGGACACAGGCCCAGGTTTTTATATAGGACTCAGTCAGTTGGAGCTAGAGTCAGGGACACAAAGGAGCTCGGAACACAGGAACTTGTAAAGGCAGAAACTGTAAGGCACAGAATTAAACGGGTAAAACAGGGAAGAGGAGAAAATATTTGCTAGGCCTTGGTTGGTAGAACACCTCACTCCAGACTATGTATACTTTATTTAATCATAACAACCTAGGCAACTGGACATTGTTGCCTCAATGTCCAGATGAGCAGCATGTGTGAAAATGCAGCCTGTGCAGCAGAGCCTGGCCCAAGGTGAGGCAGTGGGCAAGGCTCCTCCCAGTCCATCCTCCCAGCCCATCCTCCCTCTCAGCCCATCCTCCAACCCATCCTCCCTCCTAGTCCATCCTCCCAGCCCATCCTCCCTCCTAGTCCATCCTCCCAGCCTATCCTTCCTCTCAGCTCATCCTCCCAGCCCATCCTCCCTCCTAGTCCATCCTCCCAGCCCATCCTCCAACCCATCCTCCCTCCTAGTCCATCCTCTCAGCCCATCCTCCCTCCTAGTCCATCCTCCCAGCCCATCCTCCCTCCTAGTCCATCCTCCAACCCATCCTCCCTCCTAGTCCATCCTCCCAGCCCATCCTCCCTCCCAGCCCATCCTCCAACCCATCCTCCCTCCTAGTCCATCCTCCCAGCCCATCCTCCCTCCCAGCCCATCCTCCCAGACCATTCTCCCAGCCCATCCTCCAACCCATCCTCCCTCCTAGTCCATCCTCCCAGCCCATCCTCCCTCCTAGTCCATCCTCCCAGCCCATCCTCCCTCCCAGCCCATCCTCCACCCCATCCTCCCTCCTAGTCCATCCTCCCAGCCCATCCTCCCTCCCAGCCCATCCTCCCAGACCATTCTCCCAGCCCATCCTCCAACCCATCCTCCCTCCTAGTCCATCCTCCCAGCCCATCCTCCCTCCCAGCCCACCCTCCCAGACCATTCTCCCAGCCCATCCTCCCTCCTAGTCCATCCTCCCAGCCCTTCTTCCCTCCTAGTCCATCCTCCCAGCCCATCCTCCCTCCCAGCCCATCCGCCCCAGCCCTTGGTCTTCAGGCCAGTAAGTACTCTTTTCCTTTTACCTCAGCTTTTCAGTTACTACTTTGACAATTAAAACAAAAATACCCTATGAAACGGTTTATATCTGTACACGAGAATACACTTACCATGTATATGACTGAAGGAAATAAACACCTTTGAACCCATCTTCCACCCAGCTGAAGGGACAGAATGCTTTAATGCTAACTGACACCCATAGCTACCTCCCTTATGTCAACCATCACCCTTCCTACACTCAGAGGTAACTATAGTGTTGAAATGAATGATGTCTCCTTTGCCCTTTAATGTCTGTGGTCTTTGAATAAGAATGGCCCCACAGGCTCATATATTTGGATGCTTAGTCACCAGGGACTGGACCTGTTTGAAAGGATTATAAGGATCCAGAGGTGTGGCCTTGTTGGAGGAACTGTGTCACTGAGGGTGGGCTTTGAGGTTTCAAAAGCCCATGGCAGGCCCAGGCCCAGTCACTCTCTGCTTGCAGATCAGGATGCAGCTCTCAGCTCCAGTGCTGAGTAAGTCACCACACTCTGTCATGATGGCAGTGGACTAAAGCTCTAAGCAAGCCCAGTGAAGTGCTTCGTTTGTAAGAGCTGTTGTGGTCATGGTGTGTGTCTCTTCACAGCAATCGAACAGTGACTAAGATGCCTGGCAAGGAATGTCCTCAGGCATGCTATACCCTCAGCCCTTCAACTTTTTAATGTTTCTCAGACTTCTTTTCTCCTATTTATTTCACTGACATTTTAATCCCATGAGTAAATGTTTTTGTACCACACCTATTTCTGTGCTTTATATATGAGAATAATACTATTTTATCCCTTCAGAACTGTTTGTGTGTGTGTGTGTGTGTGTGTGTGTGTGTGTGGTTTGTGGGTACTATTGCTCTCATTATGAGTGGATAGTACAGTTCAACTTATTATTTTTTTTAGTCCAACTTATTTTATAGGACCCACTTAGTAAATGTTTCTCATTGGCAGCAGGCAAAGGCGCTTGTCACCAATCTGACAACATGAGAACCCAATGACTTCCTCAAATTGTCCTTTCAGCTGTACATACATGTACACCACACATGCTCAACAACAAAGGGATAAATAAATAAAATACATGTAGGTTTAAAACAATGTTTAAAATTCACCATATCACCTCTTTCTCTGTCTCTGTCTCTACATCTGTATCTTTATCTTTTATGCTTTCTTACCCTCTTTCTTCTTTGTAGAGATCCATTTTATTTTTTTCTATGTTTAAGAAAACTAGCTTTCCAGGACCACTCATTGAAAGTATACTATTCCCTATAAGCCACTGTCTTCTATAGTCACCAGTTCCTACAGGCACTACCCCCTATAGCTACCACCCCTATAGCTACTGCTCCCTATAGCCACCCCCTATAGCCACCACCCCCTATAGCCACCTCCTATAGCCACCCCCTATAGCCACTGCCCCCTATAGCCACTGCCCCCTATAGCCATCACCCCTATAGCCACTGCCCCCTATAGTCACCACTCTTATAGCTGCTGCCCCAACAGCTACCACCCCTATAGCCACCACTCCTATAGCCACTGCCCCCTATAGCCACCACCCCTATAGCCAGTGCCCCCTATAGTCACCACTCCCATAGCTGCTGCCCCAACAGCTACCACCCCCTATAGCCACCTCTAGTGTCTCCTCTGCCACATGTGTGCAGGGGTGGCTCTGTTCCGCCTTCTCCCTTCTGTTCTATTGTGTGCTTCTTTATCACTGCACTAATAACAAAGTTATCATTTCTATTGCTGAATGCATTCTTGTACTCCTTCTTATATCTACTAAAACACAAACAGAACAATGGATCCTGGGTTACAAAAGAGTATGTGTTTAGCACCTGCCTTTGAAGTCTTTGTCCACCAGCTCAACAAAAAGAAAATCCACCCAAATGCTACTAATACTGAGTCTCGATATTTAGTAAGCTCAGTCTCTCTTCTCCTTTAGAAGCAGCATGCCTATCTTTTGCTCTTGGCTGTTTCCTGCCAGTTTTTGTTATGGTTAGTCAGATTCCAAAAGAGAACATCCTGTATGAGAAGTAAGGGCAGGGGTAGGTGGCGACAGACAGAGCCGTGAGAGGGAGGCCATGTGGGGGCAGAGCATGTGTCAGAACCCCCACATGGCTGAAGTCCAAGGAGCAAGGGCTTGGGGAGCCAGAACATGGCAGCCCTTTATAGAGCGCTCAACCATGTCAAAGTAGGTGGCTGTCTCCATGTGTTAGTAACTCTGGGTATCACTGAGCCTCTCACTGAGCCTCCTGTGGGGAAATTTGTTAAAAACTAGAACATCTCACTCTGAAAGAGCTGAAGCCAAATAACTTAATTGTTGAACTAAGCTAGACCAAGAAGGTAAGTGAAAAAGGGAAAAATAAGACAAGAATTTGGGGTTCAGACTCATAGTGATCAATTATCCCTGCAAGGGGACGAACCTAGTTGGATCAATAGCTTCCTAAGAGGCTTGAGTATCAACCCATGCCACTGGTATATATTTTGTTTATTTAAGGTAACAGTTTTTGAGCATTTACTACAAAGCTGCGTCTCTCCTAAGCATGTTGAGGATATAACTGACTTAAGGACCCCTCAAAATCCAAACTGACTCCCAAGTATGAGTCCAACCAATGACAGCATTTTCCTCTGAGGAAGAGACGACTGAGAAAAAAGCAGAGAATTCCCTTTATGTACAGAGCTCTGACAATCAGTTCTCAGACTGGGCTTTGGGACTTTTTCCTAATGGATCTTACTTATTTAACCCAAATGAAAAGATGCAAACCAGGAGTTATCAGGTTGTACCATTGAAAACAAAGGCAGACAAGATGCTGACTGTATCAACTGTGAAGACAGGAAGGCAAGAAGGAGGGGCAGGAAGATGGATATCTACCCTCCACACCTAGGCACCCATTATGTGCTCTGTCCAGGCCGCATGAACAAAGGCTTGGCCCCCTGCTTTGGACCAGGAAGTCCTTGGTGTCAGATGCCAAGTATTGGCCTCACGGATTTTCCAACAAGGAAGGTAGCTGCCTGAAATCCTTTGTGGAGCAAGTCAGGTTATAAATAGACCTATAAATTTTTGTAAGCAGAAGGCAACAGGCTTAGCAGGGCTGCTCTTCCCCTTTGGTTCTTCCTGCGTGCCTTGCCTATCAAATCCCTGCTGCCAGGCAGAGCTGTCTGCCTACTAGCCAATCCTCCGCTGCTCCAGGAGAGTAACCAGGGTGGAAACTGTCTCCTATGACAACCTCAGGTTGTGACCTTGCTTGTGGAGAAGAGTAAGTCTTCCTAACTTACCTCTGGCTAATCGGGCAGGAGGTAAAGGAGACAGTGCAGCGTATCCTCTCTAACTGGCTGGCCTCAGCATTAACCCATCCCTTGCAGAGGCAGCCTTGGCTTAGCAACAGACTGGGGAGAAGGACTGTGTGCTGAGACCTGCTCTGGGGGCGGCTGTGTGCTCAGGAGCAGGGGTGGGGCCTTTCATCTCTTCTAGCAGATGCAGAGGCATATGAGCATGCAGATGTGGAATTATTTAGGGCTCAGAACCACCTGGAGACTCATTAAAGTACAGGTTTCCAGGGGTCACTCCCAGTGTTTCCGATCTGGTAGAACTAAGGTAGGGCCTAAGGACTTACATTTCCCATAAGTAACCAGATGGCACTGGTCCTGCCAGTCTGAGGAGGATGCTTTGAAAACCTTTAGTTTACCTCAACTTCCTGATTTTTACAAACAAGGAAAACAAAACCCCAACAGTTGATTTAAAAAAAAAAACATGTCTAGGGGTCCCACACTGTTGACTGACTTCAGCCAGAGTAGCCTAGAGATTTCTAGACTCTTGTTTTGGTATTTCCTCTACCACGTCAGGCTGGCAGAGGGCCAGAATTTAAAATAGCAAGATGCTCTTTTAATCATAAACATATTGCCCTTTACGACTGAGGCTGACCAGTCTCGTACCTGGCTCCTCTTGCTCTGCTTTCCCCGGTCCGTCACAGGCTCTGCACATCAATCAGCAGCCCACTCTGCGCCTCACCCACTCTCCAGAAGGGCAGAGTGGCAGACAGTTGCCACAGCTGGCGCCCACTTCTAAGAGCCTTGCCTCTGTTTTACTGCCCTGCTCTCCTTGTTAGTCCATGAACCTGAGATCTGAGGGCTCTGAGCTATAACTATAGCCTCCATGTGATTTGGCCTTGGCGCCTGATGTTTTGCTTTATTTCCCTACTTTTCTTGAGGCTAGAATTCTACTCCGAATGATCATCTATGTGGGGTTAGGTGGGGGGTATTGGCGGTGGAGGATGGATGGGGTATGGTGCTGGTGCTGGTGAACTCCTCTTGGTCTCATTCCTGGGTTGGAACATTCACCTATAATCAAACCTGATAACTATGCCTTGCTTCTAGAAAGCAAACTTCTACATGCTATCCATCTATCCAGAAGACTCTGAGCCTCTAACTAGCTCTCAATTCTCTTAGGCTATGCTTTGCCAACCAAATGCAACCCGGCATGAAATCTAAGGTGATACTGGCCTTGAGCTGCCCACCACCTGTCCCTTCCAGGGCTGACTTCCACAGTGAAGCGGTCCCCAGCCCCATCACACCCTCTCCACATTCCTTCATTTCTTTGTGCCCAGGAGATCTGGCACAAAGGATTCCTCCAGAGAACAAGTCTTCAAGTGATCCTCCTCAGCATGGAGAAGGCGTCGGCAGGGTCTATTGGCAGCCACGCCCTGCCTGGCTCCCTGGATTTGGTGGTCCAGAAGAGGACAGAGATGGCTAACCCATTCTGGATTGGACTGGCAAGATGGCCCAGCAGATGAGAACACACACCCTGAAGCCTGAGGATTTGAGTTCAGTCCTATTGTGGAAGGGGAGAACCAACTTCAGAAAGTTTTCCCTGCCTTCCACGTATGCACTCTGGCACATATACATCCGCATTCGTTTACATACACACACCACACACACACATATCACACACACTGTACACACATATCACACACTTAGTTTACACACACACACACACACACACACACACACACACACACACACACACACTGTAGTGGTTTGAATAGGCTTGGCCCCCATAGACTCGTGTATTTGAACACTTGGCCCACAGGGGTGACACTATTAGGAGGTATGGTCTTGTTAGAATAGGTGTGACCTTGTTGGAGGAAATGTGCCACTGTGTAGGCAGGCTTTGAGGGCTGCTAATGCTCAAGCTCTGCCCAGTGGGGAAGAAAGAGTCTTTCCTGGCTGCCTTTGGATCAAGATGTAGAACTCTCGGCTACTGTAGTGCCATGCCTGCCTGGACACTGCCATGCTTCCTGCCATGATGATAATGGACTGAACCAATGAACCTGTAAGCCAGCCCCAGCTAAATGTTGTCCTTTATAAGAGTTGTCTTGGTCATGGTGTCTCTTCACAGCAATGGAAACCCTAACTAAGACACACACACACACACACACACACACACACACACACACACACACACACACACAAGACCAATAAGTAAACATGTAGAGAACAAACTGGTTGGTGACTAGAGGAGATGGAGGCCATGCCTTGGGGACATTTTGAGTCAACCGAGTGGCGCAGAGGTGGGAAAGCAAAACAGAGATTCCTTCCATGAAGTAGTCAGAGGACTTCCTCCGCTCAGTGTCTGCGGTGAGACAATTTCACTGCCCCTTACTCCAAATATTGGTATTCTTGTGCAGCTGTTGTGGTGACACAGGGAGATGGGTGAGCAAGACAACATACAGAAGTTGTCCCCTGCTCTGTTCACACCTGTGTGTAGCTCAAGTTACATTTCAGTTCTGGGCTGTCACGTGCTGCCAGGTGGTGAACATGGGAAGAGTGGACAGAGCTTGTGTGGTGCCGGGAAACACAGGAGGGGAGCACTGTGGGGGACACAGGCCAGGACGGGAACATCCCTGTTTGCAAAACATTCTGGAAGCTTCTAAACAACTCTGAGGCGCTGGTGCTGGTGATTCCGTGATTCACCATCACTCTGGCCATTTGAGAACTGGCCTGATCTGAGACATGGTAGATTCTCTTCAACTTAGACTCAGTCATCTTGGAATCTGTTTTCCTGATGAGAGAGTTCAGAGAAACTATCCATTTTCCTTATCAGTGAAGAAAAGAATACAGAGTAGAAAGAAGGCGGTAGGGAGAAGGCAGGGTTTGTAGAAGAGAAGATTGCTTCTGTTCACAAACCATCAAAGTGGCTATTGTCCTAGAAGAAAACCTGTAAAAATCTATTGTTTTCAGGGTTTAATGATTTTGAAGAAGAAAAAATAAACCTCAATCCTGTCAAATCGAATTTGATAGTTCGATTTAGGGACAGTTCCAAAAGCCTTCCTAGCCCCTTCCCCTCTCCCTAGTTATCCCATCATTTCTCCCAAGCGGACCTTGCATTGTGTAGAGAGGGTGTGGAGAGACAGGTTGCCACTTCTGAGAGGCTCCCCAAAGTGTTGTGGAGTGGGATTATTTCTCTATCCTTTCCAAATAAGTGTCAGTTGTCAGGGCTGGATGGATGGTTGGCATATCGAGGTGGGAATACAAAGGAACCGGGGAGAGGCCTCCTGCCAAAACCACTCCCCTTCTTTATTTGTCTCTGGGCCAAGAGCTGCTGGAAAGTGTGTCTCAGAGCACACCTTGGTCCTTTCCCTGAGAAAGTTAAACTTGGAAATGACTAGCAGGTCTAATGGTTCCTCTGCTGGAATCCAGATTCTGAAAGGAGTCAAAGAGCCGTCTGGAGGCCTGTCTGCAGGGTGCTTGATGGAGTAAATCCAAACCTCATGGACCCACGAAGCTGTCAGGGTGCCTGGCAATGCAGGGCTGATCCGGACAATTCATTCCAGATGGTTTGCCTGCCTTCTTTGGATTTGGGGCCAGTTGGAGCTCCCGGGCGGTCTCCCAAGGTAGCCTCCCAGAGGGCTCGGGGCAGCAGTCCAGATGGGAGGGACCAGACTAGGAATCACTGTGGCCAGTTCAGAATTGGGGGAAGGGTCTCCTCCTCTGTTCTGAGCATCTGGATATCATTTTTCGAGCTTTTAAAAATGCTAACTCTTCTCTGCTACACACAGTCAATTCTTTTCTTTTTTCGTTTCAAGCACTCGGGACAATTCCAGGCGAAGTGTTTGCACCCAAATAGATTCAAATGATTTGGGACTATACGATATGGTGAGAAAGGGCTTTGCAACAACCTACTAGACAGCTAACCATTCCCTGTCCCAACCTCTAGGCTTCATCCTCTAGCAATGAAGCTGCCAACTGCAGAGACTCCGGGGCAATGCCAGGACTTTGCAATATACTTTACTGTTTTGTTTTGTTTTATTTTATCTTGTGCAAAACATATAAGGCAGGATGTAGGAGGTTTTCTTCCCTGTCGAAGGCTCCGTGATTAGGTAATAGCAAATGAGCATGTGACAGGACACTGGTACAGGAAGAATAGACGGCAGAGCGAAGAGAAGGAGTGGGTCAGAGAGCCGCTTGGAGAACAGTGCACCCTGTTCTGCGTCTCCTCTGGCTGTGGTGGAATTCTCTACTGGGAAGTGCAAACCCATTTGCCTAAGGCCCTGTTACAACCACTTGGCTGCAAAGTGCTGAACTCAGTCAGTCAGCAGTACCTTCTCTAAGCCTTCTTGTCTAGAGGAAGCAGGAAGATCATCTGTCCTGTGTGCGACCGTGGTGGAACAGGACAGAAACCTTTCCTGCTCCTAATAACTAAATCCTGCCCTATGGGCCCTATCTGTCCAGAGGACAGACAATCACAGAGTAATATGTACTAGGCAGCTTCAGAGAAAGGAGTCCTTGAGTACTGGTGAACCAGGAACCAAAACGGGTCATCTGGGAAGAGAAAAGTTGTTAAAAGAAATTTCTGATATAATAGCTAAATACAAGGTAAACCCAGGCATAGATGCTCTCAAGCATCCTATTTTCTATTGTGCTCCCTCCAAACTGTGCCTTTGTAGAATGATATTGGACACATCCTGAAAAGATGCATAGTAGAGATTTACAATTTTATCTCCCAAGGTTGGCATGTTGAAGGATGGAGGAGTCTTGCACACGCAGTAGCCACCCCTTTCTATGGAGAAGTCTCGCACACACGGTAGCCATCCCTTTCTATGGAGAAGTCTCACACACATGGTAGCCACTCCTTCCAACACTTTGCTTTCTAGGGTCTCAGTTACTCATAATCAGTTGAGGCCTGCAAATATTAAATGGGAAATTTCAGAAATGCTGTTTTACATTCTGGATTGTTCTGAGCAGTGTGATAAAATATATTGCCAACTCCACCCATTCCAGAATATAACTTATTGCTGTAACTGACATATCCATGTTGTATATACTCCCTGGTCCCTGGTCACTTAGCAGCTGTCTCGGTCATATGACTTGTGGGGCAGAGGACCATGTCAGGGGCCTGGTGCCTGGAGCAGGTGAAGCTCCTACTGTCCCTTCAGGGTCACCAGGGCTTCAACGCCTTTAGCTCAACCAAGGACCAGGCTGCTTCTCATGGTCCACTGCCCCACAATGACTAACCAGTGAAGTGGAAACTTAAGGGTTCTTTGGAAAGTCAGGTAGATGGTGTTTTTCTGGGGCAAACACATGAAAGAATGTTTCATTAAAGTAGACATACGTGTGAAAGGCTCAGGCAGACTCGTGAAGGAACATTTCACTGAAGCAGACACAGGAGAGAGGATGTTCTGCTAAAGCAAGTACGTGAAAGGACACGTGATAAAGGGTTCTTCACTAACAATGCATGCATTCGTTCACCTTACAGCATTGCGTAGTTGAGCTGCGTTTGTCAGGACACCATAGAGAGAAACTTCCGGTGGTATGCTGCAGTTTCTTTCCTCTGACTGGATACATGCTGAGGCAAGACCCCTGGTAAGGTAAGGCACGTGGAGGACACATGATGTTTGGAGGATATAAATAAGACTTGATGGATTGATGGAGACCGAGCGTGGCTTGCTGGTACAGTTAGCTATGCAATGCTTGTGAGTCTCCAGTCTCTGCTGATCTTTGCTTCCCTGAGAAGCACAGCAGAGAACTGCTCCTAGCCTCCCTCCTGGTCCCTCCTCTGACTTGAGCCAAGGCTGAGGCCTGGTTGTCTCTGCTAGGTCGTGCCACCACTGCTGATTCGTGTTTGCTATCCTGACTCTACTGAACTGGACTCCATGGTGTATCCGTGAAGCGTTTGCAAGTGAATCGAGCTGCCATTGCTAACCTGTGAACTGCTGATTTCCAGACAACACAGATGGGAATTGCTCCGAAGAACCTTTCTAAACAGGTCCACTTCCCCCATATCCTTTCTTTTCCACTACCTCTGGTGGGTGATAGGCTAGAAGGGGGATTAAAGTGTTTAACAACCATCATTAAAAATAGGTTTTGAAAAGATTAAAGTTACAAACCACTGCCATATACAGTGCTCATACAGGCTTTGGTACTCCCCTAATGTTTAAGTATCCACTGGGGATCTAGGAACACATGCCCCAAAGGTAAAGGCAGACAGGTATGTGTCTCAAAGCCTTATGAACTAACTACAAATGATCACAGAAGTATGTTTGCTAGCTGACGGTGGTGTTCATGTACTCACAACAGACACAAAGCTGAAAGAGGAGAACCACGAGCTTGAGGCTGACCTGGGCTACATGGTGAATCATGAGTTTGAGGCTGGCCTGGGCTACGTGGTGAGACCCAATCTCAAGAACGAAACAAAAACATGCTTCCTAAAATCGTTTCCTAGTCAACATTGAGAGCAAATAATAATATTTAGCACATGTGTACAGTACATATCATTATACAAAAATAGCTCATAAATAAACAAACACACATATCTATTTACTGCAAACGCGTAGTGACATACTCCTAAGTAGCATACACACACATCGCTAACTCCTTAATCTTTATGTACAAAAGTCACAAGAAAGCATGGGCACTCTTATTACTCAAGGGACCTAATTATTACCCCAGTTTTCCTGGATGCCTCAGCATTTAAATCTACAACCTTGAGGCTCAGACCCTCACCTGTTTTTCGGAGACTTTCCTAGACTTTCCAACAACTCCTTCAATCACCGTTGTAGTCAACCCTGATCCCAGCACAGCAGCTGTGATTTGAAATACCATCAAGTTCAGAGGTCAAAGGTCAGCACTGACCTCCATCCTTGTCCACTTGCTGCCAGAAACCAGATCTAACCTAAGTTCCTTTACTGTGAGAGACCATTGGCAAACTCTCACATACCACAAACAGTGCTTTCCTGAAACTCATCCACTTGTGGGTAGCAGAAACACATCGTTGGCACCCGCCAATCATTCTGAAATAATGTTGTGGCAAGCACACAAGGACATAAACAGGTATCCCTGCCCCCCACCCCCCACCCCCAGATTTAAAGGAAGGTGCCCTGGTATTGTTTTGCAGAGCAGGAGACTTTATATGGCAAATAATTTTCCCCTCGGCTGATGTCCCTATGGTCACCCAGAAGTTTTCAGGGGACTCAGACAGATCTTCTCTTTCTCCCACTCTTCACCTTCTCTCTCTTCTGCAACTGGTCAGGGATGGAGGGAAGAGTTCAATGGGAGGAGGACCCCCATGAACCAGAGATCATCACCAAATCCCTTACCTACTGAGCAGAGACTGTAGGAACCTTCAGTCTAGAAAGTACATCTCTACCCAGCTCCAAATTCCATAGCCACCACCCCCACTTCCCCACATGTTCTCATGAGCTCTACCTAGATGAAGAGTCAAGCGTTTGCTTAGAAAGAAGATGCCTGGGCACACACTCAGGACAGAAAGTGGAGTTCTGAAGCTCTGCATCCCAGGGCTTTGACCCAGACTTTCTGGGACAACTCACTGTGCTAGAAGTAACAGGCTCATTTTGTCACTGAGCTGATAGATAGCAGGACTCTGATGAGGAGTGTCAAGAGAAACTCCCCAGAAGGTTGGTACTAATCCTGTGGCTGTGGGGACAGTGCCACACTGATGAATCTGCCCACCTAGTAGCCTGTTCCTACCCACAGATTATAAATACTAAATGAAGCCACAGCCTCTGGGACCTGGACATGAGATGTCTCAGCGGGCATCTAGCCTGACTTGAACAGGCAAGGGAGAGATTGCTAAGGCGTCTCTCATCTAGGAAACACGGGACTGTTCTGGTAGAATCCTCTCTGGAACCTAAGAGCAGAGGACATGGATTGAAAGGAGCAAGACTCACTCATTCAGGAAGCTGTGGCGGAGGCACGCCCTTCCTGCCTGGAGACTAAATACCAGTCGTTTGGCTCCAGGTAAATTACTGGCACAGAAAGGAGTACTTCCTCCTGATCAGCCCCCTTCATGGAGCAGAGGCATCTGCTGCCTGGCCAGCTGCTGCCCTGCAGACACACCACAAGGCTCTGAGGATCTGAGATGTCCCTGGGGTTCAGAGCCCATCCAGTCTCCTTCCTGAAGGGTCCCACGATGAGCCTTCCATTTGATACTATACTGCCGTTCCCATACTCTCTGCTTTTGTGCCTCCATTTCAGAGACTGGCAGCTGCTTGCTCAACCCAGGTGACCACAATTTGCACCTCCCCCAAGTTTCTCGGCCCTGTTCTGAAGCACGAGGTTATTGAGAAATGAGCACTAGAGGAAGAAGATGCTCCTGTCTGCTGGCTGTTAGCAAGGGTTAACTGTGCTCCATAGCCACTCCCAGTTAAGGAAGAGCAGAGTTTTCTATTGCCTTCCCTTCTCAGTGCTCACCGTGTCCTTGTAGCTCTTAGGACCATGTAGAGACAATCAAGTCTCCTCCATGAGACAGTTGAGGACAATGTAGCCTCCTAGTGATATCACCAAGAGAGTCCAATTTCCAAACTAGTGACTAGGCTCCCAGTGTCCATCCTGGAGTTCTTTTGAAGTATTTTCCATATTCTCTTCCCCAATGTGGAAACTAAGTGTCCACTGTGTGACAGGGATGGAGCAGGCCACTAGCCTCATCGCTCACAGCCCACCCACACAAGCCATCTGTCTAAGCTTACCAAAATAGCACCATAGTCTCCAGCTCTGCACCTTCGCTCCTGCTCGGCACTTGTTTGAACCTCCCTCCCCCAGTTCTCTGCTTAATGAAATTTAATCATCCTTTAATCCTGAGCTCAACTGGCTTCTATAGTGCCTTCCTGATTATTGCAGCAGGAAGTCATTTGTCTTGCTCAGGATACAGTTTATATATATAAAAGAGCAACTGGGAGTTCGCTGTGCTCTGCCTTGCAGACTCGTGTTTTGCAGGTGAATTTTATCTTCCCGAGTAAACTGTGAGCCGGATGGAGACAGAAGGGCTCCGTACATCTTAATGTTCCCTATCATCTTGCATATGATAAAAACCTAATATTTTGAGTCGGTAAATGAAATGGGGGATAAATGGCTTCTTCAAAATTACCCAGTGTTGGAACTTGAATGTACAACTCCAGGACTGACTTCCACATTATTTCTTCCAAGCCACATTGACAACAATGCAGTTGTCACTTCCACTAGCCTCGCTGGAGACCCCCAGCACAGCTGAACATAGGCTGGCTTACACAGCAGAACTTAACCCAGTGTGGTCTGCCCCGTCGGAAAGAGTAGCTCGAAGGGGTGGGCGAGCTTGAACGACTGAGCTTCCTGCGTTGTTGACTGCTCCTCCCGAGGTTGCTTCTTCCTTTTATAAGCTTGAGTAGGCTGTCAACCTGAGGAGGGTGGGATTCCATAGAATAAAGTGCCTTCAAGGAGAACAAGGCTATGAGGAAAGAATCGACCAGCATCATCCTCTTTAAATCTTTTAGTTTTTATAAGCACTGCCTACTCTCACTGGGTTCCATGATGTGGTTACAGAAATATCATCTGTACCTTCATGGAACACCAGCCTAGTGACTGGCTGTCCATGGTCACTGCAAATAATCTAAGTAAAAGATCTCAAATTTACAGACTAATTTTTCTCATTATTTTTTGTTTTAGCTGAAGAGTTAAAAAAAAAAAGAAGGGGGGGTACTATGCTATCCTTCTATAAAGATACTATGCTATTATGCACTGATTCAGTATCCTACATAGTAAATCAACCTGTAGGCTAAGTAATAAAATGGAGATAGGTAAGCATTCCATGTACCTCTCAGGTGGTCACATGGGGGGGGGTAGCCACAGTAGTCTGAGGTGCCTAGGGAGTTTCTCAAGTAGGGATGACATTTCAATCACCTGATTTCAAAGAAGGCTAAATGTATGCTTAACTGCAGAACCTTTATTTGGCTGAGCAGAGACAGGACCCAATTTATTCAAAACAACAGAACCGATCTGATCCTACCATCATTCCCTGTACTTACCAAGGTAATTTTAAATAAATAATAAATATATATTTCAAGAACTTGAGTTTGAAGCAATACCTTTTCAGCCTAAGAAGACAGATGTCTTGATCCAGTCTTGTTTATCTGTGTCAGTTTGCCTAAGAAACAAAAAGTCACTCCCTGGACAGTAGCATAAACCACAGTAGAACCCAGAAGTCTCAACCCAGTCTTGTATCCCATACATTAACATCACATCGTTAACAGCAATGAATCTTGTGCATTTCACTTATTAATGACAATTGTTTGCATTCCTCAAATACTTTACTCATCCAAACTTAAGTCAACATCAGTGTTTGGAAGATGGTATTTCTCTAAAGTATAAAAAAGATTCAACAAACCAAACAAAGCCCCAAGCCTTCTCATCAGCTGCTGTGCTTTGGTGTCACCGTGTGAGATCTTAAATTGTTCACTCAGAAGACCACTGTGATAGAAGAAGAAAGAAACATCTGCTGGAAGGATACATTGACTTTACCAAGTGTAGACAAGCTAACCAGCTCTAATTTCCCTAGCAATTCACTGGGAACACTTTAGCCCTACAGCACTGATTGTGTTTGCCTCTGATACTTGTTGGTATGATGTATTTATAACTCCAAACCATCTATTTATAACTTAAAATGAAGTAGAAGGACTTTGTATGTTCTAAAATTACTTCTTTCAAAGTTCAAGGGCTCTTTCATTCAGTTTCCACGTTGGATAATTTGATAAACCATTCCTGGCCACACAGTACCTACGTGTCATCTTCTCATAGAATGCGACTGTGTTCTTGTTCAGTCTTCCTTCTGTAATGCTTCCCCATGGTAAATCTTCCATTCCCACATCATTTCTGAGGCTTTTCTGGACTCTTTCTGGATTCTTATGAATTCAGTGCCATGTTTTGTTGCTAGAAAAGTAGGTAATAAGCATGCATGCTGTAGACTGTCATGATCCTGGTCTTTATGTCCCTGATGACATAAATCTCTACCTTCTATCATCAATCTGAGTTTTTATCCAGATATTCCTATACCACAAAGGATGCTTCTTATCTCAAAACCAAAATGTAATACTGAACAAACATCTAGCTGGCTTGTTCCTTCAAAAACCTTTGTCTACTGCTTCCTTCTCTTCCCTGAGTCTGGCCTTCTGTATACTATACACTTGCTCATCTTGAAACAAAAACAAACAAGCAAAACAAAACATACCATTCCTTTCTTGCTGCAAAGCCCTGACGTTAACTTCTCTCTAACCTAGTTCACCTGCTTTGCTAGATCCCAGTTTTCCTATGACCTGTTTCACGCCTCCACATTATTTATATACGTTTAAATGCAGGAAAGAGAAAACACTAACCCCTCCTCAGCTACAGTGTAACTAATGCAAGGGAGGAATAGATAGATCTCTTAAGTGATATAAATTTTAGCAATTAACAGTGTCTTCACGTGAAGAACTTAAATACACAATTTTGACATTTCACAAATGCCAGTTATAAGATTTGCATTTAGCAGGAATTAATTACTCTGAAAGCAGACCCTATGGTATTGCATATGATTTGCCATGGTACTTTGTGTATAGGAAGCACATAATACATTCCTAGTGGTCTTTACTGTGGTAAGTACATGAAAAATGTCCCACCATCTTGTACCTGTATTCTATGTAGATGTCTGCTAGGTGGGAGCTTGGATAACTTTACGGGTTTTTAATGAATGAATGGGAATCACATGGCAGACTCGGATAGGACAGAGTACATGTTCTGAGGAGGTCTTTGGGGACTATTAATGATATAGATGGTCTGTGGGCTAGTATTCTGTAAACGTCAGATAAGTTTACAGTGAAATAGATTTAATTAAGCTATTGAATTCTAGAAATAACTAATTCTATTGTTCTTTAATGGATCTCTGTAAAATACAGAATTTTCAGTAAGGAAAAACTTAAGGCTGGGTGGTGGTGGTGGCTCATGCCTTTAATACCAGCACTCATGAAGTAGAGACAGGCAGATCTCTATGAGTACTAGGCCAACCTGGTCTACAGTGTGAGTCCAGGACAGCTAACACTACACAGCAAAACCCTGTCTCCAAAAAGCACCCCTACCTCCACCACAAAAAAAAAAAAAGAAAGAAAAAGCTTAAACAAACAAAAAAAGACAACTGGCAGTAGCAGGTGTGCAGGAGCAGGTGTGCAGGAGCAGGTGTGCAGCAGCAGGTGTGCAGGAGCAGGTGTGCAGCAGCAGGTGTGCAGGAGCAGGTGTGCAGGAGCAGGTGTGCAGGGGCAGGTGTGCAGGGGCAGGTGTGCAGGGGCAGGTGTGCAGGGGCAGGTGTGCAGCGGCAGGTGTGCAGGAGCAGGTGTGCAGCGGCAGGTGTGCAGCGGCAGGTGTGCAGGGGCAGGTGTGCAGGGGCAGGTGTGCAGGGGCAGGTGTGCAGCGGCAGGTGTGCAGCAGCAGGTGTGCAGGGGCAGGTGTGCAGGGGCAGGTGTGCAGGGGCAGGTGTGCAGGGGCAGGTGTGCAGGAGCAGGTGTGCAGGGGCAGGTGTGCAGCGGCAGGTATGCAGGGGCGGGTGTGCAGGAGCAGGTGTGCAGGGGCAGTTGTGCAGCAGCAGGTGTGCAGCGGCAGGTGTGCAGGAGCTGGAGTGCAGGAGCAGGTGTGCACGAGCAGGTGTGCAGGTGCAGGTGTGCAGGGGCAGGTGTGCAGGGGCAAGAGTGCAGCGGCAGGTGTGCAGGGGCAGGTGTGTAGCGGCAGGTGTGCAGGGCAGGTGTGCAGGAGCTGGAGTGCAGGAGCAGGTGTGCAGGAGCAGGTGTGCAGGGGCAGTTGTGCAGGAGCAGGTGTGCAGCGGCAGGTGTGCAGGAGCAGGTGTGCAGCGGCAGGTGTGCAGGAGCAGGTGTGCAGGGGCAGGTGTGCAGGGGCAGGTGTGCAGGAGCAGGTGTGCAGGGACAGGTGTGCAGGGGCAGGTGTGCAGCAGCAGGTGTGCAGGAGCAGGTGTGCAGGAGCAGGTGTGTAGCGGCAGGTGTGCAGGGGCAGGTGTGCAGCGGCAGGTGTGCAGGAGCAGGTGTGCAGGAGCAGGTGTGCAGCGGCAGGTGTGCAGGAGCAGGTGTGCAGCGGCAGGTGTGCAGCGGCAGGTGTGCAGGGGCAGTTGTGCAGCAGCAGGTGTGCAGCGGCAGGTGTGCAGGAGCAGGTGTGCAGGAGCTGGAGTGCAGGAGCAGGTGTGCAGGAGCAGGTGTGCAGGAGCAGGTGTGCAGGGGCAGTTGTGCAGGAGCAGGTGTGCAGCGGCAGGTGTGCAGGAGCAGGTGTGCAGCGGCAGGTGTGCAGGAGCGGGTTTGCAGGGGCAGGTGTGCAGCAGCAGGTGTGCAGCGGCAGGTGTGCAGCGGCAGGTGTGCAGCGACAGGTGTGCAGGAGCAGGTGTGCAGCAGCAGGTGTGCAGGAGCAGGTGTGCAGCAGCAGGTGTGCAGCGGCAGGTGTGCAGCGACAGGTGTGCAGCGGCAGGTGTGCAGCGGCAGGTGTGCAGTGGCAGGTGTGCAGGAGCAGGTGTGCAGGAGCAGGTGTGCAGCGGCAGGTGTGCAGCAGCAGGTGTGCAGCAGGGTCTTGGAGCTTAGGAGAAACTGACCAGTTGTACACAACTTTAGTCTAGTCTTCAGCATCATCAGGTTTGGTCCAAAACTCAAAAGACGAATTTCCCCTGAGTTTTCTCTTCGGGCTCCTAGCGATGGGTGCAATGTAAGTAGTGCAGTATGGAGATTCTCACCTAACGGGATCAGGCCTCACACTTAGCTGAGACTAGGCATGAAGTTCACAACATCAGATGTTGACACAAATATCTGAGGCCTGTTAATTCTAATATTCTAAAGTACGTAATTAGTCACTGACTAGACTAGATTCACACCCCAGTTTGGAAGAATAAGTCAATATAGTGTTTTGCTTTTCTACCTTAAATGTCTGTGCTAGGTGACAAGATTCTGTCAATTGCTAATTTCAGAGGCCTTGGGGTTACTCGTATGACATATACAGAAAGTCTGAAATGTCAAAGGCTCCTTACTGTTAACGAGGAGCCCATTGAAATGGAGGAATAAATCAAAACAATCGTCCTTCCCACATGATTTGATTTCTTAAGGAATTTGAAGAAACACAGACATGTGACCTGTGGTTTGAGAAATGTGCAAATAAACTTCTCCAACATGTTTGGATTCAAGCTTGGCCTACAGCCGTCTGCAGCTTCTGCTTCAGACATGGCTTGTGGAAGGCTCCCTGTGCGTCTGGCTCCTGCCTGTGCCTCCAAAGGCAAGCCTGCTCCCTGTTCAGCCGCACTGAGGCAGGGACCCTGTAAGGGACCCACTCCCCTCAGTCATCAAGCTCCTTAATGCCTGCTCCCAGACTTTGGTTCAGAAGGACAATGCATACCTTATGCAAACTCTTCCAGGACTGCTCAGAGATTTCTCTTTGCTGCGTGCAAACCGGAAGTCTTTATTAGTTTAAATAAAATGCACAGGCATAGCATATTGTTTAGATTGAGAAGGTCCCCATAAGGCTCATATATTTGAATGCTTGGTTCCCAGTTGGTGAACTGTTTAGGAAGGATTAGGAGGTGTGGCCTAGTTAGAAGAGGTGTGTCTCTGAGGGTGGGCTATGAGGTTTCAAAGTCCATGCCATGTCCTCTCTCTCTCTCTCTCTCTCTCTCTCTCTCTCTCTCTCTCTCTCTCTCTCTCTCTCTCTCTCTCTCTCCTTTCTGCCTGTGGGTCAGATGGAAGCTCTCAGCTACTCCTCTACCGCTATGGCTGCTGGTGCTGACCTGCTGCCATGCTCTTTGCCATGATGATAACGGACTAACCTCCTTCTGCACTGTAAGCCAGCCCCCAGTTAAACACTTTCTTTAATAAGTCACCTTGGTCATAATGTGTCTTCACATCAATGGCACAGTGACCAAGACACATAGTATCCTACAGAGATTTAGAGACATCTATCAACTTTTTAAAGTCAAAGAAGGTTCTGGAAAGGCAGCAGAGGAGGCAGCAGAGTTTGACATTTACCTAGCACCTTCCATAATAAGAGTAATTAAATAAGGAAGCTGAGCATGCTTGGTAATATTTATTATAAAAATATAGTTGATAGGACTAGAGAGATGGTTAGCAGTTAAGGGTGCTTGCTTCTCTTGCAGAGGACCAGAGTTCAGTTCCCAGTACTCATATAGGGTTGCTGGGATCACAGCTACCTGGAACTCCAGCTCTAGGGGATCTGTTGCATTCTGGCCTTCATGAGCACCCATGCATATGTACATACACACAGAGATACACATGAAAGAGTAATAAAATAAGTCATATATACATATGTATTCATGAACATTAGCAGAAATTTCAAAATATTAGCAGAAGGGGAGAGTCACAGACCTGCGTGTTGTCAATGCCTGTGCAGGAAGAAGCAAAGTGGATCAGGATGAGTCTAATGGAGCTAGGAACAGGAAAGGCCCCGAGTAGCCGAGACAGTCACTGGGAAACACGGGAACCAATGATAATGGCTCCTAATGTGGTGGTGGAGCGGTAAGCCAGTCTAGTCCCTAAGAACGCTTGAGACTGAAGGGCCAGTGCGCCACACTAGGGAAGCAGAACTAAATCCAAACCAAGCTGGATTATGCTTGCAGAGATAAAGGAAGAAAAGCCAGGCTGCGAAACAGAACCAGGAAACCTCAGATGCAAGGACTCCGTGAGGCCAGCTTTTCTGACTGCTGAGCTATGACTTTCAATTAAAGCCTGTCTTCTGAGAAAAGTTTAAGAAAACAAGTTTTACATAGAAATAAACAGCAAAAAACAAAACAAAAACAAAAAAAAGGATCAAGGTCAAGTTGTATAAAAAACTTATTCATAAAAAGAGAATAGGAGATAAATAAGGTTAAGTCCATAAATGTGATCAAAACTGTAACCTACCACTTCATAAAGGAAGTGAAAACATTAGGAAAATAATACAGACATGAAAGGAGAATATTAGTCACAATTTTAAAACTTATAAAGGACGAGATAGACCTTGGGAAAGGAATCAAGAATTAAAGGAAACTTTCAGTTCAGAAATAAAATTAAAAGAGAACATGAGAACAGATAGAAACAACTAACATTTTAAATACATGTGAGGTTAAAGACAGAAAAAAATTAAAATAGAAAGTCAAAAGAAGGCTGGAAAGATAACTTAGAGCTTAAGAACACTTGCCGTTCTTCTAAAGGACCCAGGTCCCAATGCCCATGTCAGGCAGCTTGCAACACCTGAAACTTCAGCTCTAAGGGGACCAGACACTCTCTTTTTGCCTCTGCCCACATGTAGTATAGCCCCATGCAGACACTCACACATATATATGAATAATAATTAAGTTTTAAAGTTGTCGTGGTTTGAATATGTGTGGCCAAGGAAGTGGCACTATTAGGAAGTGTGGCCTTGTTGGAGGAAGTGTGTCACTGTGGGAGTGGGCTTAGAGACTCTCCTCCTAGCTGCCAAGAAGCTAGTCTTCTCCTGTCTGCCTTTGGATGAAGATGTGGAACTCTCAGCTCCTTCAGCCTCATGTCAGCCTGGATGCTGTCATGTTCCCACCTTGATAATAATGGACTGAACTTCTGAACCTGTAAGCCAGGCCCAATTAACTGTTGTCCTTATAAGAGTTACCTTGGTCATGGTGTTTGTTCACAGCAGAAAAGCCTAAGACAGAAGTTGGTACCAGGAGTGGGGAGTGCTCCTGCCAGGAGCCACAACAAACATTTCATTGAACTGAAAGCTCAGGAGGACCTGGTCATTTGGGGCTTTTAATGCCCTTAAACCAACAGGCTAAGAAAGGAATAACAGTGTTAGGAGGGGTGATAAATCCAGATTACCATGGGGAAATTGGATTGCCTCTCCACAATGGAGGTAAGAAGGATGATGTCTGAAGTGCAGGAGATCCTTTAGGGCATCTCTTAGTACTACCATGCCCTGTGATTAAAGTCAATGGGAAACTACAACAGCCTAATTCAAACAGGATGACAAAGGGCACAGACCTATCAGAAATGAATGTATGGGTCAATCCTCCAGGAAAAGAGTCGAGACCTGCTGAGGTGTTTGCAGAGGGTGGAGGAAATACAAAATGGGTAGTAGAGGAAGGTCGTTATAAATACCACCTAAGGCCATGTGACCAGTTATAGAAACGAGGATTATAAAGGGGTATGAATGCTTCTGTATTATTTTGTTAAGAACACATTTGTGTAGATATTTGTGCTTTCTTCCAATTTCTTTTACATCAATTAAGGGAATACTAATCAGTATTTAAATTGAGATACTAAAAGGATGTTCCCAAGGGACATTGACCTATTCTAAATTTACAATGTGTTTGTGATTGTACAAGTGATAGTTATATCATGTAAGGCGTATTTATTACCTGGTTAGTGTTTCATTTGGACATGATATATGACTTGTGTCAAGTGGACAAAGTGTGGATTGTGATGGTTATCCTTGGTTGTCAACTTGACTATATCTGGCACTAACTACAATCCAGAAATGTGACCCAGGTCTTGAGACTGTAAGACAAGGCTTTTGATCTGGATCTTGAGGAAGGGTGTTCATAAAAAGCTATCCTAGTAAGAATTGTCCCAGACATAGTGGTAGACACCTTTAATTCCAGGAGACAAAGACAAGAAGATCTCTTAAGTTCTAGGTGAAAAAACGCTTAAGTCCAGGTGTGGCTGGTACATGCCTTTAGTCCCAGCATTCAGAGACAAAGCCATGTAGATCTCTGAGTTCAAGGTCAATCCACAGAGCAAGTTTCAGGAAAGCCAAGCTTAGGCAGTGAAGGAGTTGGAAAACAGAAAGCTGGTGATAATAGAACAAGGGGGCCATGTTCCAGCCCCAGCAAGCAGCAGAACTCAGCAGCTTTAGCCACATGGCTCTGGCTTTAGAGTCAAGAACTGAAGGAACTTATGAGGCAATTAATGCTGCTTAGCTGGAGCTAAGAAATTAGCAGTGATTAAGAAGAGACCAGCATCACTGAGATGAAATCTGGGAAGTGTTTTCTGAGAGCACAAAGAAACTGTGTCCCAGAGACAGCCAAAGTTGTACTTCATGTTGCAGCTGCACTTGGTAATGTGTAAGAGTTACTCAGGTGGTACTGGTTTTGAAGGCATGAAGGTGTCACGAAGAGCAGCCGAGCACTTCACGGAGAGGCTTGGCACGGTGAGAGGCCAGGGAAGGCCATTGGTGAAGGTGCAGCCTCAGTTGCAGTTGATGGTGCAGGACTGAAGAGGTCATGCAAAGAAGTTGAGGCTTGGCACCATGAAGAAAGCCTATGAGAGGCTACTGGAGAAGCTTAGCTGCAGCAGAAGACCCTAGTATATTGGAGATGCCAGTACCATGGGATGACCACCAAGAGATTCTAGAGCTGTGGGATACCTGCCAAAGAAAGCTGCTAACAGGGAGTGAAAACAGCCCAGGAGAAAGAAGTTGGTTGCAGTCAACAAAGATGAAAGGAGTTGGAGACCTGAAGAACGCTTTGACATCAGACATGGAGATGCAGAGTTTGGATTTTGCCCAACTGGTTTGGGGTCTTGTTTGTTCCTATATTTCCTCACTATGACATTTTGGAATGATAATGTATATCCTGTGATATTTAAGGTATGTGATCTGCTTTTCAATTTTGATTTTTATAAGTAATTACAGGTAAGTGAATGAATTTTAGAAAAGACTTTGAACTTTGGACTTTTAACATTGTTGAGACTGTCATAGACTATGGAACTTTCGAAGTTGGACTAAATGTATTTTTCATTATGCTTTGGATATGGCCCTATAGACTCATGTGTTTAAACAATCTTACGGGGGCCAGGGAATGGAATGTGGTGGTTTGAATATGTGTGGCCCAGGGAGTGGCACTATTAGGAGGTATGGCCTTGTTAGAGAAAGTGTATCACTGTGGGGGTGGACTGGAAGACCCTCCTCCTAGCTGCCTGGAAGCCAGTCTTCTCCTGTCTGCCTTTGGATGAAGATGTAGGACTTTCAGCTCCTTCAGCCCCACATCTTAGACACTGCCATACTCCCACCTTGACAATAGTGCACTGAACCTACGAACCTGTAAGTCAGCCCTAATGAAATGTTGTCTTTATAAGAGTTGCCTTGTTCATGGTGTTTGTTCACAGCAGAAAAACCATAACTAAGACAGAAGTCTATTTTAAAAGGTATAAAGAAAGTAGCAACTTTTGATGGAAAGAGAAAATTGGACAGATAACTATGAGGGTCCCTAAAGACTAAAACCTCAGAAAGAGTACAGTACACCCTCCTTGTCTCCCTCTCTTTCTACCTCTCTTTCTTTCTCATTCTCATGACTGCTGGATTTCTTTGAGCCAGGGTCTCACACTCCAGCCTGGAATTCACTGTGTAGCCCAGGTTGCAACATTCCTGTTTCAGCCTCAAGCGTGCTGAGATTACAGATGAGAACCTTCATGCCTGGGTTCAGAGTATTACTTTAAAAATATTTAAGAACATTTACTGAACCAAAAAGAGACAGGGCTAGAGTTCAGTGGCTAAAAGCACTGGCTGTTCTTCCAGAGGATATAGGTTCAACTCCCAGCACCTATGTGGCAACTCACAACCGTCTGTATGTAGCTCCAGTCCTATGGTGTGGCACTGTCTTCTGGCATCCAAGGGTACCAGACATGCACATGGTGCATAAAGCATGCAAACAAAATACCCATACACAGAAAATTTAAAAATGAAGACATATATATTTAGGGACTGGGGATGCAACCTAGTGATTGTGCTTACTCAGCATGTACAAGCCCATGACCAATTGTTGGGATCAAATTAAATAGGAAACGGAATACCCATACTTAGGAAGAACTCTGAATATGTATCTAGGACACATATTGACTTAGAATGATGAGCTAAGACACAATCACATGGCTGGGAACTCTTATGGGAGAGTGAGGATTGAACCTCAAGGCCAGGGAAGGAATATTAGCTTAGCTCCAGGTGTTTTAGGATGTCCAAGATAAATGCAGCAACAAACCTCAGGTCTTAAGAAAGATCCTGAGCCGAGAGTTTTATAGGAAGAAAACCTACCAGGCACAAAGGACAGTGACTGTTCTCAACATGTAAGATTCAGGGAGTTGAGTCCCTGTGAATGTGGGCCTGCCAGAAATGAAGCCAGAATAGCGAGACAGCAACTGAGAGCCTAGCAGGGAAAACTGAATATAGAACCATGTGCAGAATTAAGGTAGAGTACGGAATGATAGGGAGCAGGTTTTGTATTCACCGACCATCTACCCTGACAATATAGATAGAGTAGGACCTACTTTAAAAAATAAAGGAAAATACAGACACAGGTGAGAAAGTGTGACATCTACTGATCCAGTTGATTGCCACCAATCCAAATGGTGGCACTGCTATTCTGAGCCTTCTGTGAAAGCCTAATAATTCTTAATTTGAACCAGAATATCAGAATGAACCAACAAGTTCTTTTATCTTTTTTGTTGGTTTGTTTGCTTTTCTGAGACAGGGTTTCTCTGTAAACCAGGCTGTCCCCGAACTCATAGAGATCACCTATCTCTGCCTCCTGAGTGCCAGACTAAAAGTGTGTGCTACAACTCCTGGCTGAGTTATTTGATCTTTAAAAATAGATATGTACATCCTTCGTGTTTTGAATTTAGGTTTTGAAGTACCAGTTCCCATATGAGAAACCAAGGAGTGTTGAGGACTGAGTCGGAGTCTGTGGTGTGAGATGTGGAAGGTGATCCAGAAACCAGATCATATCAGACAGGAAGCTGCCAAACATGATGGGTCATCTCAAAAAGATTCAAGTGCCAACAGAAGAGGCTCCCAGAGGCCAAACATGAAGCACACCAAACTGCAAATAACAGAAACCCATAAAATATGTCAAATACATATGTGCTGAATGCATGCATATATGTAAGTCCAAGATAAGCAAACCAAGTTACCTTTGAGTGTTTAAAGAAAACTGTTAGCTTGTAAATACAGGAGAGAACTGGGCACTTGCTTTGGCCTTTCCCAACAGAACAGCATTACTGATTAATCAAATAACAGAGGATGCATTTTTAAATTGAATTCTCTTGTAAGTAGATTAAGGAGTAACAGAATAGACTAGTTTATAGACCACAGTGACGTAATGGAGCTGGGCGGCCAGCGTCAGCACCTGCTTAAGTCACTGACACACAACCAGCCATCAGAGGCTTCTTGGTGTATCATCACCATTGCAGTAATCTGTGGGATCAAGCCTGAGCCTCACCAAAATTTCAACCTAGCTGCCGGTTTGCAGGAGCTACAATGAGCAGAGAAGCATGTTAAATAAACCACACCAGGAACAAGTGAACAGGCTAATTCACACTGAATTAGCCCGCAGAAACTGTGGCTTGAGCACGCTGGCTTCTGGGGCCTTTCGCAGATGAACTGTTTGGATAAGTTTGTAGGGGAAACTGTGGGCACAAAAAGATTCAAAAGACATAAAAGAGTTTTTAAATTGGCAAAGCAAAACTTTCCTTTTTAGAAATGTCGATTGGATAAAATCCATAGAAGGAAGTGATTTCCAAAGCTGTAAATAGTGACTTTGGGGCCGAGGGAGACAGTTATGATCAGCACAGACCACAGAGCAAGCTTGGGATGCAGTCAGCAGAAGTTGTTTCTTGAGCTGGGAATGCTTCAGAGCAATCCATTAAGCTCTGTGTTTATTTTGTTTTTAAACATTTTTATTTCATTTCATTTCATTCACAAAGGGGCTTTAAAATATATACATCCTAGCTGGGAGTTGATGGCTCATACCTTTAATCCCAGCACATGGGAGGCAGAGGCAGGCGGATCTCTCTGAGTTTGAAGCCATCTCGGTCAACAGAGCAAGCTCCAGGACAGCCAGGGTTGCTACACAGAGAACCCCTGTCTTGAAAAAAGGAAAACACACACACACTTTAGTCTAACAATTCTGTGACTAAGGATGTCTATAAAATAATCTCGGGAGCTGAGCACAGCAGTTAAGAATACCGGCTGGTTTTCCAGAGGACCAGGGTTTGATTCCCAGCACCCACACAGAGGCTCACAACAATCTATAACTCCAGCTCTAGGACATCTTATGTCCTCTTCTGGACTCCAGGGTTATCAGGGACACACACGTGGAATAATGAAGTATCAGAGAATAAGACAAACCGTATTTGAACACACCAAGGTGAGCATGTCCACTACAGCATTGTACTTGGGAAGGAATTGAGAGCGAGGAGAAGCAAATGCCTGTTTGATAAGGACTCCAAGCAACTCACGGGGCCTCCATACAATGGAATGTTACGGAGCCATGGAAACTGAGACAGCTCTATATGGCTTCCAAACATAGTGCATGTCCCTTCCCAGCCCTCCTGCCCGCCAAGCATACCATTAAAGATACAAGGAGCAAGTGTATATCATTATTTTTATCAAATGTGAGAAGGAAAAGAGCATCTTCATGGGAGAGTATTTGAAAGGCTAAATAAGAAACGGCCAAACTCATTACCTCTGAAGGTGGAGAAGGACTGAGGAGGGGCTCAAAGGCTGTGGATTTTCTACACTTTTATATTTCAATGGTACACCCGTGTTTTATTCGTATGTTTTTAAAGGCCAACTGTTCTTTTGTTTTGTTTTGCTTTCTGTTTTGTTTTGTTTCTTCAGATTTGTGTTCCTTTATCAGCATCTCAGTGAGTGGGTGATAGGTCACAGGAAGTGAAATTTCTTAAAAGAGAACAGATCATTCTGCGTGTATGAGAAAATGGCGTGTCTTTGGCAGGGTTCTCTAAAGAAACAAAACTGGCGGTGTGAGCATCTGGTGCTGGCCCTCTCAGCTGGGCTTCAGGAGACAGCGGGATTCAGAGCAAGCAGGCTCTGATGCCAGTGAGGGACTGGGCCTGCCAGCAAAAGTACAAGCCAGCTTCCCTCTTCTGTGTCTCTTATATGAGCTGCCAGCAGGTATGTCCCAGAGTGAAGGTGGATCTTCCCAAATCAAACGATATAGATTATTAAAGGCGAACCTTCCCACTTTAAGTGCATTAAGAAAAATCCTCTCAGATGTACACAGCTCCTTGGGTTTCAATTGATTCCTAATAGTCAAGTTGACAACCAAGAATAGCCTTCTCATGGAGTTGACCTCTGTATCACTAGCAGCCCGAGTTGTTGTAGAGCTGGTAACTTCAAGTCTGGGGCTGCATTTGAAAACCCCAAGTTCTAACAATGTCTTCCTTCTGCTCTTGTTACAAAAGCATGCATTTCTGCAGCTCACTTTGTGAAGGAGTGCAGTCAAAAACACAACACTTGCTGTAGATCTACCAAGCATTTGTGAAGTATTCTATTCACTTGCTGGCTTTCTTCTGAGTGTGTGGTTTGCATCAAAACCAAGGTAGACACTGGGATACAACAGAGAACATGACAGATAAGTCCCTGTCCTCACAGACCTGATCATATAACTTAATCATGTTCTTTACTAAGTATAGTTTGCTTGCCAGCAAGATGATTTGGACTTCTCAGTGGCATATGGATCATATAGAGTAAAAAAGGAATTTGCTGATGGATATAAGAAGCCACATATGAACCACATACATTTTAAATCTTAAAATAGCAGCTTATTATAGTCTGTTATAAAGTTAAGGTTGATGTTGTAGGAGCCGTACAGATGGCTCCCAATGATTCTACTTCCTGGTGTCTACACCCTTGGAAGACTCTGTCCTTTGGAGTGTGAGCTGGTCCTAATGGGCTTGATTCTAATAGAGAAAACATTGGAAAGTCAATGGGACATCATTCCCAGATTAGGTTAAAACAACTGTGACCTCCCATCTTCTTTTCACGCTGTCTTAGCCTTCTCTCTCACACTTATTTGGCAAGAGGCCTTCATGGAACATGGCATGAGACCGAGGCAACCTCTGACCAGTCAGCGATCAGCAGGGATCTGGGGTCCTGGGTTCTACGTTGTGTGGAAGACCAAAGCATACGTGCACTGGACACAGATCTGGAGCCAACTGAGACTTGCTGTAACTATAGCAGCCTAGCAAATATGGGAGGTTTGATCTTGAGAATGGCTTGGTGTGTGTGAAGCTGCACCTGGGGAAAGAGATGGTGATGAATGCTGTTGTAAGCTTTCAGTGTGGGGATGCTTGTTACCAAGCAACAGGCAACCAATATGGTTGACTAGGCAATCATTCCCCTTTGAAAGTAGATCACATAAGGCAAGGCAAGGCCTTTGGGAGCATCATTTCTCACATGGGCAAATGTAGCACAACCATGACAGGATGCATTGTGTCACTTGGCTTTGTTTCATCTTTCCAATGGCCTAACTTTGCTTGAGAAAGCCTAGTTGAAAAGAGACTTTTAAAAAATCTTTTAAAAAATTCTTGTAACTTTTTCTGGTGATGAATTTTTTTCAAATTCATTTGTCTTGAAAAACTTTAATTTGAAAGTAATTTCGTTAATAATCATTCTAGACATAGATGTTATTTTGTAGAAATAATTATTTTCTGTAGTCATCTGTTTGTCTTTGCTGTCTGCATTCCTTTACTTTTATGTAGATTTTTCTCCATCATTTAGCTTTTGGTTGCAGGATAAGCTGCTACTCAAGTAAGATCTAGTATTCTTCCATCTGCAGCCACACCCCCTTCTGCCTTCCTGTGCGTGCGCATGCATGTGGCTGGAAATACATATTGTTATATTCAAATTATTGCTCTGAAAGCTTTACATGGAATCCTTGTATTTCTCCCTGAATGAAGACAAAAAGGAATTCTGTTTTAGGACATAAATCACGTAACTATTTTTAGTAGTTTCTATTTGGAAAAGATTTTTTTTGCATTAATTTTTGTAGACATTTCAGATTAGTAGTTCATTGAAAACTGTAGACAATCCATATTTGGAGACCTTGAATTAAAGGGGACACCCCAAAAGACAGTGTGAAACAGTGGGAAGATGACATCCTTGAAAAGGAAAGGTTTTTGTGCACCTGTTTACTTTGTTATCGAGGTTTGGCTTTGCCTTGTTTGAAATGAAATATGAAATGATGCACAGATTACTTTGACTGAATCAGGAGGACAGGCTTTCTGAATCATAGAGGGAAAGACAACCACAACAGAGAGCACATTACATCTCCTCCTGAAATATTTAAGGAGATAAGCAGGAAAATGGTCTCAGAAGAACATGGTAATTATTTATATCATCTACAAAAGGATGGAAAAAAAGAGAGCTGATGTCAAATGAACACTTTGGGATGAAGCAGCCGCCAGGCCTGTGCTAGCCTTTGGATTTCATAAAGCGTTTGCCCGTTCCCAGCTGCAGCTTGCAATCTACAAAATATCTCTAAAACAGCAGCAGCAACAACAATAAAATAATCACACAGGGGTTTAATAAAAATAATCACAAAGTATGTTTATGCTTTGTTTTGTTTTATCAGCAACCTTAAAAAGATACATACCTCCAGCGTACAGGAGGACCTAAGACTCGGGCCTCTTGTGTGGTGTGACCTTAAATTGCTTCTGACATCAGGTAGGGCTCTGGAAAGGACTAGGTGTCCAGTAGGTGTAATGTGGAGTGGGGGAGGTGTTGAACTTGTGGCTTTGTGCATGTTAGGCAAGCGTTATGTGGATGAGCTGCACCCCAGCCCTGGGATGAGGAATCTCTAGAAGCCCTGTAACCATTCGGTGAGCCTTCTCATGGCACGGGCAAGTCCAATCTAGATAGTCCCCTTGGGTTCACCCCTCTGCTGTTTTCTAGAGAAGAGGGGTTCTGGCAAAGACCGGGCTCCCTGAGGCATAGGCATGGGGAGGTCAATGCTGCATTTGCAGTGATGAGATTTTTCTACTTTGGGTAAATAATCCCAACAGATCTTCCCCATAGACATTCAGGACTAAAGCCTGGAAGTCTAGCCACAGGCCTCTCCTGAGGCAAAGACACACAGAGCCAGCCAGAGTGGAAAGGGAAGGAGGAAGCAGAGAGCCCAGCTACCTGTCTCAAAATGTTTTCCTCAGAGTGGTTTCTGAAATGAAACTCCTTGCATTATCATTCTCCTATTAGAATCAAGGCAACTGACACAGGGGCATAAAAACTAAAGACCCCAGCTAGATACCTGAGAGCTGGCCACCCTGTTGTATCATAATACCCCTCCTTTGCAATTCCCAATCTCTGTTCCAGTTTCAATCTCCCTTGCTAATTGAGTCGAATGCTTCATAGAGTCCCCACACAGAATTCTGGAAACATTTGAAGGGTTTATTTATTTATTTATTTATTTATTTATTTATTTATTTAAGCCAGACCTTTAATCACAGCATTTAGGAGGCAGAGGCAGGCAGATTTCTATTACTTTATGTCTAACCTGGTCTATAAGGGAATTCCAGGCAGGTCAGATCTTGACTCAAAAAGAAAACAAAATCATTACATTTTTATTTATTCAGAGTGTGTCATAGGTGCCTGTATGTGTGAATCTGTGTATGTGTGTGGGTGTGTATGTGTGAATCTGTGTGTGTGTGTGCGTGTGTGTGTGTATGTGTGTGTGTATACACATGCATGCACATGTGTGTGCCTGAGCACTTTCTTGAGTTTTGGTGTGCATGTGGAGATTAAAGAGCACTGTCAGGGTCAGTTCTCTCCTTCCACCATATGGCTCCTGGAGACAACGCATATTGCTAGGCTTGGCAGCAAGTACGACTACTGCACCATCCTGCCAGCCAGGGAGTCCCATTTGAAAGCTGTGGATCTATACAAGGCTGACTTATTTGTAGTTGTCAAATTTACTTCACTCTGTGACACTGTACAGCAGGCCTTACAGGGATTCGGGGATAAATTACACTGTTTGTTCTTCCTGACTCTCTGTATTCTCACACAGGAGAAGGCAGATTTCTAACAGTCCCAGGACCTAAGGGGCTACCGTTAGGCGCAAGGTGAAAAATCTCACAGACACAATTACCTTCCACAGACATCACCAAGGAGGTACTTTGTGGGGCCCCAATTCTTCCTATGGACTGGCTGTCTGGGGAAAGGCTGATTAGTGAACTACTGGCATGTGGGTGAGTCTTTTATCTTTCTAAGTGTCATCTAGCTGGCAAGGCTTTCCCCCATGGTCTCCAAAAGTAATTGGTCAGTTGCACCTAAACAAGGGAAGGAAGATAGAGAGTACTAAGAGTTATTACTGTATCATTGTGTGAATGACGGGTCTCCTTGGCCGGCAAGGGAGTACCCTTGTTAACTTGTTAGTTTGTATGTTCTAGACATAGACAGATAGGTATGCATTCTCATTCACCTAATGCTGACCTGTGAGAGAGAACAGTATGTACCAGTGTGCTTTACTGTTCAGACTGACAAACAGCAGTATAGATGTGGGCTAACTTGCTCTGACATAATAACCTTACCTCTGAGTCAGGCAGAAAAGTTATGGGAGCTATGGGAGTCCTTCCAAAGTGTTCTCATCCATCCTATTAGCGGAGGCCTGAGGTCATGAGTGGGAACACATTCCTATCATTCCAATTCTGATTGATTAGTGCTGAAGTCACTGCTAACTAGTGATTGCCAGTTCCCACAGTTACACGGCTCAGTGGGTGAACAAGGCCTGAATTAAGCAAACTTGAGCCTATGGACACACGTTGTTCTAGTTGCAATGGCGGGAAAAGGGAACCGAAACCAAACACAAATGCAGAACACCAAATGAGATCAGGCTGAAGGAGTGGAGACTGCCGGAGTGTGGGTCCTGGCAGTGCCTGGGTACCGCCCCTCCCTGTGTAGTTGCTTCGGCCCAGTCTCCATAGTCCACTCTGCCTCTGCAGTTCCCCTCATCTCCTACTGCCTACCTGTGATATCCCACACCAGTCTCCATTCCTTTCTCCATACATCTCACTTTTCATAGCTCCCGTGACCAGGTATGGAGAGAACATTCTGTTTAGGCAAGGCAACATTTTCAGGGATGTTTAGTTTCTTTCTGCAATTCTCGGACAGAGACTGGGTAGCCTATTAGAGTCTCAGGAATATTTGGATGGCATCAGAAGTAAATACTGCTTTTCTGTTTGTGGCTCCTTGAGTACATCCAAACAACTAATGGGAAAGGTTCTCTTTGGGCTTTACATAAGGTCGAGTGGCTCTGCTGTCAATAATATCGAATGGCACTTCTTGCCAACTTTCCACTTGGTGGAAGAACTTTCCTAAAGATGTACATTGTGAAGCAGTCACAGACCAGCAGTGCCTGGGCCAAATCCTGATTAAAGTCTTGCTAGGACTCCTTTGCCAATGCTGTCCTGTATTTCCACCTGTTGGAAATATAACTGCCTGTCAGTGCTGGAGAATGTCAGCACCTTTCAGATGTCACACACATACTGTCCCCCTTCTACAATGCCAGCAGTCAAACGTGTTAAAACTTCAAATGTCCAAAAATGGGAGCGACTGGATCTTCCTGCATTTTAAGGTAGAAGCAGTTACATGGGATAGGGAGAAAGTTCTATAAAGACTGGTAATAACATTATTCATGCTTTAAACACAAGGGCCCTTCCAACTCTGCCTATGTTCCAACCTCAAGCTGTATTTCTAATACATCCTTTAACTTCATAGACATCTGCAAAAATCTGCAGATGTTTGAATGGAAAATAAAATGTTTCAAGCCTCAAGTTGACACAAGTCATACTTACCACGGAAAGGAAAGAGTCTCCATCGCCACAGTTCCTTCAGAGAAGGTTTTGAATTTCCTAGATATGACTACCACAGATGTTAGAGGGACCATTCCACAAGGAAAGCAGAGTGTTGGTGAAAACTTATGCCTTAAAGTTAAACAGAAACTGCGAGGAGTGGCCAGACAAACGTCTATAGAATTGACTTACTAATTTTAATTGAGTCTAACGTTGGAAACTCAAATACATTTACTTGCTTGTTCTTTGGTTTCTGGTGCTGAGTTTTTCTTTTCAATTTTTCTGGCAGTTATTTGTGGGATCTATTCTTGTGAAAATGCTCTGATTTAACATGGCTGTCAGTAACTTGACCCTGGTAAAGTAGTAGAGAGAGCATGTCTGAGGAATCAGGTGGCCTCGGCTTTACTCTGACACTGTTCCTTTCCAGGTTGGTGACACAGGCCATGCCTCTTTGGCATTGTGGACTTCTGTTATTTCATTTAATCAGTGGGCATAAAAAACCCTGATCTCTTGCCTCCTCATGTTGTAAAGATTAACTAAGGTCCTATTTGTTAAATCGTTTTCCAGCTCTGAAGTGCTACACAGTATATGATATTCCATCCATCGTTACCTCAGAATTCCTTTCCCATTACACAGCCTCAGATGCATTATTTAGGAAAAGTGCAGACTTGAATGCCATATGGAGTCCTGTTGACACTGCAGATGTTGGTTAATTTTAGATTCTAAAGAACAAAAGGACAGAAGTACTACCAGGCAAATCAGCCCTTCTTTGGCTTTTTCTTCGAAGTCTCCTATTATCTGAACACTGAACTAAAAATGGCAGGCTAAATATTATAGAAAATTACATCATTTGAGGCATTGAAATTCTGTATAGTCAAGCTCCTTTTGCAGAACACATGTTTATTCCCTGCTAAGCACATGGCCAATGAATTTAATGTTGTAAAATTAATTACAGTTAGGGTGTTTTGCAGACCTAAGTAAAAGAATTTCAGCTTTTAGCTTTGAATACCAGTCAAGAGAAACAGGACAAACTCAGAAGAACCCAGAAAGCTCTGCAAGGCATCTGGGTGGCTATCTGCTCTCTTGAATTTAGGGAAGACTGAACTGAGTTCAGTGAATTTCTTCGCAGAAGGCCAGGCCTGACTGATGTCTATGTGCTCATGGGAGTCACTTTTACGGCCTGCTCATTTTGACAGTTCTGTCCTGCTCAGGTGTTCCTCCTGTAGAAGACATGCCTTTTCCAGATCCATTCGACTCTGGTTGCACATGCAATAGATGTTTTAGTAAAACACAGCAGGCATCTGTTACTCTATCTTTTATTTGCATGACTATTCGCAGAAATGTAACTTAAACATGTTAAGTATTTTGTATGATGATTTTTTAAAAATGGAGACAATGAAACAAAGGATATTTCATACCAGAGCCTGTCCAGTCAATTAGTCAGTAGGTTTGAAATGATCCAATTAATGTTCTGAGCCTACATTTTAAACATCATTTTCTAAGTATTAATTTTGTCCTAAGACTGGTCATTTCTATCTTAATGACTCAAGACACTGCAGAATAGCACTCTAGTTAGAAATATATTCCTTTCTTTCTTTCTTTCTTTCTTTCTTTCTTCCTTCCTTCCTTCCTTCCTTCCTTCCTTCCTTCCTTCCTTCCTTCCTTTCTTTCTTTCTTTCTTTCTTTCTTTCTTTCTTTCTTTCTTTCTTTCTTTCTTTCTTTCTTTCTTTGAGTCAGGGTCTTGATGTGTAGCCCTGGCTGTCCTGGAACTCACAGAGATCCACCTGCCTCTGCTTCCCAAGTGCTGGGATTAGAGGTGTATGCCACTAAGCCCAGCACAGTTTCAAATGGATTAGTGTTTTGCCTTTGAAAAATTTGATCTAGCAGAGGCAGAAACCCAGGTTTAGTGGCTTATGCCTCTAATCTTAGCACTAGGAAGCCACAGAAGAGCCAGCTAGGCTATAAACAGAGTTCCAAGTCAGCTTGAGCTATATATTTCTTGAGATATTACCTTTAAAAATTGCAGAAGAGAGGATATAGAGATGGCTCAGTTGTTAAGAGAAGTTTTTGCTCTTGTGGAGACCCCAGTTGGACTCCCAGAACTCACATGGGTGTTTTGCAGCCACCCATGACTCTAGTTCCAGGAAATCTGGTACCTTCTTCTGACTTCTATAGGCACATGGTACACATAAACACATGCATACTCATATACATAAAATGCAATAAATCTAAATAAATTTTAATCATAGAAGATATTTCAACTTGTGTTTTAGAAACTATAACTTCAAACCACACTGCCTTCTGGTTTGAAAATATTGAGGGTAAATTCAAAAGGTAAGCTTTTGACACTACCTAATTTAGACTAACTTTTCAGTATTAAGATTCCTATGGGTCTGGAGAGATGGTTTAGTGGCTAAGAACACTTGTTGCTCTTGCAGAGGACCTGAGCTTGGTTTCCAGTACCTATGTCAGGGAGCTCACACTGCCTGTAATCCTAGTTCTGGGATCCAACACCCTCTTCTGGCATTCATGAGTACCTACACTCATGCACATACATTCACGCCGATACACACACATTAACAAGAAAGAATAATGCTACCAGCCCTCACTCTGTCCAGTGCAGACTACGGCTTTCTAGTACAAATGGCCTAGTAAGTCAGGCTTGACTGGGTTCTTTGTTACACAGTTGTATATATCTGGAACGGAACTGCAGACCTCCAAGTGTTCTTCCCATGTGAACTTTGAATCAGTTCAGATGATTATAGGCTAGAGCCAGAAACAGAGTCAAACAATTTCATTCACTACTAAAGGTGAACTACTAGACCTTATCCCGCAAATATCCAGGAATAAATCTGCTCAGATTATTATTTGTTTCCTTCAGTCATTAGCTTTACCAGTGTGCTGGATCTATGTATAGACTTCCAGGGAAGAGAAAGAGAACTCTGGTTTGGTGTCAATCCCTGGGTATGGCCCAATGGTAGCCTCACTCTTGGCAAGAATAGAGGACTCTGGGAATTAATTGGGGGATTAATGGCAACAACAGGAGTCTAACTCACAGAACTCACCTAACAGAAAATCGTGTTAGACAAACTGGCCTAGTGAAAAAGGGAGATTTAGGGCTGAGGAAATGGCTCAGTCAGTTAAGCACTTGCCACATAAATGTTAGGCTGAATTTGGGTCTCCAGTGTCTACACAAGAGCTAAGCACAGGGGGCACATCTGTTACACTCGTACTGGGGAGGCAGAGATGAGCAGGCTCCTGGAGCCTGCTGTCCAGAGGCCCTGTGTAGTGGCTCTTCCTGGTTGTCAGCTTAACTATATCTGGAATGAACTTCAATCCAGAATTGGAAGGCTCACCTGTGATCCTAATCTGGAGGCCAAGAGATAAAAGCTTCTGACCTGGGTCTTGGCATGGAGATCTTGAAGCATAGTGGCTATGAATTCCAGAAGATTAAGACAGGGAGATCTCTGAGTTCAAGGTCATCTGGGATTAAAGGCGTGTTGGCACACACCTTTAATCTGGGCCACACCCTCTGCTGGAGACCTACGTAAGGACATTGGAAGAAGGAAGATTCACTCTCTCTTCTTTGCCTGCTTGCCTTGTGGGACTGAGCAACTGCTAGATCCTTGGACTGCCATCCACAGCTGCTGCTGACCATTGTTGGGGAGTTGGACTACAGACTGTAAGTCATCAACAAACTCCCTTACTATATAGAGACTGCCCATAAGTTCTGTGACTCTAGAGAACCCTGACTAATACACCCTGTTTCAAAAAAAAAATCAGGTGGAGAGCTGTCAAGGAAGGGTACACATCTGTCCTACACACACACACACACACACACACACACACACACACACACGCGCGCGCGCGCGCACACATACACACACACACACACACACACACACACACACACACACACTGAAGTGAAATAGAAGGGCAAATTTGTTGGCCCACTGTGTATGTCACTGCGAGGGTGGGGCTGGAGGAGCATTAAGATTAAGAGCTTTACTTGGTTTCCAGTCTCTCACTCTGCTTCATGCCTGCAGTTAGCTCTCGGCATCCTGCTCCTGCTGCCACGCCTGCCTCTGGCTGCCATGCTACCCACCATGGTAGACTCTAATCCTCTGAACCCGTAATTCCAAATAAACTTCTTCCTTCTACAAACTGCCTTGGTCATGGTGTTTAATTACACCGACAGAAGAGTAACTAATAGAGCCAATATGGTTGCTTTAGAATACATCGATCAAATGAAGCTTGATCCAGGCCTCTTACACTGTACCCAGGACCTACCCAACCCTCTTTATGCACTTTGAAATTCAACATCTTTAATGCTGGTTTTACTTTTAAGCATTTTCAATTAAGCTTCTTTAATATTAGTTGCATTCTTGGGCTAGCTTTCCCTGTATGTGTCCAAATTACTCCAGTTTCAATGGGGACTCAGCTTAGAATGTCTAGACTCACCCATTGTAGCCAAAGGAATCGTGCATATTATGTGGTTTAGTCCATATGTTCACTCCTGCTGTAAGGAAGTAGGGGCTAGGGTTGGGATGTCACTGTTCTCAAGGCTAAGAATAAGGAACCATGATCCCACAAATAAAATAAGGGTAGTCAATAAAGTGACCCTCTCTACAGATACTCAGAGACCAAGAAGACAATTTCACCATTCGTCATTTTTCACTGATTGGATTCTGAGCATATCCTAGGGTTAGCATCCAAGCCTTGCCAGGTAGAGGAGGCTATATACTAGCCAAAGGTGAGTAGAATGTTTAAGTGAAACATTTCATCAGAAAAAGATAGTCTCTGCTATGAGGAAAAGAGACTTGGCCATAAAAAAACCATCATAAACTATGTGCCCCAGGGCAAGAGTGGGACTAATGCTGGTGGGGTCAGGATTCATTTAAGTCTTCAGTTGCAAACCTAGCATCCCTATCTGATACCTCATTTCAGAGAGGCATTGCACAGGGAATTAAGAGTTTAAAATCCAAGTTCCACCCTGCTACTGCGCACGGCTGCTCAGGAGGTAAAATGTGGGGAGTTTGACTGTGTTTATCCCAAACCACTGGGCGGGTGCTGGGCTTCAGGGAAACTCAAAGACACCACTCTGAGAGTGGGAAAGCACCATCTGAGATATGAGAAAGCCAAAGCCGGTATTCCCTGGCTTCTGGGCCCCCAGTCGCTGCTGGAGAACCCCACAGAGAAGTCTGGAACAAAGTGTGGGGGTTATAGATCTGCAGCAGGGCCAGAACTGGGGCCTCTCAAACTCCTGAACATCTAGGTGTTGCTGAGTCTTGAGGAGTTGAGAGCAGAGTTGGGCCCGCAGGTTGAGGATGGCGTCTAGCTCAGAGCCGGGAGGGTTTGGGGAGGGGCGCTCCTGCTTAGCTCAGTGGTGATTGTCCTTAGCTTGGTGGTGGTTGTGGCTGGAAGCTCAGAGAGACCTTCTACAGGAGATCATGTTCCCCGTGATGGATCTTGATGAAAGAGACAGTCCACGGTTCTAAACTGTTTATTGACTGTTCATTGTGGAAAATGGATGCACACCACACTGTACCAACTTCTCAGGGTGGACCCAAGATTAAATACCTTTTTCAGGGAGAAATGTCTGGAAGGGAAGATTATGATCTTCCCTTCAGGGTCTTTTGGTACCTCATTAGCATGGAGAACTCTGTTCTGGGGCTACATGACCACAGGTCACATTTTCTTATGTGGAGAGTGTAGCGTGTGTTCCAGGCCAGGAATCTGGCAGAAAGTGGGGACCCGCCTAAGCCTCAGGTGTGCATCCACCAAGTCTCTGGATCTCAGGCTTGCTCTACTTTACCAAGCTTCCTGGCATGGTTTACTGACCCAAATCACTCTAAGTATTCTTTATTGAAGCAAAGGCAGTTTCAATGTTTTTTAATTTCCTTGTTGGAGAAAATACAAAGATGTCATTTCCAGGTCAAGAATGAGGAAGTACTCTTAATGGAATGTCAAAGTTAATCCTTGAAAAGCCGAGATTCTGATTTGGTAATCTGGTCACACCATCTCAGAACACTCTTTCAAAAATTCTTATTGAAGTTTACTACAGCCAAGGAAACTTCTGGGAATTTATCTGGAGCCTATTCTTGCTTATATACATACCAGATTATTTATTGCAGGATTGTTTGTAATAAACAGAAAAGACTGGAAACAATCCAAGTGGTAATCAATAGGGGGTGGTTAAATAAACTAGGGCATACCCTGTAGGGTGATACTATACAGCTGTCGAAAGAATGAGTAAGTTCTGTTCCAAAGGACAGGAGAAATCTTACAGTTACAATGCTAGAGGGAAAAGCAGGGTGTAGATACTATGGGAATGCAACCTGCCACTTCTCATGTAGGAAGAGAAGAGAAAATATACACAAGAAGAGCTTGTATTTGGAAAAACATGGAAAGCACACAAAGGAAAGACCTAACTAGCTATCTCAGCCCATAAGGGTGAGGGAGAACTGAGTAGCAGGGATGGGAGGAAGGACACTACACTACACCTTTTTGTTTTGATTCCTGACACATGAGAGTATTGGTTGATAAGTCATGAATCCACACCAAAAAAAGAAAAAAAAAAGCTTAAGACAAATCATTCAGAGGTGTAAGGTAATTTCATAAACATTATAGATGCTCTTAACTAAAAAAAAAAATCAAATCAATGATCCAAGGAATATTGTTTATGAAGAGTCAAGTAGCCACTGCTGGAGATCTCTATACCATACTGGCTCTCATTCTGCACACTCTGTTCTTTCCAATATCATCAGTCTCTTGGATTCTTTTTTTTTATGTCGCTCTTTTACCCTTTTCAAGTGAACCGATCAGTCAGTGATTATGGAATGTGCTGGTTTCAATGTGAGTTCAAGACAGTTTGAGCCACACAGGGAAAGCCATTTTATAAAAGACCAAAACAAACACACAAGTGAAGACCACATTTCTTCTAAAATGTGTCTTTCTGCATATAATTATAAATGCTGAGAGTTTGACATCGTGTCCAGAAGTGGGACTCTTGGACACTTCAATGTGTATAGCAGGGGTCCTAGTGTTACACAGCAACTTGTGCACAACTTGTGCTTGGATATTCCACAGACGTGATTACATTATATTTTCTTTCTCATCATGAATTTCTTTTAGGGCAAGGGCTATGTATTGTTCATGTTTTATAATCTCAGCACCTGTCGTGGAGGTGGTACTCAGTAGACTGAATTTTTACTAAATGACTTATATTTGGTAGCTTTCCCTTGCTATCACTGAATCCATCAGTGAGACTGCTCAGTTCATCCTGAAAAGATATCTTGACATTGTCTTTTCAATGCTGTTTTCATCACTACCACCCTGATCCAGAATTTTATCATCTGTAGCCTGGACCACAGCAAGTGGACTGCTTTCTGATCCTTTGCCCCATGAATGCATTCCCTAAAATCAGTTGCACCCCATCTATTGTCTAAGTCCTACTATATCATACTCCTGCTCAAAACTCTCCAAAGGATTATGGTTGCATTTAGAATAAGATTTAACTCTTCACTCAGACCCTCAAAGCTTCACAGTGACCTCATCCAATCTTTGTAATTCTACCAATACTCTGGCTTCTTCCTTGTGTTCCTGCCTTGGGGCTTGTCCATGTCTTTGCCTTCACCGGGGACGCCCTTGGAGCTGTATGCTGGGTGCTTTCTTCTGACCAAACACGTCTCCTCAGGGAGGCTTACCCTGACCACTCCAGGTCCAACAGTGTCCTGAAATATTTGTAGCACCTTTTAACTGTGTGATCAGAATCTTTCCTGCTTTAGATTTGTCATCCTAGTCACACCTATGATGTGTTATATTGTTCATTTTTGTATGTTCTGGTCCTAGTATGGGGCCACAGATAATGGCTTTGAAAATTTGAGTAAGTAAAGGTTTCTAAAATAAATCATGAATATTCATTTTATTTGTTCTGAGAACTTTATGTGACTAATTATAAAACCAAGAACTAATTATAAAAAGGGCAGAGCCTTTCTTTAGAATGGCTTCTAAAGAAACAGTATAGAAACTGCATAAAGAGAGTTAACTGAGGTAACAATTGGGAAAATATGCTTCTAAAAAATGAATAAGTAAATTCTGCCACAGACTCATCTACAGAGCAGGCAATAAGTTAGCGGAAGGGGACAGAAAATGTCCAGATGGTGGGTTTTTACTTGAGCTGCTCAAAATCCACAGGAGACAGAGCTTTCTAGTTACAGTTGTTTTAACAGCCAGTCTCCAAGTGAAAGAACCGAGATCTGGAGATGTTTCTGACGTGGGCTGGAGAGCACAGCAAACAGGCTCCAGGATTTCCCACCAAGGTCCTCTGCTGCAGCCTTCTGCTCTCTCTCCGCAGTGGAATGATGCACACAGGTGCAGCATTCTGGGAAAAGAACACGTTAGAGGGGCCGTCTCCAGGACACAGGGCAAAGGCTTCACCAAGGGAAAGTCCTTTAATTGGGGCTGTAAGAAAACAATTTTCAAACAAAGGAGGCACAATTAGGATAAAAATGTAATGACAAACAAACATAGACATCTATAAAGAGAAGCAGGGATGTCTAGAAGGGGATATTGCTCAGAAGGGGCAATGCTGGAAAAAAAAGTGCTATTTTACAGACAGTTGGGCAGCCCATGAAAACAGGAGATTGAAATAGACAGATCTGGGTTTTCTAAGGAAAATGACAGTGGCAGACTGTGGGTGAATTGGAGCATGAAGAAAGGATTGGTTAGCAGCTTCATGCAACTGTACAAATGAGCTAACTCAGTGAAGACAGGAGAAACCGGAAGACAGAACGTCTGCATGCACTACACCCACATATGGATAAAGACAGACAGGAGAAAGATTCTTGAAACACACACCCACATACATATATACAATCACACAAGTACACATGCACACATACCCCACTCACACATTCATATACATAATGCATATACACACATACATATATACATATATATATACACACACATACACATTCTACACAGTCACACATATACACACATGTACACATTCACATACATTACACACTCACATACATACCCACTCTACACACACTCACACAAGTACACATGCACACATACTCCACACATTCACATACATACACACATATATACACACATTCACACAATTACACACATACATACACACACATACACATTCACATACATACCTATGTACACACACACTCCACATACATACATACACATGCACACATATACACATACACTCACACACAAGTGTGCGCACACACACAGAGGGATGGAGGAGAATAAGACTTGGTAAATGAAAACTACTCTGGGAGGGAAACAGCAGCAGAAAGGGGAGTTTAGCTGTATCTAAGGTAAAGTGTTTGCCATTGGACTGGTTTGGTTTGAGCACCTGTTTGTAACTTCCAGGAAGACAGCTGAAACACATATGAAAATGGAGTCTAGGTTTTGAAATAAGATAAAGGTTGAATGGAGATCTAGATTTTAGAGCTATTTCAATACAGTTTGAGGGAGGGAAGGATGTGGCATCTAGCTAGAGTCCATGCCTAGCATAGGAGGGACTCTGGGTTTGATCCCAAGAACATATATGTATATTCACATATTATATATGATGCTGAATTAAAATTCTTGCTGCCAATGGGCATGGAGCCTTTTCTGAGAGCGACGAAAATATTCAATTTCTTTATAATGATGGTGGTTACAAAGGAATGTATATATCTCAAAACAGAACAAACTAGTACATTTAAAATGAGTGTTTTACAGAATTTTAAATCCCTGAAAAAAGCGCTAAAAACAGCCGAAGTGGAATTCCTCATAAGATATAGCAAGTACTAAATAAATTATTTTATTAGTCATTAATAAATTGATTTGGAAAAAAACCAGAAAACTGCTGTGTACATACCAGTTACAAACATCTTTTGCAGCAGTCTGCCCTAGTTCTGGTTGCCTCAGAAGCCAAGGCTGGATGTGCCACTTGCCTAGCCATTCAGGGAATCTGCACTGGAGGAACCCATTTCCCCATCCATCTGGCTCCATCCTTGACCCGCCCTTCCTCAGCCGGCAGGCGCCTCTCGCTCAGTATCTTACTGTTGACTTTCCCTTTGGAGCAGCCGAGACAATGAAGGCACTTGAAGAACATAGCATGACTCATCTCTGAGGAACAACAGAAACCTCTTCACATTGATTGATTTTAGGCTGATGGCCAGCACAGCGTCCTCACTTGGCACTGTTCCCCCTACAGCACTTCCGAACCATCCTTCCAGTGCTCAGCTTAAAATCTACTTTGTACAGGAAACCATTTTTAAGTTGATAGAAAGAGGTGAAATCTGATACATCCATTCAGCTGCCAGGGTGAAGAAGTCACTTTGAATAATCACCAACTTTTTGGGTTTCTTTTGGGATCTCAGCTCTGTCATTTACTAAGTCTTTGTGACCTTGAAGGAAGGAGGGATATGAAACCTAGAGGTTTCTACAGAGGATGCTGTAGAAGGAGTCAGCTATCATGCGTGGAAATGCCAAACCTGGTGCTGAGGAGGAGCTCACTGAGCACATGGCTGTGCTTCTCGGCACCCCTTCTTCGTGTCCCTTGCAAGCACCCTCACAAATCCCATATGTTCTCAGGAGACTTGTAGAATGATGTTTAGGATACAGGTCAAGGATAAAGTTGGAAAAGATTTATGCAATAAATATGCAGATGAGAAGAAACTGTTCTCGGGAGATGTAGACAAATGAATTTGATTCAGAGGTGGTGGCAAAGGTCTGTCTTTGCATTTCCTTTCTCCATTCATTTAAAATTGGATCTTGCCAAAAGGAGGGGACAGAAGGTCTCATCTCGATGAGTGTGGAGCCGCAGAACCCTGTGCCAATACACCTGGTATTTATTCATGCCAGCTGGGAGAGGAGCTTGGTTCTCAGTGTTTTACTACTGTGGTTTCCTGGGCTGGGCAGCTGGGTGCATAATAATGATAAAAACCATAATAATACTTCATAATTATGCACTGCCCTCTGCCAGACTTGGATTTAATTACAAAGACTATGACGGAACTGGCAACAGCTTGTTCCCTGTTGGGGTGCAATCAATACCCAAGGGCCTGGAAACACAAAGTGAAGTGGCCACTGAGACCTCCTGCAGGGCCTGTCCTGGCAACGCACCCAGATTCTTCTGGTCTGAGGCTCATCATGTAAAACAAAGGGTACTTTTAAATTGTCCACGTGTGCTTGGCACGGCCGAGTAAGGAGCACACATAAAGCAAATGCTGTCATGAATGGAGTACAACATCATGGAATTCCAGACCTTGAAGGTACCAAAGCAGGTGAGACCATTCATTATCCTGTCTTCCACCTCTGAACATCACTGCTACCACACTTGGTGAGTTCCGGAGCCTTGCCTTCTTCTTTGGCCTAGGGCTGCTCTTGTGGTAGCCTGACTCAAGCGTCAGGGGACTCAGATTCAATTAACACTCATGGCGAACATCTATTCTGAGCCAAGGCACTGTACAGGCACACAGATGGATAGCGTTACTCCTGCTGGACATCTCAGCACTCAAGAGGGTGAGACAGGAGGGCTACCGTGAGGTTTAGGGCTACAGAGTAACTAACAAACGCAATCTTAAGTGCCTGCTGTGATTCTGATCTGAGGCAGGAGCAGCTTGTCATCTATGTGCAGGATTCTCACGTAGGCAGCAGAGATAGAAACAGGACACACTCTGAGCAGATGAAAGAGACCCAAGAGGAGATGAGCACCAGGGCAGTCCCCTCTGAGGAGAAGAGGAGAAGCAAGAGGCAGGCAGGGCTCCTGCTAGCTTCTCCTGTTTTAGTTTTTGGACTGCATGTCACTCCTGGCTTACCTAGTTATTAATTTACTCGTATATGGTTTGTCTTGCCCCGTCAGCAACCTTGTCAGTTTTGTTGACCATTACATCTTGAGCTAATACTAAAATGATCAATAAATATTGGCCTAATGATTAAATGGCACAAGGGAGGAAGCGACGGTGGCAACGGGGAGGTGGCGTTTAGCTCACGCGGTCAATGTAACAGCATGAGAAGTGTGTCGGTCAGGTTATGGCACTGCAATGACCAGCGTATGGAGGGAACCAGCTGATTCTGGCTCAGTTTGGAGGTCGCAGTCCTGATCTGGTAGGCTTATATGTTGTTATATGTCTCTCACGGGTGAAAGGCGAGCGCATGGGGGCGTGTTCTAGTTTGCTTTCTGCTGCCGGGGAAAAACATTAAGACCAACAGCCACTCAGGGAGGAAGGGCTTATTTGATCTTTCATGTGCAGCTCAACATCAGGGGAAGTTGGGGCAGGAACTCAAGGAGGCCTCAGAGCAGAAACCACAACTGACACATACTCCAAGGCTGGCTCCAAGGCAAGCTACATTGCCCATGCTCAGCTAGCTACCTTTCTTATGTAAGGCCACTGCCGAGGGAATGCCTGGCCAATAGTGACTGGACCCTCCTACAACAAGGAGCAGTCAAGAAAATGCTGACAGACACATCCAAGAGCCGAGCTGATCAAGGCAGTCTTCCATTTGAGCTTCCCCTCAGATAATGTGAAGGTGTGTGTCAGGTTAACAGCTAAAGCTAACTAGAAGAGGGCAGGGGTACACTGCAGAACAAAACTGCTCACATCCTGCACAGGAAGTGAAGCAAAGGGATGAGGGTCTCACAACCCACTAAACCCTCCCCCCCTTCATGACCTAAAGCTTCCCACTAGCCTCTCTGTCTTTAAAGATTCCACCACCTTCATGCCAAGGACCAAGAGTAATGCATAGGCCTGTGAAGAACATCCCAGATCTAAATTATAGCCGATAGAGAGATGCTGGAGCAGTAGGAAAGCAGACGGAGGCTTGTTCTCTCGTTCCACAAGCTCTGGGGAGAAAGTTAATGTGGTATTGTAAAACAATATGAGGAACAGAGAAGGCTTGGTGAAGTTCAGAAGTGTGTGTTCCAATGTGGAACTTACTCCAACAGACAAGTGGAGCGGATAAAAGCTGCTTCGGAATGCAGATCTGTCCCTCACTGACCTCTGTGACTCTATCTGAATGGCTAGATCAGCTCGTGTGCAGTGTGTGCCTTCCAAATAAGAGGGCTGAGGGCCAGACCCTGGTCCTCTCAAGGAGCCAATAGAGAACAGACAATTAAAAATAACTGAAAAAGCAATCTGAGGGTGTACAATGTTAAGAAAGGTAGGGCGGGGCTGAAAAGAGTCTAAGAAAAGCCTTCAAGAAAAATGTAGTCTGCAGTCCCCACTGCAAGGCATTAAAGGTCAAAAATCTCCATATTCAGCAGACTGAAGTAGGAGCGCCATTAACTAGTAGCCAGCTTGGACTACACATTGAGTTCCAAATCATTCTAGGCTATACAGTGAAACTGTTTCAAGCAAACAGGACTAAAACGTGACCTATGTATGTCGCTGAAAGAAGCACCACTTTCTCGGTAGATTCGCCGGGAGAACAGACTGTATTTGAATCATGAAGTAAGCGGGAAGAACAAGTCTTTTTGTCTGAACACTGGAAAGCAATATGTCTAAGAAGTGGTCGGTTAGCTTATGAATGGTAACCACGGTTCTAAAGGGCCAGCTGAGGAGTCTTGCGGGTATCACAATCCCCCATACACTTCTCTGTCCTTGCAGCCATTTCGAAGGCCAGGGCGATCCACATAAAATGCAAGTAAAGAGAGGGAGTGACAGCACCCCTCCCCTTGTGTATGAGTCATCTTCGTGGCAGCTGAGAGCCTGGAGAGGAAGAGTTGAATTCAATGAGGAGCCCGGTTTCCCGTGAATATTGGAATTCAGTGACTTGGATGGCTCCATGCTGAAGGGAGCTAGGGAGACTCATTCACATTTTTCTAACCGGCACTCGCAACCTCCATTCAGCATTTTCCCTTTGGTCTCCCTAACGGGGTCCAAACGAACAAAGCTACTCTCCACCCGCACCTCAGGTCGACCTTCCACCCTCGCGCCCACCCCGAGCCCTTTCCACGGCCACGTGACCCTCTCCAGCCTCCTAGACTCCCGGTCCTCGCCCCCTCCCCTCCAGCCCGAGCCGGCTTTGCCCCGCCCACCCCACCCACGTGTCTTCCTCTCTCCCACCGGACTGGCTCCTCCCTCTTCGGCCGAACCCGGCCGCTGTCTCCACTGCCCGACTCCAAAATGGCAGCCGCGCACAGCACGCCCCAGCGCGGCTGGACCTCCGTAACTCGCCGGCCTCCCTTCTCTAGCTCCCAGCCTCCCTCCTCCGGCCTTCACCTACCCGTCTCTGGATTGGCCGCCGGGAGTCCCGCCCATCTAGAGCCCCGCCTGCCATTGGTCACGGTAGGCTGCCCTTCAGAGAGGCGTGGCCCAGCCCGCCCCCCACCCCGGGAGGTATTTTCCATTCCGGTGGGGGTTTGGGGGGCGGGGGGAGGGGAGAGGGTGACGAGGGGGAGGCGGCCGGGAAGGGGTGGGGGCTGGCGGGGGCATCCGGCCGAGCTGGGGTCCCCGGGCTCCGTCCGGAGGAAGCGAGGCTGCGCCGGTCGGGCAGGCGCGGAGGACAGGACGCGCGGGCGGTCGCGCTCGCCCAGTCGCTGACTGCGCTGCCCCGGCCCATCCTGCCTGGCCGCAGGTGCCCTGGATGAGGCCGCCGCGCGTGTCCCAGCCGGCTGAGTGTCCCCGCGGTCGCCCGGCCGCCTCTCCTTGCCCAGGTCCCCGCTCCCGGCGCAGTCCTCCGGCGGGCGCCTCCTCACCTCGGCGCAGGCGGCACGGCCCTTGGGCCGGGATGGATCGGCCGGGAAGAGGAAGACAAGCCGGGGCATTGAGCCCCTGCGCGCGGTGCCGCGCGTAGTGGGAGCTTACGCGCAGTAGGCTCTCGGTACGTCTCAGAGGAATTGCTTTCGGTTGGAATCGGGGCACCTAAGGGGAAGAAGGGGTCGTCTGGGGCTGATAGGAGGGCATTCACCATCGGGGTCGTGGTGGGTCGAGACTGGGTGGGGGAGGTCGTCGGTGCCCACTGCAAGGGTAGAGGGGTCCAGCTAGGTCACCTAGAGCTCCAGAGCTCCGACCTGAGGGTCCTCAAGGTCGACGATAAAAGGTCTACCAGGACATGAAGGAAGGAGCCGGGGAGCGTGGATGCGGGAAAAGGGCTGGAGCATCTCTGGGGTTTTAACCTGGGGTGGTTAGTACAGGATGCGGTGGCGGCCGCAAGGAAGACCCCGCTCCAAGTCTTTGAGCTTTGAATAAATGCTTGGTGCTGGGGCTTGGGCACTCGAATGGCTGAAGCGGAGTGACTTTGTGGAGAGGGAGTTACATTGACAGAAGGATGCTAAGGAACAGCGTAAATACACTTGGTTTGGTTCTCAACTTTGAAGGCTATGGGAGTCAGTCACGAGCTTTTGACATTTTTATTTTGGCGTTCCAAGCAAAAGGTGGCTCGCGGCTGGACTTCGTCAGTGACCCCTTATTTTAAATTGTATGTGTATATTTGATGGGGTTGGGCAGTTACTAGTTTTCCTGGACATTTTTCCAACTACACCTTGACATTCTTATAGCAGCTTCTCCATCTACACCGGAGGCTTGCTCCTTTCAAAGTTAACACTAGGCTGGACTGTACTATTACGATTTACTGACGTTTATCCTAGAAGACAATAAGTCATGCTTCCTTTTAACTGTTTCGTTACAGGGCCATGAAAAATTGAACTACATGTTCTATAGAAGTTTAAAAATGGTTTCTCTTTAAGGATCGAAATGAAAAAGATACTGGTGTTAGAAGGCTGTGCTAAAATGAGCTCGAGTGTTCTAACAGTTGGGAATTTAGTCAAATGCATACTTTAATCTTAATAGTATCATATTCATTGTCCTTTTTTGAGACTGGCTTAGCAACGGAAGGAAGACACACAGGCATGAAGCAGTGACTGTTGTCTGGCTGTTCTGCAGGGATATTACCTTTTTCATTTTCGTGGACTAGAGAGAGTAAGCTAAGACTTGCATAGCTAGTCCTTAGTCTCTTGTTAAAGTCACACCTGTATTATACATTTGTTGAGTTTTCTACTGCTTACAAAATGAAAACTCACTTGATTAGGGAGTCCTTAACATTTAGGGGAAAAAATCTGAAGGATACTTTGCTGGCTAATTCCAACATTTCTGCAAAAAGGTGCTAATGTTTTTAATTGGTCTTTTGAGTTCTTGAAAAAGTAATGGGTAATTATATATTTTTATATATTTTTCTCCTTATTGTCCTTGAATTTTACTCTTTGTCCTCAGGGAGAATGTACTGGCATACAAAACAGCAGCTTAAGGTATTGAACCCTAACACCTTTTGACATTGTCTACACGACCCACCTTGAGAATCATCTGGCAAGCCAGCAGTGGTGGGTTTTCTCTTAGCTGGGAGTGGGCTGGCTGTCTCCTTTTGTGGGCCGAAAGCAAAACAGTTTACTGGCTGTGAGGTAATGGTGATAACTTTCACAAAAAGAGAATGAGAGACCGATGAGTCATTTCTTTCGGAGCTGGGAGAGTAGAAGGTGGGAACCAAGGCCCAGAGCTTCTGAAGGGACCAGAATGCTGGTGGCTTTGGAGCAGGATTGGAGGGCCTGACCCTAGTCTGGTGTTCACTTATTCTTCTACCTTATCACATCCATAGTGTTTGTTTCTAAAGACTTCCAGTGCCAGCGAAAATAATTTTTGGGTTATTTGTGATGCTGTTCCTTTGTAACGATGGGGAACTTTGAATGCTTCATACATGAAGCCCTGCAAATCGGCATGAGCTTTTATTTAAAGACAATTATAGCATTATTAGTGAAAATGCTAAGTTTCCTCTTATTGCAAAGAGAGAAAACTGTCATCCAGATTAAAATATTGCACGAGCATCTTAGATGAAACAAGTATTCTATTTTTGGGCTAAAATTGATTGAGGCTTTTAGAACGCAAAATGGTTTTTGTATTTTAAGTGAATTGTGTGAGAATTATTTTCTAATTGTGGGGTTTTCTTATGTTGAAGTAGATTTCAGTTCTTCTAAAAGGACTTACATAATTATGAAAATATAATTTGTGCCATAGTTGTAACAGAGACAGGAGTTGTATTTCAGCCACTTAACATGCAGCTGCCCTGGTTGGGTGTGGTGCACAAGTAACCAATAATGACAGTACTAGGGAGGCAGAGGCAGGGTGGGTGCTAGTTAAGGGCCAGCCCAGGGCTATATAGTAAAATCCTGTCTCAAAAAAAAAGAGAAAAAGGAAAAGGAAGTACCTCCCTTATGATATATCAGTGAGCAGTGAGGATTAACTGTGCCTGGCACCTAGAAAGGGCACGATAAACATTAGACATGATTTTCTGAGATTCATTAGGCTTAATTAGGATGTATGTCCTTTTTTTCCCCCTTGGTGTTAATACATTCTTTCAGGCTAGAAAAAAAACCTTGGAGAATACACAGGTCAAAGCATTACTACCTTAATGGACATTTAGTGGAAACAGCGTGCTTACGGTTTTGTTCTGCCTCTGCGTACCTTCAACTTTAATTAGATCTGCATATCAAGTTAATGTGTACATTTCTCTGGATGCTTGGGGGACATTTAAGTAGTGCCACCCCAAAGGTACTCCTTTGGCATGTTTCCAGAAGGCTCTTCCAAGTGTCAGGGCACATAGAGAGCAGCTGTGAAAAGCTGTCCTTGTATGTGGGGAAATGTCTCTCTGTAAAGAAATCTATTGGTGAAATAGACGATTAATACAGCTTCCTTAAGGCTCCTCTGTCTCCTGTCTGGGTCTGTGAGAGAAGGGCTAAATCCCAGTTACTCCAGGGTGTCTCATACTCTGGAGACATTACATAGCTTTGGGGGCTCTCCTTTGAGTTTTTTTTTTTTATCTGTGTGAGACAGCAGTCTCTGTTCTGAAGTGCATCCCCTCCATTCACCTTCCCAGAACCTATCACCCTCAGCCCCAGTTTCTCAAAACCCTCTTCTCTCTGTCATTCAAAATTGTGAACTCCTGTGGCCTCCTGCTCCCGTGCTGACTAGAATCTGGAGCCTCAGGCCTGCCAGGCCAGCACTCCATCACTGAGGTAACTTTCGTTCTGGCCCATTTTTGAGCCTCATTTTGTGTGGCGCCCACACATGCAAGTTCTAAATGTGTGTGCCTGCCGGTCCTCTGGCTCATCTGTCTTTCGCCTTTTTTTTTTTTGTTAATAGACTCCAGTACCAAACCTTGAGGTCTTTCGCCACTGTGTGTGAGAAACCCTCACTTCAATTTCATTATTCCAGATTGGAAAAGTGTTGATGCTTTTTTGTAGGTATTCTGGGGAAGGCACAGAGTTCTGTAGCTTTCTAAGTGAGCTTAGATAAGGGCAGAAGAGTTTATAAGGCCTGTTATTGCCTGCAACTACTTTCTGCTAATTGAACCATGTAGAAGAGTCACTGAATCCTGTTTTCTGTAAGTTAATTTCTCATCAACATTTCACATATTTACTGTATGTGTGTAAGCATGTGCATTGATTAGAAGACAACTTGTAGGACTCAGGACTTGTCATCTACCATGTACGTTCTGTGAGTGGAACCCAAGTTGTCAGTCTTGGCACCACAGGCACCATTAACTGCTGAGCTGTCTGTCCACTGGCCTTATTGAGTTGTTTTTATACTTTCCTCATAAACTGCTAGGTTTTAGCAATTTGCGTAGCTCCAGCTTTGAAAAATAAAGTTCTTTTCCTTTGCTGTAACTCAGGTCCAGCTAGTGTCTGACCGAGTGGTTTGGCAGATGTGGCAGGTGGGGAGAGTTGATAGCTATTGTTAGCAGAGCCAGAGTTGCTGGGGTCACCTCTGAGAGTCAGTCGCCTGGAACCATGAGAAGTTCCTAGGGTTATAGTTGTCGTTCACTTTCATAGAATTTTAATGTTTGAAAAGCGACTGACTCCTAATCTTTTGATTATTGTGAAGATGATAATTTTGTCACAGTTTAGGACACTTGTTGGATTCATGACTTAGTGGGATTCTATAGAAACAAAACAGGTTTTCTTTGGGCTTATTGCATATGCACGTATTCTAATTACATGAATACATTATTTAGTTAAACATGATTTTAGAAGGCATCAAAAATACATTAAAGTAAAACAGGCACTAGGTCAGTTTCCCCCATTAGATTGGAGTGTGTGTGTTGTGTCATTGAGAATGGTCTGTCGCTGGGCGGTGGTGGCGCATGCCTTTAATCCCAGCACTTGGGAACAGAGGCAGGTGGATTTCTGAGTTCAAGGCCCGCCTGGTCTACAAAGTGAGTTCCAGGACAGCCAGGGCTACACAGAGAAACCCTGTCTCGAAAAACCAAAAAAAAAAAAGAGAGAGAGAGAGAGAATGGTCTGTCACTCAGGGTGACAGGCTGAGTGACCATCACTGATGCATCCTTAGCTTCAGTGTAGTTAGAGAGACAAGGGGCAGTGTAAAGCACAGTAAGTTCCTCATCTGCATGGCCAGGCATTTTGTTTTTTAGGAGAAAAGGGGTCTTTAGGTCTGGTTAGAGCAGGACAAGCTTTGGAAGGGTAATTGGGCTAGGTATTGGTGCGCGCTAACAGGAGGTACATTTTACTTTGGTAGTTTAAGTGAAAATTAGTTGTCTGCCTTGATGAACAATTCAAATAAATGATTGGAAAGAGACCGTAATGACACCGTTCCATTTCTACACGTGTGTATATGCGTTTTAACACTGTGGGGAACCAAAATGTGCCGCCCTAAAATATACTTCTTTGGCATATTTAGAAAAACTGTCGACACTGGAATAGTTTTAAAGAGCTGTCTTTTTTGTAGAAGAAATTTCCATCTATAAAAGAAGTCTGCACTAGTAAACAGTGCTGCACTTGAGGCTTCTAGGCTTCTGTGAGCCTCCCTTATCTCCTTAAGGGGGATCTAGGACAGATCCTATCTGAAGAGAGATTAGAGGACGACAGCTCCCTGGGACCGATTGCCACAGGCTGTCACCTATTCTTTTGAGGGCAGCACCTTGGAGTCTTTATCTGCCTGACAACACAACCTGTTATCAGTTGTAGTGCACATGGCTCCACCGCAGCCTCACGGGGTCGCTGCCACCACCTCCTGAAGCCCCTTTGTCCCTGTGCTTTAGGATACCATGTAAACATCAATCAAGGGGCCTTCTCTGCTACATTTTGTCCTAGGCGTGCAGTCTGCCCTTTTAAGCCACAGGTCCCTCATCTGTAGATCCAGCCTTGCACTGAGAATACTGTGGGGAAAAGTCTACCCTGTAATGAATATGTATGGAGTGTTCTTCCCGCTATTTCCTCTCTGGCAGTAGGGACAGAGTAGCAGCTATTTAGTTGCTTTACCTGCAGCTGGGAATGCAGCTCAGTTACTGTAGAGTAGTTGCTTAGCATGCATGCAAAATGGTGAATCCCCAGCACTGCATATAAATAGGGTGCAGTAATAAATCTATAAACCTGGCAGGAGTAAGAAGATAATAAGTTCAAGGTCATCTTCAGCTATGTGAAGATCAAAGCCAGCCTGAGCTATATGAGACCTGCCTTTAAAAAAAAAAAAAAAAAAGAAAGAAACCAGGAGAATGCATACAGATTATATGCAAATGCTGTGCCATTTCACATTAGGGGACTTGAGCATCTACACATTCTGAGTGGGGGTGGGGGTCCTGGGACCTCATCCTCCTTTGGTTGTTTGAGATCTAAAGGATCTCTAAGTATTAAATAGAACATCAGGCTGTTTACATGAGACTGCAGACTAACTTACCCTTCCTTCATTTAGATCAGTAGAAGGATCAGTTTCATTTTACATTTTTTAAGTGATTTAATAGACTGGCAGTGGAAGTTGCCAATTTTGTAGCTGTTCCAGGTAGTTAAGTTAGAGCAGCAAGGAGGGGCTTAGGAACACCCCTTGATGGGTGTTCATGTAGCGCAGGGATCATACATTTGGATGAAGATACTCCAGTTCCAGTCTAGGACCTGACTTGGAACCCAGGAAGGGGATCCAGGTTATATAAAGGGCTTCCTTGAAAGCATTATTGCAGTTGCTGTTGGGCAGAAAGTCCAATTATATATCGAGTTGTTGGGCATGGCTCTGGAAACAGATGTGGTATTGTGTATAACAGTAGTTATCAAAAGGTTTCCATTTCTTTAGCTATTATTCTACAGCTCTTCATGGGCTAACAATTCTGAAAGGTGGGTGGCATTATCCAATTTATACAGAGGAATTGACTCAAGGACATTAAATGACTTTCCCAAGACAGCTGTTAGGTCTTCGATTTGGGACCAAGTCTCAAGTCTTTTGATCATTAATCCTTAGGATATTAAAAACATCTCTTAATAGATTAATTTAAGGCTTATGAGGTACTTTTAATTTCTTGCCTAGAGAGTGTATATAGATATTTTGAGAGGATTTGTGGACAGTATTTAAATTATTCATTCTCTCTCTCTCTCTCTCTCTCTCTCTCTCTCTCTCTCTCTGTGTGTGTGTGTGTGTGTGTGTGTGTGTGTGTGTGTGTGTGTGTGATGGTGTGTAGCTTCATGTTGCTCTGACTCTTTAGATCTTACTGCCTCAAGCCTCCCTACTTTTGTGCTTTTAAGAACATGCTGGAATAGGCCTGTAATCCTAGCATTCAGAGGCTGAGGCAAGATCATTACAAATTTGACTCCAGCTTGAGTGCTATATAGTCATAGAAAAACTCTGAAGATGGCCCAGTGGTTAAGCTCACTGGCTATTCTTCTAGAAGACCCAGGTTCAATTCTCAGCATCTACATGACAGCTCGTGACCATTTATAACTCCAGTCCTAGGGAATCTGATGCCCTCTTCTGGCTTCCATGGGTACCAGGGACACACATGCGGTGTGTGTGGAATGAGTTAGTTATATATGCACATGCATACTGTATGTGTGGAAGTGAGTTACATGTGCACATGCATACTGTATGTGTGGAAGTGAGTTACATGTGCACATGCATACTGTATGTGTGGAAGTGAGTTACATGTGCACATGCATACTGTATGTGTGGAAGTGAGTTACATGTGCACATGCATACTGTATGTGTGGAAGTGAGTTAGTTACATGTGCAAATGCATGCTGTATGTGTGGAAATGAGTTAGTTACATGTGCACATGCATGCTGTATGTGTGGAAGTGAGTTAGTGACTGAGTAAATGTATATGAAAATACTGTATGAGTTTCAAATGCCACGCATGTGAGTGTGCTAGGTAAAAAACCCTGATGCTCTTGTAAAGGAGAGACAGCCTAAAGGAGCAAAGCCTTAGGGTAGGGGGTCAAAGGAGCAAACACGGGAGATGGAGAAGTATGAAAGACCACAGTCCAGGAGACAGATGGGATAGAATTGAATGGCATGCTCATAGACCATCACAAGTCTAAGGTAACAGTGGTAAGGAGGTGGGAGGAGGAAACAGCGTAGAGTCTCCTTTTAGTCAATGCAGATGGTATTAACACGGCTGTGAGAATAGCTAATTGCGAGTTGGCTGCATTGTCTGATTGTTTCTTCACTCATTATTTCTGCACAGGGTTAGCTAATGGCTTTAAATAGTAGAAGGGAGCTCGTAAAAATAAAATAAGCCGGCCTGAGTTACTGTTTATTCTGTATTATTAAAAATGAAAGGGCACAGTTGTTTAAGGGGATGGGTAAATTTTGAGCTTTCTAAATGAGTATGAGAAGAAAATGAAGATGTTAGGCTTGATCCAAGATGGAGCAGGAATAAAGGGTGTAGAGCCTTAGGTGCTGTATTAGAGTTTGGAATTTTTTGGCTGTGTACATTGGAAAGTACAGCTGTTTGGCTTTTTTTTTTTAAATGACTATAGAGGTAATACACAAAATATTCTGGAGGAAAGGAGAGTGGAGACCTTACTAGTGACCACATGTGTCAAGATGCATGAGGAAATTCGGTGACCCTATCTAGTGACCCATGTCTCACTAGGACATGACAATCAAGGATGCCGTTGAAGACTGCCTTTGTATAAGAAAGTTTATCTGATAGTCTGAATCAAGGAATTTGTGATGGAATGGAAATGATACTAGGTTCAGAGAAATGTAGGAAATATAGTCTCTAGACTTGGGTTTGCTGGGGGTGGTAGAAATTGAGCATGAGCTAGCCAGCTTGGCAGAAGAGTTCCACATGTAAACTCCAGAGTGGGGAGTGTTGGGTTTGCATATCCACATATAATTTTTAAGTAAGTCATGACATGGCCAGGATATCAGTTAGCATGTAAGCCTAGGTCAAGAGTCTGGTGTTGTTTACAGATAGAATTGGGAAAGCATAGTTTGTTGTTGAAAAATCATAAGTATGGCAAATAATAAGTATAGTTATAAATGATAATGCATTCAGAACAAAAAGGCCCCAGCATTTAAATTCACAACTATAAAATTTAAAAAAAAATTTAGAAAATTTTACCACACAAAATTCTCACCGTCCAAAACTTGACCGTCCAGAACCTCACTGTGCAGAGCACCTTGGCCTCAAACGCACAGGTCCCCTGTGTCGGCAGCACTGGCTGTGACGGCTGCCTTTTAGGGTCTTTGTTTGTTGTGGGCAGTTGGCTGCTCTGAACAGACATGGGAACTTGAGGGCTTTTTTCTAACACAGAGTCCCTGAGCCACAGACTTTGCCACTTCCTTCCTAACCCTCCAGCCTGTTAGTGCCTCAGGCCCTGGTTTGCCACACTCCCTGAGCGGATGCTCCCTCAGACTAGGGCAGGGTTCTCAGCCTTCCTCATGGTGTCACGACTCCCAACCATAACATTATTTTTTGATACTTCATAACTAATTTTGCTACTGTTAGGAATCATAAAGTAAGTTTCTGATATTTAGGATATCTGGTCTGCAACCCCACCCGTGCGGAGACCCTGAGGGTGAGAACCACTAAACTAGGGGGCAGCGTCGAGTCAATAAGATTGACATGTCTAGTCTCAGCAAACTATAAGTACATCTGGTCAGAGCAAGGTCTTCAAGCCCTGAGGGGATGTGGAAAGAATCTGGTAGGTTTCATGGAAAAGATGCATGTAGGTTCAGCTCTAAAGAAAGTAGAGAAGGTTGTGGAGTGGAAGGAACAGCCCTGGTGAGGAAGAGGGAACAGTCAAGAGCAAAGAGCGACAGAGCGAGAGGAGGTGGGCGGCTGAGGACAGCTTCCTGTCACTACACAGACCTAAGTTACCAGTTAGGAAGAGGGAAGGTCCAGTCTGACCCGTGGCCTCACTGCTCTGAGCTGATAGTGATGGGTGGGAGGAGGCAGCAGAGTGAAATTGCCCGTCTTTTGTACAGGAAGCAAAAAGAGAGAGACGAGAATGCCAACATTTCCTTTCAGGGTGTACCCTTGATGACCTAAGGCCCATCTGAAGGCTCAACCACCTGGAGATAAGGGCCTTTGAGGAATTCATAATCTAAAGCAGTCTGAGTTTGGGGCCTGTGAGGAATAAGAATGGGAAGACAGCTGGGAACTAAAACTTGGATTTGAGGCTCCCTGGAGCAACTTAGTAGAAAGTTGATCGTAAACACACTGGTAATGTAACAAGAATTTAGTACTCAAATGACAGTTGTGTTTCTTCTGTCTGTGATAACCTGTTTATAGTCTAAACAGCACTGATTAGCTATGTGCAGTTTAAAACCCGTGTCTGTTCTTCATTTTGTTACTATATATCTCTATAACAGTGAATCTTAAAATTTCATGGACTTGAAAGTTTTATGGGTCTCAAAATTCTGGTTTAGTAAGTTAGAAGAGGACCAGGTGATTTCAGTACACACTTCAGAGTCTGGAAAGAACCATTCTTAAGGGTGGGCAGATAGTAAGAAGACAGAATTACAAGTTTTGGTCGTTGTTTTCATTAAAAAAATTAAAGAATCAGAAGTATAGTATGCATGCAGTAAAATACAAACATGCTAAGTGTACTTTTTAAATTTTTAATTTTCTTTACCGTCTCATGTTATTTGACTTTGAACTTTGACTGGCTTACCTCCACTTCCCACAGCCTGGCATCATAGGTCTAAGCCACAATGCCCAACCTCAGTTCCATACTCTTGACACTTTTTGTATTCATATAATTCACAATTTCCATCAATCCCAAAAGATTCCTTGTGCCTCTTCCATTTTTGTTTTTCTCTTTTTTTACATACCTGCAACCAATGTTCTGGTTTTTCCCCCAATATAAGACAAGTCTCAAAGCTGCAGAGGGTAGCTTAGGATAAAGATCTGCTGTACAAGCATGTGTGTCCAAATTTGGATCCCTAGCATCTATGTAGAAAGCCAGGTGTGACTGCATGACCAGGCAAACATGGGGTCACCCATAGTCCTGTCTCAGAAAAGAAGGTGGCGAGCAGTAGAAGAGGCTGATCAGTGCCTGACTTTACACGCGCTGTGCACACAGCCGCCTGTGCCTGCTTACCACACACACTATAAAGACTAATTGTGCTGTCGTAGAGTTTAGTGAAGGGAGGAGTAAGCTGCAGCGAACACTTTTGATATATTCTCTTAGGGTTCTCTTTTCGCTTTAGGGAATACTTAGAAGTATGCAATTGCCCGAAATAGAGTTTCTGAGGTGGATTTACCATTTTACATTCTGTGATTGTTAATTTCTCAGCTCGATTGGCTCAAGAAAGGCCCAAGAGAATAGAAAGCTCATCTCAGAGTATTTAAGGGTTCCCCACCCTGCATGTGGGCAGCAGTTTCCCTGAGTTCTGGATGTTAGGAGGGTGTGGGTTATCCCTGAGTGTGACACTTTCTCTCTCCGCTGGGTGACTTGTGATGGCATTGGTTGTATTCTCCATATCCTGGCCATGGTGGGGTGAAACCTAGAAAGCCATGATCTAAAGTAAATGTGTCCTCTTAAGGCAGTGGCTCTCACCCTTCCTGATGCTCTGGCCCTTTAATAGAATGCGTCATCCTGTGGTGATCCCCAACCAGAAAATTATCTCTGTGCTGTTTCATAACTGCTATTTTGCTACTGTTATGAATCATAATGTAAATATCTGTGTTTCTGATAGTCTTAGGTGACCCTGTGAAAACGTTGTTCTACCCACAAAGGGATTGACCCATGGTTGTGAACCACTGCCTTACAGAGTTTTCCCCTGGGTATGTTGTTAAGGGGACATAAAATGGACTGAAATTCCCTCTCCCTCAGACTGTTGTTTTCACCATGCCTTCCCCGCAGGCCTAGCTCCACGCTGGGGTAGCTCATTGTGGTTTGAACTTCACTCTCCTGACAGTTATTGATAATTGAATACTCTATCATGTGCTCATGGGTCACTTGCATATTATCATTTGTGAAACACTTGTTCAAGCAGCCAACTGTCTGTTTATTGAGTTTTAGTGTTTCTCCCAGTCTGTGGTATCTATTCATGATAGTGCCTTCCTTTTTATTTGTATATTCTTATATGCTAGAGTTTCCTGGGTCCTCCATAGCAATGGAGAGTATAGATCTCTGTTTATTTGGATCTAATTTCTTGAGCAGTACTGTATACTTTTCCGTGAAAGTGTTTTTAAAAAGTTTGTAAGATTTCTCAACTCTTTTCATAGCCTCTTGTGCTCTGCCCTGCAGACTGTGGCCCAGATGCCGCAAACCTTGAACCTTGGATGGAGCCAGGTCAGGCAGACTGCTGACTGCCTGGTTCCCTCTTACACCAAGACTTCAGGCAGTAAGTTGGGACAGTCCTTGGTCCACCCACTCATTGTCCTGTTCTCAGGCATCCTGGTTCCATGTCACCTTGATTTCTACATGCTCCTAGCAGCAGACCCTTACACAACTCATATAGTTAGTGGGTCGAGTCTTCTGCCTTTACTTTTGACATGGGGAAAGTATCAGTGCATGCTGCTAACCCAGAACACACCAGGCCTATTTGCATAGATTGTGCTGAATGGAAAACCTTTTTTTGATATTGTAAAGAAAATCCTAAAGCAAGCCGTCATAAGTTGGGGCCATCTGTAGGCCTATGCTTCCGTGGTCCTACAGGGAGGGGGTCAAGGCAGTCCTAGTTTCTCCAGTGCTAACTGGGGGTAGAAATATAGGTTGGCCCATTTTCTCTTTTTTTAATTACCATAGCCTAGGCTGACCTTGAGCTTTCTTGCAGCCTTCTTGAGCCTTCCTAATTTTTCCTTTTGCTTTCTTTGTTTTGTTTTCTGGATGGAGCTTTTGCCTGGGCCCTTTGTGTGAAGTTGCCAGCAAACCCTTTCTCACTAAGCTTTAGTTACTTTTCGGTTTCTAACTGGATGATTCTTCCTGTGTCTGACCCTAGCATCTTAAGAATATGAACCTGGAAATTCTTCAGGTTATATAGTTGTAGGAGAATTGTTTAGTATCTTGAGCCTCAATTTTCATCAAAAGACTGATGAGAACCAACTCTTGTATAGACTCTCACTTATTTGTATGGTGCTGGGGTTGAGAGTGTCTTGTGACATCCCAGGTGTGAAGTGTGTCCCATAGAGCTGTCTCTGTCCCTGTTTGCTCACTCAGAGACAGGATTTCACTTAATTGCCTAGGCAGGGCTTTGAACGCATGCCCTGCCTAGGCATGAATGCCATGCCCCTGCAGGCCTTGAGCTTATGATCCTCCGGCCTCAGCTCCCCAAGTAGAACTATAGGCCTGTATCATTAGGCTGCTTATCTCATAAGATTGTTGTGAGAACTAAATAGAGTCATTCAAATAAAACGAGTGTATGCTTTGCACTTGGCTGCTCTTCAGTAATTGTTAAGATTGTTTGTTTTCTGAAGGTGGGAAGGTGTCTAGAGGAAGTGGGAGGTAGGGAGCTAGGAGGTGGGTATGACCAAGATACATTGTGTACATATATGAAATTCTTCATTTTACAAGGATTGTTTTCTTCTACTTAGAAGGCTTCTACTTAGAAGGTCTGAAACTTAAAGCTGTCTGGCTTGATCTTTTATTCCAGATATTGCTGGCAACTGTCGATGTTAGAGAATGCTAATACTGCTTGATTTTTGTGACTAATTTCTAGGGTGGAGTAAAGAACTATATAACCCTGCTTTACATAGGCTGAGAAATAGCTCTATTAGTATTTATTGAGAATCTTTGTTTTAAAGTTTTAAAGTTTCCCTCCAAATATAAGCCATCTCCTTAGGATACTTTTTCAAAAGGAAATACTTACAGTACAATGAAGAAAAGAACGGTGGAGATGAAACCATCATCTGCATTAACAACTTTCTTGAAGTTTCTACTACAGTTACAGTCTCTGAAGTATAAACAAAGATAAAGTCATGATGACAGTTACCCCAGTGTCCCATCTGAAAGGTGTGGGACGGAATTGGGGCTGGAATACAGCGGTACGTTTCATAAGAGGACAGATTCTGTTTTAAGAGGTTTTAAGAGGTTGATCAGTTTTGTCATGAAGGTACAGCACACAATCTGCTTTCCTGTTCCTTCTAAATACAGTGTACCGTGATACCGAGAAGGAAAACAGCAGCTGCAGCTCTAATGGTTTTGCTTTTGTAGAAATTTCTCTGACATTAGAGAGAACAGTTTTTATACAGCAGGCGAGTAATTAACTTAATTCCTTTACTTTCAGATGGAAGATTATTGACAGTAATTATTGGAAATTTGATTATCAGTGATTTGCCTCCTACCTAGGAAGTTCTGGATTGGGGTGCTTTCTAATAGACACATAGAGCAAAAAAGCATTCAGTTTCTCTTCCTAAAAAGCCTGGTCAAGCTTTCAAACAACTGTCTATTCAGATCCAACACATTCTCCGCAGTGTAAGTAGGAATCTCCTGGCAGCTTTCCCATTGGTCAATTGGACAAAACTGAGTTGTTGCTCAGTAGCCACCCCACATATCAGCTAGTGATATAATCAGTAGCCTGAGCCAAGACCAGAGCAGAAGACCTGGGCACCAATGCCCTTTTTGTTTGCTACTTAGAACCTGGATGTAATTTTCTATATCTCACCTAGGTATTGTAGGTTATTAAAAACAGTGTAAGATTGTCCTTCCTTTCTGGAGTATTTTTTTTTTATATAGAGATGAATTTGAGGTCTCTGAAATGATCTGAAAAGAATGAATTGCGATATTAATTGTAAGTTCTTTTAGAAAATCAACAGAGAGATACTAGAGCCTGATGTCGGTGTGAAAATAAAGCTGAATGTCAGATGGCAGGGTGGGGGGCTGGACAGCAGAACAGACGGCCTCGGAGGACCGAGGACACTCGGGTGCTGGAGAAATCTAAGACAGTGGCCAAGTCTCCACAAGGCAGCAAAAGTGGAGAGACAGTCGGGGCTTGGAGGCTGTTGGATAAGGTCATATAGGTGATATTGAGTGAAGGAAAAGTCAAATTCTCCCAAAACTTGGTGGTTGCTGGGGACTGAAGGAAGCAATTGAGGTGCCTTTCCATCCACATCAGCTTCTCAGAGGGATGAGAACCAGTCCTAGAAAACACTTAAGTAAGTAGCCATGACCTCACCGAGGTGGAGGGGCGGGCATATGTAAAAATGCCTACACCAGATTTTACAGTTTCCCTTGGGGGACTAGGTAGACAGCTCAGTCAGTCAATTGAGTAACTCACTTGTGGTGCAGGCATGAGGACCTGAGTCTGGATCCCTAGCACCCATATAAGACATGGGGTTTTGGACGGTGTACCTGTGTCTGCAGTACTGGGGGAGGCAGAGACAGGAGCATTCCTAAGACTTGCTGACAGCCATTCTAACTGAATTGTTCAGGGAACTGAAGGGTCAGTGAGAGACCTTTCAAAATGTAAGGCAGTAACTGGAGTGGAATTCTGATTTCTTGGAATAGCTAGGAATATGTAGAATAGGGACAAAATTCCTGTTGTTGGGTACAGAATAGCATCTTACAGTACACAGATGTCGGATCCAATGACCAGAAGTAGAGACTTTCTGCTTGTTTTATTTAGAGCAGGGTCTTAGAACTTGCACTCTGCCCCTGGGCTGTGCCCGCAGTTGGTATTACTCAGCATCACATCCGCTTATGTTCTCCTGTAAGTAGTTTATCTATAAACATGTCTGTATACAAGGCGATGCACCTTGCTCTTCACTGGCCATTCCCTGTCACTTACTGCTAGCCCCCAGGGCTTTCTGAGACTTAAGCTCATGTTGAGGGAACCTGAGCCTTACCCTTGCCACTGACCTGTCCTGTGCCCAGTAACTCAAATGTCACCCACTTTCTCCTTGGAAAGCTTTAATGCTATTATTTATTCTGCATTTTACACATAACTGTGAGTTTAAAATATAAAATTAACTTGGTATTTTCCAAAATCTGCTTCTGTTATAAATAGCACATTTTCCCACTTGAAAATTAATACTCATCAAATGTTTAGAAATTAAAAAAATAAAATTGCAATAATCAAAAACTATGCAGAGATCTTCTTGGTGGTGTTATTTATCTATAAATTTTTTAATATTTTAAATCTTTTTATTTCAGGTACATAAATGTTTTGCCTGCATGTTTGTCTGTGTACCACATGTGTCTCTGGTGTCTGGAGGCCAGAAGGCATCACATTTCCTACCTGGGGTTACTGATACTGTGAGCTGACAGATGGGTGCTGGGAACTGAATCTGGGGAAGGGCAAGGCCTGCCAGAGCCATATGTGCCGTGTATACCATATGTGCTGTGTATACCATGTGTGCCATGAATATCATGTGTGTCAGAACCATGTGTGCCATGCATGCCATGTGTGCCAGAGCCATGTGTGCCGTGCATACCATGTGTGCCATGAATATCGTGTGCTATGTGTGCCAGAACCATGTGTGTCAGAACCACGTGTGCCATGCATGCCATGTGTGCCAGAGCCATGTGTGCCTTGTGTGCCAGAGCCATGTGCACCATGCATACCATGTGTGCCAAAGCCATGTGTGTCAGAGCCATGTGTACCTTACATACCATGTGTGCCATGTGTGCCATGTGTGCCAGAGCCATGTGTGCCATGAATATCATATGTGTCATGTGTGCCATGCATACCATGTGTGCCATGTGTGCCAGAGTCATGTGCACCATGCATACCATGTGTGCCAAAGCCATGTGTGTCAGAGCCATGTGTACCTTACATACCATGTGTGCCATGTGTGCCAGAGCCATGTGTGCCATGCATACCATGTGTGCCATGAATATCATATGTGTCATGTGTGCCGTGCATACCATGTGTGCCATGTGTGCCAGAGCCATGTGTGCTATGCATACCATGTGTGCCATGTGTGCACATGTGCCAGAGCCATGGATGCTATGCGTGCCATGCCCAGCTGGCTACAGTGTTTGTAGTGTTTTCAATCTCACTGGCTATCCATGCTGGCCTCAAACTTTAAATTCCTCCTATATTGGTCAGCCAACACTCACAGAGTCATTAAATTAAGTCTTCTGACCATCATGTTCTTTCTCTCTAATGCATTTTGGGTCAGTAGATTTCCCCATCACTCGGGGGATGTCTTCCATCCCTGATGTTCACAACCGTAAATTTTAAATTCTTTTTTTATATTTTAAGCAAGATCTTACTGCGTAGTTTGAACTGACGCCTTGGCTGCTGACTACTGAATGTACGGGGTGAGCTGCCATGCTTAGCTTCTTACCACTATTTTTAAGTGGCAGATTTTTGTATGTTTGGTTGGTTGCTTTGTTTTGTTTTCTCTGTGTAGCCCTGGCTATCCTGGAACTCACTCTGTAGACCAGGCTGGCTTGTCTGGCTCCTGGGTGCCTGGATTATCCGGCAGGCTTATCTGATTTGTCACTGTTCCTCCATAAAAGCCAGATACCACTCAGGTTTTGAGAAAACTCGTCTCTTGACTTTCTATTTCTTCTACTTCCAGGAAGGATGCTGGGGTGACTAACAAACCAGTGTTCGGATGTTTACTATAACAGGTCAGAGTTCTACATATTTCAGAAATTTAAGAAACAATGGGAAAAAGGAAGAAGAACGTAAGCTACGGACTTTTATTTAGGCTTTCTGTTGGTGATGGAACATTTTTTAAAAGGAGGAATTTGATAAATTTTGCTTTTTCCTTTTTAAGTTTCTGCATGTGAATGTTTTGCTTGCATGCGTGTGGTGACCACCGCTTCCCTCTGCCCTCTCGTACAAAGAGCCTTCGTTTGAAAGCTAGATAGTCTCTGAGTTAGCTCTGTCAAGATCATTAGAATTTTAAAGCTGTTGTGTGTTTCTCTGTGGTTTCTCACATGTGGTTGGGAATACACTTATGGAATAGTTCATCTCCACTAGATCCAAGTATTTAACTGGGAAGTTGAACTTTTTGTAAATTAAGAGTATGTGATGTTATTTAACAAAAATGGAGAAATATTTTATGTTATAGATTTACAGGATTACTAACAAACACAATGGCTGCTTCTACCTGCTCCCCCCTCGCAAACGTTTGCTTTGTGGGATTGGATTAATAGGTAACTTCTATTTGCTTCCATATTCCTTTACATGTTTATAAAGTATGTTGGAATTCTGGCAGGCAAGTATTCCACCTTTGCAAGTGTCACAAAGAAACTTCTGAGCCTGGGTCCAGAAACTACAGAGGAAGACTAGAGAGGGAAACAGAGCTAGGCGAGAAGATTCGCCAGAGACAATTATGAACAACTGTACGCATACACATTTACACATTAAAGGGCTAGAAGAAATAGCTGGGTGTTTTGAAAAGCATCAGTCATCAAAAGTGATTCAAAGCTGTGTGGTGGTGCATGATTTAAATCCCAGTGCTTGGAAGCAGAGGCTGGTGGACCTCGGATTTCAAGCCCATCCTCATCTGCATAGCAAGGTCTACATAATCTTGAAAACACGTTTTTTTTTTTCCCATTTCTTCTCAGCATTTGATGGATCAGGTTTGGTTTCTGATAACAAACTGAAGCGTTTTGATTGTCCTGTTTCAAAATAAGATTGTTGCCTGGCGATGCATAAAACAAAGGAAGCTGTTTGACTTGGGGTTTATATCTGTAATCTTAGCTAGTCTGCTTCTGTGTATGGTCTAAAGTAAATGATTCTAAACCATCTAGTTTCCCTTTACCCTTTTCCAGTACCTCTCTCAGCTCTGCTCTTACGGCGGGAGAGCAGCTAGATCACTAGTGAATACGTAAGAAAGGAACTACTCTGAGTGCTTTCTTTCTTGATTTAGTGCAAGCTGCCAAATTATTAGAAGCTACTTATTTCTCTTTAGAACTAAAATTTGGGCTAGAAGAGTGTTAACCCTAAGTCTGTAGGTGAGCAGTAAATGTGTCCTAAGCAATTTTAGATAAAGGATAAAAAGGAAGGCATTGTCGTCAGAAGCATTTGAGTCCTTAGTTGTGTCTTTTGTGGTTAGATGTGACGTTTTAGGTTGCTGGCCTTATTAAGGAAGGAAACAGTCCAGAGAACATGTGCTCACAGTATGCTTTGTGGGTTATCAGTCAGGTGCCATGAGCTCACAGTTCCCCACTCGACGCTTTTCTGGTCTTAAGATATCCACTAAGTTCTTTAATGAACTTGCTTTGTTGTTCAGCTGATTTGTTTCTTAGCTGCCTTTTGGTGTTGTGCGGGGCCATGGGGGTGAGGTTGGTGTCTTATGCCCTAGGATGAGTGACCTTGTTACAGCGGCTGATTGCACGTAGATCTGGTGCTCTGTGAAGGGATTTGCGTTACCTCCCTGCATATGGAAGACAAAGGCAAGAGAAACTCAGCAGTAATCTCTGCAGATACCCAACAGCCTTTGCTTCTGTTACTAACACACCATCTCCTCTTGCTTTGGCTTGTGCATCAGAAACACCACTTTAGAACCCCAAGCTGCACTTGCCTTGTGTCATGTTATCCTGGTAATATGAGGTGGTAATTGTTCCTATTTTTAGATGGCAAGGTTGAGCCACCTCACACAGCTAATAAATGCTTGAATATGACACTGGGACCAGCTAAATCCAAAGCATGTGTTCCTCGTCTTAGAGCCTAGAGTCAGCATGAGGCTGGCCAGTAAGAAACATTTCAGTGACTGGCATGCATATTATTCTATTACACAAACTGCTCTCCCAGAGAGAACAGAGCATACATAACCTGTTAGGATTCTATGTTTTCTAGATGTTCAGTATCATAGAATGCAGTTTAAACTGGAGCAGTGTTTTATAGACTAAAAAGTAATTTTGAAGCAAGCGCGCGCGCACACACACACACACACACACACACACACACACACACACACGCGCGCGCGAACTGAGTAAGGGTTATGTTGTTGGACCTTGTCTAGGTCTGCACAGATTAGCCGTCCTTAGTTTATGTTGTACGTGAGCTAAGGAACACTGAACTCGTAACACTCTTTCCTGGGAAGCACTATAGACGCTTAATGACTGATAAAAATTTCAATCTGGCAGGTATTATACATACATAGGGAGATAATGACATTTATGGTGGGCCTGGGAGAATCAAAGGGGAAAAAATAAAGCCCTGAAGATGTGCAGCAGCCGCGCAATGTGCCAGAGCCTCCCTCCGTGGGGTGTCCTGGAGCCCTGGGCTCTGTGCATGTGCTTTCTGAAGTTCACATCACTCCGATGCTGGTCTCATTCTCCTCTTGCAAGAGACACACTGAGTCTGAAATGTGACCTGGCGAAGCCAGAGTGCAGCCTCCTCCCCAGCCCCTTCGGGCTTAACTATGTCTAGCTTGTGCCTTTTCATTTTCTTGCCTGAATCAACAAGCAAAGTGCTGGCTTAGTCTAAGAATAGTGTGTGGAGGGCCTGGGGCTTCCTGCCTCATGACACTACACATTAGAATTAGGAGATTAAATTGAAGAAATGAAAAATATAAAATTACTTATTTTTTAAGTTATAAAGAAGTAGGCCTTAAATTATCCTTCTGTCACTGAAGGATGATATTATGAAGTCCATGTGACACTGTGGCTCTTAATTTCTTTTTTCTTTTTTTTTTCTTTTAATATTTTTTAAACTTAATTCTCTTGACTGGCATAGAATAACACAAGATCTTCTTAAGTATCGTTTCTTTAAGTTGGGCATGTGCTAGCAAACACATTCTTAGCATCAGTGAACTTTTTATAGATGATTAGTTATAGCAGTAGCAGAACATTATAGGTGTCTTTCAGGCTTACTCAGAGGATTTCATAGTAGATAGAGAATAGAAACCAGAACATTCAGGGCTGGGAAACTATCTCACTGAACAATGCTTTTATCTACTATGCACAAGGCTTCGGTCCAACATCTCTCCCCAAGCATTACCAGGAAAATAAAATGAAACCAGAACATCTACAGTAGGGCTGTCAATACCAGATCATAGTAGGGCTGTGAACAACTGTATTGTCTGTATTAGTTTTATCAGATTGTCAGCTCAGTGCACCTACAATCGAGTAGGCCATAGAGCTTTAGGCGTGCGTCTGCAGCCTTTGTCACATTTAGTGTTAAGGCTTATGCCGGGTAGGTAGAATAACCTTAAGACAGTGGAGGCCAGAAGTCCACGCCAGATGTTTTCCTATTACCCACATTTTTCTTTGAGACAGAGTCTCTTGCTGGACCTGGAGCTCACCATTTTGCTAGACTCAATGGCCATTTACATATGTATGTTTAAAGGATGCATCGTAGAGGTCGTATGAAAGATAAATTCATAATGTGTGTATTAATATGTTACTCTTAATCTGGTTTTGAGATTTTTGTATGTTGATAGGAATACTTTCCCTTCTGATGAGTTCACTTCAAGTGTTCCTGTGATCATCTCAATTACAGCATTTTAAATGTGAGATTATTATCTTTCTCCAAACCCTAGCTTGCTGACACTGTTCTGCCTTACGTGTCCTATCTCTTTATCACCCATTTACCCAAGCTAGAGACCTGCCCAGGTTATCCTGACACCTCCCACTTCTCCATTCTGCATTCTCAGTCATTAGCCTGTAGATGTGACTTCTAAACATCTCATCTCCATCTCTGCTGTCATTAATTGCGCCGCCCCCCCCCCCCCCCGTCAAGGCAGGGTTTCTCTGTGTAGCCCTGGCTGCCCTGGAACCTGCTCTGTAGATCAGGCTGACTTCAAACTCAGATCCATCTGCCTCTGCTTCCCTAGTGCTGGGACTAAAGGCATGTGCCACCACCGCCTGGCTATTACTTGCTCTTACTTGGCCCTGCACTTGCCTTCAGTGTGGTCCAGCTCATCCCTGCATCCTCTCAGTACACACTACGAAGCCTGCTTCTCTGCAGCTTCCTCCTAGTGCTCTCGACCTCACCTGCGAGGCCGCGCTGACGTTAGCGTTGTTCATGCTCTGTGTGTTGCTCTGTAAAGCACTTACATATTCTTCTCTCTGTCCCAATGCACTCCTTCCATGCTTCAGACAACATTCTGAATATCACCCCCCCCCCCAAGGTTTCCTGTTCACCAACTCTGAAGATAGGCTCTCTTCCTGTGATCATAAGACTTTGTAGTACTTAATCATGTTGTAACTATGAACCTGATGCTTGCTGAGGAAAGGCTCTTATCTGTCACAATCTGGACCAGTTGTCCATAGTTTAATAAAATGATTCACACATTAAAATCTCGCTCATTTTAGTAAATGTACTCACACTGTTGTCAACCTCCCATTAGGGAACCAGTTCCTGTGTTAAGATGAGGTCACTGGTTTGCAGGTCCCGACATTCTGTCTCACAGAACTCTGTCCACAGTATACCAGCTACAAAGCCAGTTGTGGATTTTTAAGTAGACGCTCTTGATATATTCTAAATTTAGAATCTTTATAGATCTTTGCTAGGATTTTTCAATTCACTGAAGTATTTTCATCGAGTATTCTGAAATCATTCACCTTAGCCTTGCAGTCCCCCCACACTCCATTATGGTAGTCAGTGTTAATTGCATCCTGTGGTTTAGTCTAAGGCATGAACAGGGTTAGGATGCATAACTAACTCAGTATAGCTCAGCCAGGGCGCCACGGTTTTTTGAGTGCACATACAGTTCATTTATTGGTAGATTGTGTGCATTGCAGTATTGTAACTTGGGGGGCTGAATCATATGATCACTTAAGCCTTTAAAGCATTGTTTATGTAGATCTATTGCATGTGTTTCAGCTAATATAGACAGCAGTGTCAGCGGTGCGTAGCCATCTAGTTAGATAACACAGACCGGATTACAACATAGTATTGAGATAATGAAAAATAAATGTTTTTGAAATAATTCTTAGATTTTTCTAAAGTGTTTATAAATGTGACAGGTATACATCCCTAGAACTGTGGGTCATCTTTAATGATAGTATTAATATTATCATTTCCAAGTGCTAAAATGCCTAAAGAACAGCAGATAAGATTCCCATCTACACTGACATGGAAGAAATACTGTAGTCACTGTAAACAGTCATAGGTCCCAATTCTTCTTGTTGTCATTGAAGTGCTTCATGTGTGAGAGGACTCACTGAGCCGAGTCTGGCTCTTCTGAGCAGTGGAGGAGAGATTTGAGTTGGACTATAGTTTTTCTATCCACTGTAACTGCAATGTTTTAAAACATACTGAATCTATTTCTCATAAAACCTGGGATAGTCCCACTGCAATGAACTCCTGGAAACGATTTCAATTAGTTTGTTTCTGTAGAAAATGTAGAATAGATATTACTCGATATAAAGAGAGTCTTTGTGCTGTTTAGATTTTTTTAATGTAAATTTTTGTAGTACTGGAATTTGACCTGATTTTACTTAAATCTGATTTATTGATTATTCTATTAAATACAAGTTTTCAATAAATGCCATTTAACTTACCAAAACATTTTAAAACCAATTTCAAATTATAACTCTTTGAGGAAAATAATAACTATTTAGAATATTGGTTTGCTAGAGTTAAGCATGTGTGAAAATGTGAAAGACTAGAACAGACCTGCACTTTCAGTCTAGAAAGCTGATACACTTGACACTTAGTACTTTCTTTTAGTCCTGTGTAACTTTGTATAAAACCACAAAGTAAAAGAGTTGTAATGTAGATCCAAAAGATCTCTGCTCCAAACTAAGTACTTTTCCAAAGATTTAGCAGCAGAAACTCAAATGTGACATTAAGATATTTGGAATGCATTTTTTTATTTTTGCCTCAGCTATTAATCACTATCAGCATTTTCAAGTTTACCTCTGGTATAGTCCCACCCAAGTAGCATTTCCACAGTAAATGTTTTAGAAACAAAGCCGCAGGAGGCTCCACTGTCTTCCCCATTGCATTGCAGTGACTGGCATGCTCCATCTGTGGAACCAGTCCCGGGGTTCCAGGCTGGAAACTGCCTTGTTCTAAGTTTCCTCAAGACTATAAAGATCCATCCTGCAGGAAGCTCCTTGACCAGGAAGTTAAACAACTTGAAAGAGCTTCCAGAAGTCCCAGGAACTGGCCCGGTTCGCTGTTGCCAGAGGAAGCAGTAAAGGCTGAGTCCCCTCAGAGGAGTGCAGCCAAGAAGAGGACTGTGAAAGCACACTAGCTTCTTAGAACCAGAGACCAGCTGACTGCTGGAGGAGGGTTAGGGCACCAGAGGCACCTGGAACGGACATGCTCCAGCCTGTTGAGCTGCCTGCGGACTGTGCCGTGCGCTCCAGGTTCCCAGCTTTGTGAGCTGTCACCCGTGCTGGGATAGGTAGGCTTTGGTAAGGCTCTGTGACTCATTTCTGCCTCTGTGAGTAACCCCTCACCTATAGGCAGACAGTCCGAGTTCACTTGTGGGTTTTGGAAACCCACCAGTCCCCGAGCTCGAAATCCCACCAATCATTGAGTTCTCCCCAAGCTACGGACTTGAAATTCCACCAGTCTCCACCCTGGCAACTCCCCGCATGCCCTCCACACCTCCAGGAAACCCTGTATAAGCCTGCCTCCTGCTCACTTCTCAGCTGCGTCTTGCCTGAGCGGAGGCAGCCACCTTCTTGCTTTCTTTCCTAATAAATCACACGTGTGAGGTTTGCTCGACTGTCAGGATACTTCCCTTCAGAACTGCAACACGTGTATAGAGGAAATCTCCTCAGAGCTGTAGCACCACTCATATTTCTGTTAATAACCCCATAATGCTCATAGTTCACCAGGTTGGACTTGGGTGGTGCCTGTACTGTGTTCTGTCGCGGGGCTTCCTATCTGCTGTCAGTAGATGTATATTGTGAGTCTCCCCAGGAAAAGGTTTGTCAAACAATACTTGCATCCTCAGGCAAATGTACATGTATTCTGCATGTCCTAGTTGTTCATGTAGCTTATGAACACTGTATGAGACAGTATGGTGAGTTTCGGTTTGGTCATCTTGTAAAACAGTTACTTTTTCATGAACAATTTTCTTGAAAGGGAAGTACCTTTAGTGAGCAAAAGAAAAAATGCTGCAAACACAGAAAACTGTTCAGCTTCACAGTTTCTTGAGTACAACTCCTTTTGTGATGAGGGTGGTGCATCATTTGTTACCCGACTCCCTGTACCCCTAGAGTCTACCTAGGGGTCAGCCAACTTTCTGAAAAGGACGGGGGAGGGGGGTTGGATAATGGTTTTGTGTATTACATATAGGTTCTGCGAAGCATTGTTTATGCAGCTTTTGATCCACCCGAACACCCCAAGTTCTCACGATGTAGACCTTGACTGGCTTTGAACTCCTCCTGAGAGCTGAGAGTAGAGACCCACTACTGTGTTCTGCCTGTGTGGGGCTTTAAAAATCTCTTTAAAAATTTAAAACTGGGGGCTGGAGACTTGGCTCAGTAACCACTGGATTTTCTTCCAGAGGAACTAGGTTTGATTTCCAGCACCTACACAGTGGCTCACATTACAGACACCAGTTCCAGGGTATCAAACACCATCTTCTGGCCTTCATGGACACTGGGCATACACGTGTATACACATAAAGACATATGTACACACACACACACACACACACACTACACATAAAAATAAATTTAAAAAAATTTTAAATCATTTTTCGGTCAAGTTTTTACAAAACCTGGTCACAGGCCAGATTTGTTCAGGATGACCCCACCTCTACTGCATAAGTTGGAAACTGAAACCAAATCTGTCAGAAAGTGTAAAAGGACATATGTTTCAGTGTATTCTGTGGGGAGGAGAGGGAGGGGTGGCGGCATCAGAAGACTTGGCAGCACAGTGGACGCAAACCTTCCACACTAAGGAAAGATGTGTAGTTATTTTCAGAAAATAAACACAGGTCACAGAGAAGACGAGAAATTAGTGTAGTGCTAGTTTTCAGGAGCAACACTTGAAGCTAGAGAATAGTGGGGGTGACACCTCAGACTTGCCAGGGTAAATGATTTCTGACCCAGGATTTTATTCCGAAATGATAAAAACAAAAACAAAAAAACCAAGAATGAAATAGAATAGTTCCATTGCTGGAATAGTGTAAAGGAAAGTCCAGGACAACACTGCCACCCGTTACTGCTCTTTACTGGGAGTCGGTGGTCTGTTGAAAGCGCAGTGGATACCAGGAAGCCCGAGCAATAAGAGACGACCTTATTCTAGGGGAAGGAAGCACTGGTGTGAGAAAGAGACATGTCCTACCTCCAGATAACATTAGTTTGCCCATAGTGAAAACAGTATTAATTTAAACAGAAAATGGACTTTAATTGTTTTGTGGAAGAAAAATGTTAAGAGAAAATTCATACTGTGGTCTAAAAAATCAAAACCCATCATCTTCATATTACGAAGCCATCAGGTAATCTCTAATACTAGAAGCCCAAAGTATATCTACAAAGACAATAGAATCACCAAAAACCTGCAAGGATTATCTGTGATTAACACTTGTGAGCAGAGAGCTGAGATCTTAGTTTAACAAGAAGATTGAATGATACCAAGACATTGGAAGCAGAGTTAGTGTTGAGGGTTATGAAATCCATCTGGTAAACACTAACTTTGCTGCAAGTCTCCTACAGGCTTACCCACATACTTCCAGTGTTAAATCCTCTGAAACTACCTTTGAAATAGATGCAAATTTCTTTTGCTGGTGTTGCCATTTGATCAAGAACATTGTTGATCCAGTAGCTCTTTCTATACCAAATGGGCATGGAGATAATTAGTTTTAAGTAATGAATATTGTCCATTGGTCTTTTAACGCTGGAAAAAACAAGCTAGTGAGATGGCTAGGTGGCTGACAGGTGAGGTTTAAATAGGTTTCCAGTTCTTCTGACAGCTTGCTCTCACTGAAGTGGGATAGTGGGCTTGTAGTCTTAGGTGTTTTCTGTGAAGTACCTTAGACTGTCTTGGCGGGGAGGGGTTGGTGCGTAGAGAGCAGTGCATAGTTTGTACCTCTGTTTTGCTAATTGCTACAGTGTCACAGCCCTGTGCTAATTGCTACAATATCACAGCCCTGTCCTAATTGCTACAGTGTCACAGCTCTGTGCAAATTTTAAGTGCCACAGCCCTTTGCATTACTCCTAATCTTACTCCTCCAATATGAACCCTTTAAAGACACCCTTGCCTTTAAACCAAAAGTATTACACTCTTCTTCTTCTTCACCTTTTCCTTCCTATTCATACTGCTTCTTCAGAATCAGGATAAAATTTGATACATTGTGGAGTGGGGAGGGATGAAAAGATGGCGCTTTAACGAGATAAACCTGTGACATGCAGAACATCAAGGGGTTGATAAGTAGTATTAACTTTTAGATTTCATTGTGTATATGCATATGTCCGTGTGCTTGTGTGTGCTTACACATTATGTGTCCATGTGTGCACACACAGAGGTTAAAAGACAACTCGGAAGATTCCATTCTTTGATTATGTGGGAAGGATTGAACTCACATCATCAGAGTAGGCAGCAAGCACCTTGATTCACAGAGCCATCTCACCAAACCTACAACTTGTGAAGTAAAGTATATATTTCCCCTTTAAATGTCTGAGACCGTTCAGTTACGTGAAATAGAGACACAAGTCAGTATCTAATGAAGTTCAGTTATTGCCTGAAAAGGGAAAGCAGAGTTTGAGATGGCTTATTTCCTTTCAATTAGAGTTCCCTCTAAAAGGAAATGGAAAGTGAGAGTGGGCCTGAGTGGTACCAAGGCTCGCTGCTGCCCACTGCTTAGATGTGGCCTGTGGGAGGCGAGTTCGCCACCGAGCTGTGCCATTCCTAGTAGGAAGGGAAACAACTGCATTTTCCAGCCTCTCAGATTAACTTTTTTCTATTTTTTTCTTTAGCTCTTCTAATCAATGGATAAAGTGGGGAAAATGTGGAACAACTTCAAATACAGATGCCAGAATCTCTTCAGTCATGAAGGAGGAAGCCGTAATGAGAATGTGGACATGAACTCCAACAGATGTCTGTCTGTCAAAGAGAAAACTATGAATCTGGGAGAGGCAGCCCCCCTGCGACAGAGTAGTCCCTTAAGAGAAAGTGTTGCCTTGCAGCTGGGACTGAGTCCTTCAAGGACCTTCTCAAGACGGAACCAAAACTGTGCCACGGAGATTCCTCAGGTCGTTGAAATAAGCATTGAAAAGGACAGCGACTCGAGTGCCACCGCAGGAACGAGGCTTGCGCGAAGAGACTCCTACTCTCGACACGCCCCGTGGGGAGGAAAGAAGAAACATTCCTGTTCCACAAAGACCCAGAGTTCATTGGATACTGAGAAGAAGTTTAGTAGAACTCGAAGCGGCCTTCAGCGGCGAGAGCGGCGCTATGGAGTCAGCTCTATGCACGACATGGACAGTGTTTCCAGCCGCGCTGTCGGGAGCCGCTCTCTGAGGCAGAGACTCCAGGACACTGTGGGTTTGTGTTTCCCCATGAGAACTTACAGCAAGCAGTCAAAGCCACTCTTTTCCAATAAAAGAAAAATACATCTTTCGGAATTAATGCTGGAGAAATGCCCTTTTCCTGCTGGCTCGGATTTAGCACAAAAGTGGCATCTGATTAAACAGCATACCGCGCCTGTGAGCCCACATTCAACATTTTTTGATACATTTGATCCATCACTGGTGTCAACAGAAGATGAAGAAGATAGGCTTCGAGAGAGGAGACGGCTCAGTATCGAAGAAGGCGTGGATCCCCCTCCCAATGCACAAATACACACCTTTGAAGCTACTGCACAGGTCAATCCATTGTATAAACTGGGACCAAAGTTAGCCCCTGGGATGACGGAAATAAGTGGAGATGGTTCTGCAATTCCACAAACGAATTGTGACTCAGAAGAGGATTCAACCACCCTCTGTCTGCAGTCACGGAGGCAGAAGCAGCGCCAGGTGTCCGGGGACAGCCACTCGCACATTAGCAGACAGGGAGCTTGGAAAGTTCACACGCAGATCGATTACATACACTGCCTTGTGCCAGATTTGCTTCAGATCACAGGGAATCCATGTTACTGGGGCGTGATGGACCGATATGAAGCAGAAGCCCTTCTAGAAGGGAAACCGGAAGGCACGTTCTTGCTCAGGGACTCTGCGCAGGAGGACTACCTCTTCTCTGTGAGCTTCCGCCGCTACAACAGGTCCCTGCACGCCCGGATCGAGCAGTGGAACCACAACTTCAGCTTCGATGCCCACGACCCCTGCGTGTTTCACTCCTCCACTGTCACGGGACTTCTCGAACACTATAAAGATCCCAGTTCTTGCATGTTTTTTGAACCGTTGCTTACGATATCACTGAATAGGACCTTTCCTTTCAGCCTGCAGTATATCTGCCGCGCAGTGATCTGCAGATGCACTACGTATGATGGGATTGATGGGCTCCCTCTACCGTCGATGTTACAGGATTTTTTAAAAGAGTATCATTATAAACAAAAAGTTAGGGTTCGCTGGTTAGAACGAGAGCCAGTCAAGGCAAAGTAACTCCTGTCCCCAAAGGGCACTAAGTAGGTCTGCTCTCATGTGCGTCAGACAGCACCCGTAGGAGGCAGAGTCGGCTGCTAGCATTTTCCACCCAGAATGGGAGCTTAGTCGTTAGCCTCTGTCCGACGGGATCTGCTGTTACTCAAAGGTGCCTAGGGACAGCAGGATGGTTTGCAGGTGTTCGGTGGGCAGTGACAGCTGAGGGAGGCAACTTTGGGGCATTTGCTATGAAGAATTCTATTTCTTACTGAAGAACAAATTAATATTGGATGGGTATTTCAACAGTGTGACTAATGTTTAAAATTATTTTTTCTAAGAATTTTTCTATAACCTTCCAAAAAGTAGTGATGTTTGTAGTTACTATAACTCAAGCTTTGAAAGTCCAAAACAAACAAGTAAGTAAAAGACTGCCTTCCTTTTAGAGAAAAACAAATGCAATTTTTCTGGCCACAGGGCATTGTGCAGTGTCAATGTGGTTTGTAGTCAGTCTCCTTTTCTCCTCAAAGAAGGAGGCTCTAAAATAAACCAGGTTTTTCTAAGATAGTTCTCACAGGTTAGTGGTGGAGTTGTGTGTAAAAGCCCCAGTGTTCATTTGAGATGAGCACAGTGACGTCAGAGAGCATGCAGTCGGAGTTTCCAGTGGGATTTTTTTCCTCTAAGTTGACATGTGCAGTGCACACGCCGTCTCATCAGAGTTGGAATCCTTTCCTGTGCCCCTGACTATGAGAACCCAGAGGAAAATGAGACTAGGAGAGGCCCAGACACATCAGATGGTAGGAACTCCACTGGTCGACAATGCCAAGTTGTGTTAAGCTATAAATCATTAGAATGGCAGTATTTATCTCTTTGTAAAACTCATAACTGAATTACTTAAGTACAATTTATATTATACAATTTTAGTGCAGTTAATTCTTAACAGAAAACCTGAAGTCTAAATTGCAGATTTAAAAGGTACTGTACACCCATGATGCCTGTAAATAACTTTACTTGGCACCTTTTGTCACTTAGAATAGTAGTGCGTAATACAGCTTGAGTGAGCGCTTGGGACGTATTGTCGGGCTCTAGTGTCGCTTCTCGTGTTGGCCTGTGTTCTCAGTTCTGTCCTAGATATTTGCACTACAGTAGCCAAGTCCATCCTTGTGTGTTACCGTGCTCCGTAACTGCTGCCGAGGGCCGCAGTCTTCATGCCAGCTGCTGCAGGAGGTTGCTTTATATCCCAATGGCTATGCCAGGGCTTCCGGAAAGAAATGCTGTATTTGTACGCAACACTAACCCTTTAACTGCTAACGTATGTTTCTGCTTGCTGTGCCTTGTTCTGGCTGCTTTTTTGTGCTAATAAAATATGTTTGGTGTTCTTGTATTTCTGCTGTTTTATACATTTGCCACAATTTCTCTTGTACGTGGAATGGTTTGGGGTTTTTAAATAAGCATTAACCTGACAACTTATTGTAGTTAATGCAGATTCACCTACAACCTAATACTGACCTGTCATAATAAGCTAAATCTGAGTTGAATGTTCTCTGGCTTTCTAACCCTAACCACGTTCTGTGAATCGGTGTCTGTATACCGTATACTGCAAATTAGTGTATAGTTTACAGCAGGACTCAGAGAAGTGAGAATCTGGTGATTTCTCTGCTCCGTAGTGAGAGGCTGAAAGCAGCGGTAAAGTTAGCAGATAAGCGTTAGAGCATCCAGCCGCGCCAGAAACAGGTGGCCCAGAGTCCGTGCATTGGGACGCGTCAGCTGCACTTAGTGGTTTGGGGACCATTTTAATTAAAGATAAATGCCTGAAATGTGGACCTTTAACCAAAGACTTGTTCATTTCAATGCAGAATGGGGATGGAAGGAACTTAGATCTTTCTGTTACTTGTAGTAGATGTCCCTGAGGAACATATACCAAAGTGTTTGAGAACTTCATCCAAACCTACTTTCAAAGCATAATGTGCAATTCAGTTGTTATGACGTATTATATTGCATAATTGTTGGGTCTGTTTTCTTGAGCTTATAATGTACCTGGAACATGAACCTCTTGAGGAAAGATAAGTCCATGCTGAGGACTGGAGGAAGACAGTTTGTGAGCAGGCGATGCTGTGAAGAGAACTTGAAACTCGGAGAGAGCATTGATGTTTTATATGCTTGTAGCAAACTGATGTTCTCACTATAGTTTTATAGAAAATATTAATGCTTTTATGTATTTCAGAACTTTTCCTGTGTTATATGCAAATTGTTTTAAGTGTAACTATTGAGTTTATGTAAGCATGTGTCCACTGTGCTAAAAGGCACTTATGTTTCAGTTTGTGTACAATATATGCAACTTTGGGGTTAATTTTTTTGTTAAAATATGAGTAGCTTACATTTAAAAAAAAGAAAAGAAAAGAAAGAAAAATCACCAGCATGGAAGTGCACCGAAGTCTTTTTTTCACTGTGTATTTTCCTGAATCCCATTGTAGCCTTTTGACTAAATTGGTGTTTTTATGTTTTGGGGGTGGCACATTTTATTCCAGACCAAGGAGTTGTTCAGCAGGTGCTGAATGTCCGTTTTCACACTCTGCGGGTATAAACCACAGTGCCAGGATTCCCCTGGAGGGGTGCTGTGCTTTCTATTCTCACTCATAAACCCCTCCCTCCCCTCTGTCCTGTCCCTCGCTTTGTTCACATATGCAGCATACGTAGTTATAGTCACTATTACGTGCACTTACATGCATGTTTATACACTTAACGGTGGTAATAATATTTTAAACAATGATATTTCCACTTGGTTTAATGTCAGTTACCCTGTAAAGACCGAGGATTTTGTGTCATTCTGATTTTGTTACGTGCCCCTAAAGTTTGGCCCTAGCACTGTTGTCTTTTTACAGAAGGGATTTATCAGTATTTTATTTTCTGGCTTAAAGTAAAAAAAAAAAGTTTCTTTAAATACGACTAAAATATAGTCAAAATCAAATTTATATTCTTAGGTAAAATATTGAGCCCAAATCACCACTCTCTACAAAGCAATCTATGTTCATCTATCCTTGGACATTTTTATAAGATTTATAATGGCTGGGACTGTCAGAACTGATACTTAAATTCCAAGCTTTATTTTGACAAAACTCAAAGCTGATGAACTTTCCTGACATGTTGGTCTAGTCACTGATCATTCTCGGCCCAAAGCTGCTTCGCTCCCTGGCACTGTCAGTGACCTGGTGGTGTACTTTGTTAAGACTGGCCCTACATCCTATTTTTATAGCAAAATAAATAAATAAATAAATACATCAGTGCATCAATGCCTTTTTGGTAGAGGTGAGCCTGAGAGTGAGAGTAATCGCTAACTGATGTGAACGTTCAGTTTTGGTTCTTCCTCCCAGCTTATGATCCCAGAAATAAGATTTGGACTCAAAATTATTTACAAATACCTTGGCCATATATTAGACTACTTAAAATATCCCATCTATCCTAGCCTGCATTCTGCCATGCAGCTGGTTACCTGTGCTCGGGTACCATGCATCTGTCTCCTCACATCTTCCTGCCTCTATCCCAGAATTTTTTCTGCCTCCCGGATGTCCCACCTTCTATTCTACCCTTATAGGCCATAGGTATTCTTAATTGGTGGGTGATGCATCCATACAGTATACAGATAATCTCTACAAACTGAGCATTTGTGAAGGGGAAACAAACCAGCCCTGGATGGAGTCCAGACCATGCCAGTACTGTGGACCTGTTACTTCTAGAGGCACCAGGTCTTGGTTTGTTCGTTTTGGTTTTGTTTCTGTTCCTGGACTTCTGAATCTAGAGTATTTTATTGGTTGGACATCTCTCTTTTTGTTCAAATTACCTTCTTTCATCAGAGGCATTTACAATGTTTAGGGAAGGACTAGGTCTTAGTGGGGTAGAGATGTGCAGAAACTCCCCAGTGGCATAGGTACACCAGGGTCCCCACTTGATACAGGAGGCCGTGTGGGTTGGGCCCCTGGAGCAGAATTCCTGGGAGCTGTTCTCAGGCCTGGTGCAGAAAGCTGTGCTTGGTGACTGGTACATAGTTACCAGGCAATCTCTTTTTGTCGTATAACAGTGAAAATTTGTCATACACTAAATGGCTTTGTGTTTTTCCATCTTTATAAAATAGGTGCTGTTATGCACTTAAACCTAACTTTTGCCCTGATGCTCCTTAAATCCAGAATAAATTATTTTAGTTGTGCTTATCTTAAAAAACAATTGAATTGTAATACTTTTAAAGTTTCATTATCTTAACAAATATTTTGTGCCCTTAAGTGTAATTAAGACAGTGTTGAATTTTAATACACCAAAAGGCTAGTAAAATGTTTGGCTTAGTAATTCCAACTTTGAGAGTTCATAAATTGTGCTACTAAAATATTGTCTCCACTTTTTAGCAATTTCTTTCTTGATAAAGAGCCAAAAATCTCAAATTGTTTTCTAGAATTTGGCTATCCTAAATCTCTCAATCTTTTGAACAGTTAGATAATACCTGAGAATAAGATCTGAAAATATCATTTGTTGGCAATATGATGAAAATAAATCTGAGGGCCTATGTTTGGTTTATAACTAAGTCCTCTAGAGGCTGGGCAGTAGAGTAAACCACGCAGGGAAGCTACCACACCAGTTCTGGGTCAGCAAACCACATAGGACCTGACAGAGAGGAGATCCTTAGGTGATGCAGAAGGCTCGTCTGAGTTGTCGGTGTCTAATCCTCTCCTTGTCTTTCATGTCTGGGTTAAAGGGGCTGGGTATCTTGTCTAAAGTCACTGAGGGAACACCAGAGCCAGGCTTCAGACATGAGTCTAGGCCAGCGGCCAGCCTCTTACTTGTTAGAGTTTTGGAATTCTAGTTTTTTTTCTAAATTCATTGGGTCTTCCCTTTATTCTCTTTTAATGTATTCCAAGGTGACAGATTTTTAAATAACAGATAAAAGTAGATTCTAAACAATCATTGAAAGTTTCAAAAGAGCAAGCCATGACAGTCTTTGCCTGTAACTTCCGTGTTATGATTTGGAGTCTCTTCCAACTTCGTCCTGCAGGTTTCTTCCAACTTCCCAATGTCCTGTCTTCCAGTGATCTTTCTAGTGGTCGGTGCTCCAGTGCCTTTCCTAAAGGACCCGCCCCTGTTGCCCACTCCTGAAACATATCTCCCCCTCCTTCTCTCACCAAGGTAGAGCCTGCCCCCCCCCCAACCTTCAGGGGCAGATGATGTTCACTGAAGGAGACCCTCTCCACTAGTCTCTATCCCTGCCTTTGTTTTCCTCATAGTATTTACTATAAAAGCTTGCTAGTTGCTTACTTATTTGGGGTTTGGGGGAGTGATATGTCTCTTCTGAGAAGCAAGACCATGGCTATCTTGTTTGCTATTTTTAATCCTCAGTGCCGAGGATGATGCCCAAGTATTTAATATTCTAAATAAATAAATTAATTAATGTTGCCATCCTACTTTCAAAAAGTCATAAAATCTTTACTATATATTCTTTTTTAAATCTAGATTCTTCTTATGCTTCCATAATTTTTTTTCATTTAGGTTTTTTGTTTGTCTTGGTTTTTACCTCTGAAACAAAGTCAGGTTAATCGGGCATAAATGGTTCCTAGTGACCCAGGCTGGTGGTTCCAAGGATTCCAGCTTTCCGAGCCCATGCCCTCCGGTGTTGCTGATCCATTCCGGAGTGTTGCCCAGGATCATGTTAACTCCACGGGTCTACAGCCTGTGGACCATGTTAACTCCACAGTCTACAGCCTGTGGACCATGTTAACTCCACAGTCTACAGCCTGTGGACCATGTTAACTCCACAGTCTACAGCCTGTGGACCATGTTAACTCCACAGTCTACAGCCTGTGGACCATGTTAACTCCACGGTCTGCAGCCTGTGGACCATGTTAACTCCACGGTCTACAGCCTGTGGACCATGTTAACTCCACGGTCTACAGCCTGTGGACCATGTTAACTCCACGGTCTACAGCCTGTGGACCATGTTAACTCCACGGTCTACAGCCTGTGGACCATGTTAACTCCACGGTCTACAGCCTGTGGACCATGTTAACTCCACGGTCTGCAGCCTGTGGACCATGTTAACTCCACGGTCTGCAGCCTGTGGACCATGTTAACTCCACGGTCTGCAGCCTGTGGACCATGTTAACTCCACGGTCTGCAGCCTGTGGACCATGTTAACTCCACGGTCTGCAGCCTGTGGACCATGTTAACTCCACGGTCTACAGCCTGTGGATCATGTTAACTCCACGGTCTACAGCCTGTGGACCATGTTAACTCCACGGGTCTACAGCCTGTGGATCATGTTAACTCCACGGTCTACAGCCTGTGGACCATGTTAACTCCACGGGTCTACAGCCTGTGGACCATGTTAACTCCACGGTCTACAGCCTGTGGACCATGTTAACTCCACGGGTCTACAGCCTGTGGACCATGTTAACCCCACAGTCTACAGCCTGTGGATCATGTTAACTCCACAGTCTGCAGCCTGTGGACCATGTTAACTCCACAGTCTGCAGCCTGTGGACCATGTTAACTCCACAGTCTACAGCCTGTGGATCATGTTAACTCCACAGTCTGCAGCCTGTGGACCATGTTAACTCCACAGTCTACAGCCTGTGGACCATGTTAACTCCACAGTCTACAGCCTGTGGAGCTGTGACTCTTGCCCTGTATTTTCTCCCGATAATTCAGTCACCAGATGCTCTCTTGGGAGTCTTAGTTCTCTGGGCATGGTACTGAGACATACAATGGCTTTGTCATCTCTCTGCCCGTTAGATCACGAGTCCCTTTTGCCAGCCTTTGTGTCTCTGCCTGTCATGGAAAAGGTGCAGAAGCCGAAGAGGAATTAGATTGCTCTCTTTCGCCGCATCCCTTCATCGTGTGCTATTTATTTGCTGTCTGTTCATCTCCAGCATAACACACCTATGTTTGTTTGCTTATTTATTTAGAGGCAACATCTAGCTAGGTAGTCCAGACTGACCTGGAACTCGAACTTTCCCTGCCTCTGCTTCCTGAGGCCCAGGATTACAGGCCACACCTGCCTGTGTGTACAAGATTGAGTGAATGTGTTATCTGTGTCAAAATGTTTGACTCATGCACTCTGAACATGTGACAGCTGTTAAGCAAACATGGAACTCCAAAGTGAGTCCTGCAGAGAGAGCCTTTACTGGAAGGTGAAATGGACCGCCATAGGCAGTAAAATTGCAACTAGATTTTCTTTTTAAGTCAGAGTAAGAGTTTCTTTTGAAATTAGGTGATTCCTGCTTTCTTTTCCTGCTTCTGTGGTAAAATGACCTGACTTAGGAAGGAAGGGTTTGTTTTAGCTCCTGCTCCAATGTATGAACTCTGCAGTGGCAGAGAGTCGAGGAAGCCGTGATGTCACCCCTACAGCCAGAGGAGCATAGCAGATGCTGGCGCTCAGCTCAGTGGCTCCATCTCCTGCAGTCCAGGAGTCCCACTGGGAGTGTCCTGCCCGGTTAAGAGAGGTCGCCCCATACAGTCAAGACAATCTCTGAAACATAAACCCAGAGGCCCCCCTTCCAGATAACTCGATCCTGTCTGACAGCTAATACCAGCCACCCCAGATGCTAGCCAGGGTTTGGGAAGCTGCTCAGGTGTTGCTTTTGTGTGGAGAATGTGGATGTGTTTTTCTGCCTGGATATCCAGAGTGTGGGGTCTCGTGGACTATGCAAGCAAATGGACCGCGCTCTGTTGTCATCCTTTGCCTGTGGCTTCCACAGCTTTGTTTGCGTACATTGCATCAAAATAATACTTTTCTTTCATAAGATCAGAGATTTTTTTTTAAGCATCCATGTTACTTTCCTAAAGTTCTGTGGGTAACTTCTTATAAATTCCAGTACAAAAAAACAAATGTCTATGTATGTCTGCATGTGATTTAACAAATGCAGAAAATGGAAATAATTTCTTCTATACTAATGACTTAAAATGACATAGGACTTCAGCGGACCATTAAAGAGTGCTAATGGAGGAACACATGAGGAGCATTGGGGTTTTACATGGTTTGCAATTACAGTCTCACAATTCATTGAATTTGGCCTCTGCAGGACAGGTGTAAATTGCTCTTCCATATGAGTGAAGAGACTCAGTGAATGGACCTTAGAGATGGGTGTTTGCTCTCCTACCACATGGGCAGGAAGTTGCCTCTCCAGGTAGCTTTGAAAACCATGCTGAAGATAAGGAACTTCGTGGCTATGTGGAGAATGAAGAAACTCAAGGATAAGGCATACACGAATGAATACTGAAGAGAGGCATCATGTATGCAGAGCCGTCCAACTGAAACCTCAGGTCTTAAGTCATGTGATACTGGGTGCCAGTTAATTCTTAACGAAGAGTGATGTCCTTGAACCAGCCATCATCTATGTATTGATGCGCTCCCTGGGAGGTGGGATGTGAGAGGGAGGTGGAGGTGGAGGTGGAGCTTGCCACGCATATGGTTTTAGACACAACTTTTCTTGACCTTTGTTTCTTCCTGTCACTAATCAAATAAAATCTCACAGAACCATCTTTGGAAGCTTCATCAGAGTAGGAAATACAGCACCATCATTGATTTTTAGAATTCTATGGCACATGGCAATAGAATAATTCAGTATCAGCTAGTACATCAGAGCAATTTATTCTTAGCAATTTGTGGTGCTGGGAATCAAAGCCAGACTGGGCACATATAGAGCAAGGGCTCTACTGGTGAGCTACCCCCTAATCCTCACTTATTGTGGTGGGATAGAACAATTTTCCTCCAAACATGGCAACATTATTCAGTAGCTATGTGATTATTGTCAGCCTGAGTGGGTTGTGCCCCAGCTCGGCTGCCACACACCAGTCAGTTCCCCACTCCGGACGAGGCCTGATTTCTCACCTGCTTAACATTGGGGTGTGGAAATGTGAAACCAAATAATCTTGGAGATGTGCACGGTGCAGCGCCTGGCACATGTTGCTGTTTTCCTGTGTCCCTATGCCACATATCAATCTATCAGTGGAAATACAGTGCTGGAATCCAGAGGTGCTAAATGCAAGGCCAGTCTTCCTTTCTCTACAGAAGGTTTCACTAAAAGATGATAAATTGAACCCATAGTTCTAATTGAAGGACTGTTTGTTCAATATGAGATTTTATAAAAGGACATAATCAGAATGTTGAAACGTTATCTCTGAGCTTTTGGAAAAAAATTCATAAAAATTCTTGCTTAGAAAATTACTAGGACACAGGTAGAATAAAGCACACCCTAATTTTATTCACCAATTGATTTTAAAGCTCATAAAATGTTTTAGTTTTCCATCAGGCAAAAGAATTGGTCTTGGAAACCAATAGAGGCAGGGTTGTAGATTCAAGCTCCAGCATCCTGGTAGAGATGTGGCAATACCAGTGTTAAGTCGTCTCTGAGGTCGGCTGCTGTGGTCTTCACCATAAGAGGGCACAAGCGCATCAGTGGGGGTCAACACCTCTTCCAGCTCCAGTCACAGTCAAGAAACTCCAAACCGGTTCTGGTAGACTGCACTGAAGAGACAGGTACCCAGATTCTCCCCAATATAACATCGCTTGGGACATGGCCTGTTGGGGCTTCCGTCTGCTCCCAAGAACGGGACAGCGCTGTGGTCCTCTGGGCGCCAGATCTGCTGTAGGCCATCCCCTCTGCAGGGTGACCAGCGCCACCGAGAGAGTGCAGAGTGCACTCTGCCATCTTTGCTCCAGTAGCCAGGTAGTTGGGACCGCCAGGCTCGGAGACAGACAGGCATAATATCGCTTGGGTCTCGGGCGGATTGTGTGTATGTGGCTCCCAAGAGCTGGACAGATCTGCAGTAACCAGCATGCCAGCTCTGCTGTGGGACTTCTGCCTTGCAGAGGGACGCCCCCTCCCCCCCCACTCTGGGAGAGATCACACACCCCTGCATAGGGCAGGAGCCTACCAGCCTCCCTTTGGTGACCTCTGCTCCGGGAATCCATTAAACTGAGCCTTTGGATATGCAGGGACTCCCCAATATAACATCACTTGGGGCAAGGCACATCAGGGCTCCAAAGTCACTCAGGAGCAGGGCAGGCCCCAGAAATCTGTGCCAGGGGAATCCTGGTAATCCAGGGGGGCAGAAATAGCTTTGCAGGCTCACAGGAGGTCCAACCAACAGCCAGTGACAGCAGGACCAACTAACACCAGAGGTAACCAGATGGCAAAAGGCAAACGTAGGAACGTTACTAACAGAAATCAAAGTAATATGGCACCATCCAAACCCAACTCTCCAACAGCAGCAAGTCCTGGATACCCCACCACACCCGAAAGACAAGATCTGGATTTAAAATCACTTCTCATGATGCTATTAGAGGATCACAAGAAGGACACAAATAAATCTAATAAAGAATTACAGGAGACCATGAATCAACGGTTAGAAGCCCAACAAAGGAAACACAAAAATCGCTTAGAGAAATGTAGGAGAACATGGATCAACAGATGGAGGCCCATAAGGAGACAACACAAAAATCGCTTAAAGAAATGAATCAACGGGTAGATGCACTTTCAAAGGAATCACAAAAATTGCATAAACAAATGCAGAAGAATGTGGGTCAACAGATGGATGCCCATAGGGAGGCAACACAAAAATTGCTTAAAGAAATGAATCAACGGATAGATGCCCTTACAAAGGAAACACAAGAACTGCTTAAAGAAATGCAGGAGGCGATGGATCAACAGATGGAATCCCATGAAGAGGAAACACAAAAATCACTTAGAGAAATACAGGAGAACTTGGGTCAACAGGCAGAAATCCTGAAAGAGGAAATGCAAAAATCCCTTAAAGAAATACAGGAAAATACAAACAAACAAGTGAAGGATCTCAGCAAATCCATCCAGGATCTAAAAAAGGAAGTAGAAACAACTAAGAAATCACAAAGGGAGACAACTTTGGAGATAGAAAACCTTGGGAAGAAATCAGGAGTCATAGATGCAAACATCAACAATAGAATACAGGAGGTGGAAGAAAGAATCTCAGGTGCTGAAGATACCATAGAAAGCATCGACTCAACAGTCAAAGAAAATGCAAAATGCAAAAAACGTGTAACCCAAAACATCCAGGAAATCCAGGACACAATGAGAAGACCAAACCTAAGGATTATAGGTATAGATGAGAGTGAAGATTTGCAACTTAAAGGGCCAGTAAACATCTTCAACAAAATTATGGAGGAAAACTTCCCTAACCTAAAGAGAGAGGTGCCGATGAACGTACAAGAAGCCTACAGAACTCCAAACACACTGGACCAGAACAGAAATACCTCCCGTCACATAATAATCAAAACACCAAATGTACTAAACAAAGAAAGAATATTAAAAGCAGTAAGAGAAAAGGGCCAAGTAACATACAAAGGAAGACCTATCCGAATCACATCAGACTTCTCACCAGAGACTATGAAAGCCAGAAGATCCTGGGCAGATCTCATGCAAACACTAAGACAGCACAAATGCCAGCCTAGACTACTATACCCAGCAAAACTCTCAATCACCATAGATGGAGAGACCAAGATATTCCATGATAAAACCAAATTTTCACAATATCTTTCCACAAATCCAGCCCTGCAAAGGATAATAGGTGGAAACCGCCAATACAGGGAGAGAAACAACACCCTGGAAAAAATGAGATAGTAACCTTCTTGCTTCAAACCCAAAAGTAGATAACCACTCAAACATAAAGATAGCATCAAGAATGGCAGGTGGCAATAATCACTATGCCTTAATCTCTCTTAATATCAATGGTCTCAATTCCCCAATAAAAAGACATAGACTAGCAGACTGGATATGTAAACAGGACCCAGCATTTTGCTGCATGCAGGAAACGCACCTCAGTGTCAAAGACAAACACTACCTCAGAGTAAAAGGCTGAAAAAAAATTTTACAAGCAAATGGCCCCAAGAAACGAGCCGGAGTAGCCATCCTAATATCAGATAAAATTGATTTTCAACCTAAAGTCATCAAAAAAGACACAGAAGGACACTACATACTGATCAAGGGAAAAATCCACCAAGAAGAACTCTCAATTCTGAATATCTATGCTCCAAATGCAAGGGCACCCTCATTCATAAAAGAAACTTTACTAAAGCTCAAAGCACACATCGCACCTCACACAATAATAGTGGGTGACTTCAACACCCCGCTCTCTGAAATGGATGGTTCAGGAAAGCAGAAACTAAACAGGGACACAGTGAATCTAATTGAAGCCTTGGACCAAATGGAACTAACAGATATATATAGAACATTTCATCCTAGAGCTAAAGAATACACCTTCTTCTCAGCACCTCATGGTACCTTCTCCAAAATTGACCATATAATTGGTCACAAATCAGACCTCAACAGATGTAAGAAGATAGAACTAATCCCATGCCTCCTATCAGATCACTATGGAATAAGGGTGGTCTTCAATGGCAACAAAAACAAAAGAAAACCCACGTACACATGGAGGCTGAACAATGCTCTACTCAATGATAACTTGGTCAAGGTGGAAATAAAGAAAGAAATCAAAGACTTTTTGAAAGTTAATGAAAATGAAGGCACAACATACCCTAATTTATGGGACACAATGAAAGCAGTGCTAAGAGGAAAATTCATAGCCCTTAGTGCCGCCAAAAAGAAATGGGAGACAGCATACACTAACAGCTTAATGGCACACCTAAAAGCCCTGGAACAAAAAGAAGCAAATACACCAAAGAGGAGTAGAAGACGGGAAATCATCAAACTCAGGGCTGAAATCAATCAAGTAGAAACAAATAAAACCATACAAAGAATCAACAAAACGAGGAGTTGGTTCTTTGAGAAAATCAACAAGATAGATAAGCCCATAGCCAGACTAACCAGAGGGCACAGAGACAGTATCCAAATTAGTAAAATCAGAAACGAAAAGGGAGAGATAACAACAGAAACTGAGGAAATTCAAAAAATCATCAGATCCTACTACAAAAACCTGTATTCAACACAACTAGAAAATCTCGAGGAAATGGACAATTTCCTTGACAGATATCAAATACCAAAATTAAATCAGGATCAAATAGACCATCTAAACCGTCCTATAACCCCTGAAGAAATAGAAGTTGTCATTGGAAGTCTTCCAACCAAAAAAAGCACAGGTCCAGATGGTTTTAGTGCAGAATTCTATCAGACCTTCAAAGAAGACCTAACACTAATACTCTTCAAACTGTTCCACAAAATAGAAACAGAAGGAACACTACCCAACTCGTTCTATGAAGCCACAATTACACTAATATCAAAAGCACACAAAGATTCGACAAAGAAAGAGAATCTCAGGCCAATCTCTCTTATGAATATCGATGCAAAAATACTCAATGAAATTCTTGCCAACCGAATCCAAGAACACATCAAAACGATCATTCACTACGATCAAGTAGGCTTCATCCCAGGGATGCAGGGATGGTTCAATATAAGGAAATCCATGAATGTAATCCACAATATAAACAATCTCAAAGTAAAAAACCACATGGTCATCTCATTAGATGCTGAGAAAGCATTTGACAAAATTCAGCATCCTTTCATGCTAAAGGTCTTGGAAAGATCAGGAATTCGAGGCCCATATCTAAACATAGTAAAAGCAATTTACAGCAAAGCGGTAGCCAGCATCAATCTAAATGGAGAGAAACTTGAAACAGTCCCACTAAAATCAGGGACTAGACAAGGCTACCCTCTCTCTCCATATCTTTTCCATATAGTACTTGAAGTTCTAGCTAGAGCAATTAGACAACAAAAAGAGGTCAAAGGGATACAAATTGGAAAGGAAGAAGTCAAACTATCACTATTTGCAGACGATATGATAATATACTTAAGCGACCCAAAGAACTCCACCAGAGAACTCCTACAGCTGATAAATGACTTCAGCAAAGTGGCCGGATATAAAATCAACTCAAGCAAGTCAGAAGCCTTCCTATACTCAAAGGATAAGCAGGCTGAGAAAGAAGTAAGAGAAATGATACCCTTCACGATAGCCACAAACCATATAAAGTATCTTGGCGTGACTCTAACCAAAGAAGTGAAAGATCTGTATGACAAGAACTTCAAGTCTCTGAAGAAAGAAATTGAAGAAGACCTCAGAAGATGGAAACATCTGCCATGCTCATGGATTGGCAGGATTAATATAGTCAAAATGACCATCTTACCAAAAGTAATATACAGATTCAATGCAATCCCCATCAAAATCCCAACTCAATTCTTCATAGAGTTAGAAAGAACAATTCAAAAACTCATCTGGAATAACAGAAAACCCAGAATAGCTAAAACTATTCTCAAGAGTAAAAGAACCTCTGGGGGAATCAGTATCCCGGACCTCAAGCTGTACTACAGAGCAATAGTGTTAAAAACCGCATGGTATTGGTACAGTGATAGGCATGTAGATCAATGGAACAGAATTGAAGACCCAGAAATGAATCCACACTCCTATGGGCACTTGATCTTTGACAAAGGAGCTAAAACCATCCAGTGGAAAAAAGATAGCCTTTTCAACAAATGGTGCTGGCTCAGCTGGAGGTCAACATGCAGAAGAATGCAAATCGATCCATTCTTATCTCCTTGCACTAAGCTCAATTCCAAGTGGATCAAGGACCTCCACATAAAATCAGACACACTGAAACTAATAGAAAGGAAACTAGGGAAGAACCTTGAACATATGGGCACAGGGGAGAATTTCCTGAACAGAACTCCAATAGCTTATGCTCTAAGATCAAGAATAGACAAATGGGACCTCATTAAATTACAAAGTTTTTGCAAGGCAAAAGACACTGTCAAAAAGACAAAGCGGCAACCAACTAACTGGGAAATGATCTTTACCAACCCTACATCCGACAGAAGGCTAATATCCAATATATACAAAGAACTCAAGAAGTTAAACTCCAGAGAGGCAAGTAACCCTATTAAAAATGGGGTACAGAGCTAAACAAAGAGTTCTCACCTGAAGAGTATCTAATGGCTGAGAAGCACCTAAAGAGATGTTCAGTTCATCATCCTTAGTCATTAGGGAAATGCAAATCAAAACAACCCTGAGATTCCATCTCACACCAGTCAGGATGGCTAAGATCAAAAACACAGGAGACAGCAGTTGTTGGCGAGGATGTGGAGAAAGAGGAACACTCCTCCACTGCTGGTGGAATTGCAAGTTGGTACAACCACTCTGGAAAGCAGTCTGGCGGTTCCTCAGAAAACTGGGCATGACACTCCCGGAGGATCCGGCTATACCACTCCTGGGCATATACCCAGAGGCTTCCCCTGCATGCAATAAGGACACATGCTCCACTATGTTCATAGCAGCCTTATTTATAATAGCCAGAAGCTGGAAAGAACCCAGATGTCCCTCAATGGAGGAATGGATTCAGAAGATGTGGTATATTTACACAATGGAATACTACTCTGCAATTAAAAACAATGAATTCACGAAATTCCTAGGCAAATGGTCAGAACTTGAAAATATCATCCTTAGTGAGGTAACCCAATCACAAAAGAACACACATGGTATGCAGTCACTGATAAGGGGATATTAACCCAGAATCTCGGAATACCCTAGACACAATTCGCATATCAATATATTTCTAAGAAGATGGAAGGAGAGACCCCTGGTCCTGGAAAGACTGGATGTAGGGGAACGCCAGGACAGAGTAATGAGAGGGGGTTGAATGGGGAAAAGAGGGAGGGAAGGGGGCTTATGGGACTTTCGGGGAGGGAGGAAACGGGAAAGGGGAAATGATTTGGAATGTAAATAAAAAAAAAACTTAGAAAATAAAATTTATAAAAAAAAAAAAAGAAGAAAGAAACTCCAAACCACTCCACTCAGCATCTTTAGAGGCAAAACTTAATCCTACCGTAAATCACTCCATCGTTCTTCCAATTCAAGATGGCTGATGCTGGGCTGGGGATATGAGCTGATTTGTGGAGCACTTACCCAGCATGCATTGGTGGAGCACTGATGCTGGGCTGGGGATATGAGCTGATTGGTGGAGCACTTACCCAGCATGCATTACATTGCATAAGTTGGGCAAATGGCACACAGTTTTAATCCTAGCAGTAGGGAAATGGAGGCAGGAGGACCAGGAATCCTTGGCCATCTTCAGTTACATAATGAGTAAAAAACTAGCCTGAGCTACAAGAGGCAGTGCTGGGGGAGATGATGATGAGAGAAGAGAGGAAAGAGAGAAGAGGAATTAACTAATTCCGTGTACACATACTGTCTTAGTGGGGGGGTTCTACTGCTGTGAAGAGACACCATGACCATGGCTACTCTTATAGAAAAAGCATTAAATTGGGACTGGCTTACAGTTGAGAGGTTTAGTCCATTATCACCATGGTGGGAAGCATGGCAGCATGCAGGCAGACATGTTTGCTAGAGAAAGAACGGACAGTTCTACATCTGGCTCCACAGACAGCAGGGAGAGAGAGTGACACTCGGCCTGGCTTGAGCATCTGAGACCTCAAATCCAGCCCCCAGTGACATGCCTCCTCCAACAAGGCCACACCTAATAGTGCCACTTCCTATGGACCTGTGGGGTCATTTTCATTCAAACTACCACACACATAAACCAGAGACCTTAAGGAGAAGAGTGGGTGACAGAACACTCATTTATCACTGATCTGGTCTTTGGGTGGCTTTACTTCTCTAAGGTGTAAAAACTCAGTTGGTTTTAAAATATCATGGTTATTTGTTTGTTTTTCTGCTTTGACAATATAATAAAATCTAATGGTTCCAAACATACAGTTTGAAATTTTTGGTTAGGTGTATTAAAGTCTGGGTTCTTATTTTAGAAATATCCATTTGGGATCTCCTAAACCTACATCTTAGAAAAGTACCTCGCCATTCTCAGCCGAGAACTCCTGTGTCCAATTAAGTGGTCCAGCACTGGTCAGTCTTCTGCTTGGTCCCCTCCAATTGTACCTAGAGGAGTGAAGGGTGACAGTCACATGACCTTTTCTCCCACATCTGTCTCCTCTTGTCTCCTCCTAAGGTTAGAATTCCTTTCCACCTCTTGGGGATGCCCATATGTCAGGTCACTTGAGCCCATGTCCCAACATTTACAGGTTCTCATTTCAGGACAGCATTTCTTAAAATCTAAAACCCATTGATAGTCTATACTATAATTGATGATTCCCCAAACTTGAAGATTTATCTACCAATATTTACTATATTGGAAAAGAAAATGTAAAGCAAAAAATATATTAATTGTTTTCATAAGAATAAGCTGAACACGGGTAACGTTTGGGGGAGGGAAGGCTCTTTAAGGCCAACGCAGTGAGAAGAGCAGCCCTGTTCTCACTGCTGGCCGGGATCCTAGCATCTGCCTTAATAGAAGACAGTTGGGAATTCCTATCTGTCTCTGTGCTCAGCCTGCTCCAGTATTTTCCTTGCTTAAAAATATGAAGAAAACTTGGCTCCACATAGATGTGTAGTTGGAAAAGGAGAGGCGTATTTTAATGGGCTTTTTAAATAATTGTGATATGCTCTGTTGATGCTAGAACAAACGATTATTTCTTAAGAGTTGGTACAAAGTCAGAACTGAGGCCATGTGAAGGACCAATCAGAACTCAGGGCAGTAGTAGGACCAATCAGAACTCAGCACAGTAGTAGGACCAATTAGAACACAGGACAGTAGTAGAAGCCAGTGATCTGTCTCGTGATCTGTCTTGCACTTTAAATACATTTTTCTAGGATCATGTGTCTTTCATTTGGAAAGTACTACTTCACCAATCTAGAAAGTACTTCTGATTTGTACTCATTTTCAGTAGACAATATAAGAAGTTCCGTTTGATGACACTTGATAGCCACTGATCTTAAATATTGAGATACAATATTTAGAAATAAATAAAATTTTCTTTGGCTTAAAAACACAAAATTTCATCATTATCAACCAGTGCTATTTGTAGTTATCCTTAAGTGTCATTACTAAGAAAAGAATTCCAGATGATCAGTAAATACCTATCATAGTTCTATACCAATTCGTCCAGATAAAATGGTGCTCCATTAAAAGGTGGTTAGTTCAGCTTGCAACTCACACAACTCCACAAGTGTTTCGTGGAGTCACACATTGTAGTTCAGGATCAACGGATGTTTTATATGAACTCCCCACATGTTAAAAAGCGGTCTAGGGTGGTTATCCCACATTCAATCCCAACACTCGGGAGGCAGGTGCAGCTGTATGAGTTCAAGGTCAACCTGTCTACGCAGAGAGTTCCAGGCTAGCTGGGACAATGCAGTAAGACACCTTTTCAAATAAATAAATAAAATCCTAAAAAACACTGAATAAGAAATTTTGATAGATATATATGAATCTACATTGTTCTACAATAATAAAGTGTGTGTTTAAGAGTTAAACTTAATGAAATAAATGTTTATTGTATTATTAAGGACATTCTTTTTAAAGACATTATTTTTGTGTGTGTGTGTGTGTGTGTGTGTGTGTGTGTGTGTGTGTGTAGATATTCACATGTGTGTGCAAGTGCCCTCAGAGTAGAGGGCAGCAGATCCTGGAAGCTGGAGTTATAGGTGTTTGTAAACCACCTAACTTGGGGTGCTGGAAATGCAAACCTTGGGTTCCCTACAGAGTAACATGCAGTCTCACAAGCTGAAGTATCTCTCCAGCCCTGTAAGGGACACTGTTAAGAGACCTGGACTTTCTTCCTTCCTTCCACAGAACTGGAAGCCACCCCGTACGTGTTCGTACTTTGCCCTGGGAGAAGCAGCATGCGAGTCTGTTTAGCTTTTGCACCTCAGGGTCTGTCATGCCAGAATAAACCAGGAAACTTGAGATCCTCAGTCACGCTCAGGTCAGCTCATGTCATAAAAGCTCTCAGTGATTGAGACCAATACGGACAAGTGTGAACAAAACAGCAAGTCTATAGGTTTATCTTTTTATTGTTTGTTTGTTTGTTTGTTTTGGCAGGGTTTCTTTCTGTAGCTTTAGCTGTCCTGGAATGCACTCTGTAGACCAGGCTGGCCTCAAATTCAGTGGACAACCTGCCTCTGTCTTCCAAATGCTAGAATTAAAGGCTTGTGCCACCATGTCCTGCCAATTTGGGTATTTTAAAACATATTTCCTTTTTTAAAAAAAAAATTGTGTGTATATCTGCATGTGTGTGTATCTGTGTGTATGTGTAGTGTGTGTATCTCTGTGTGTCTGTGTGTCTGTATGTGTGTATGTCTGTGTATCTGTATGTGTGTATGTCTGTGTGTGTGTGTATCTGTGTGTGTATCTGTGTGTGTTTGTGTCTGTGCGTACAGGCATTGGGTCTCCTGGAACTGGAGTTACACAAGGTTGTGAGTCACCTGATGTGGGTGCTAGGGTGAGAACTTGGTCCTCTGGAGGAGTACACTGTTCTTACTGCTCGACTTAACTGTGGAGCCTTCTCTCCAGCCCCAGTTAGTCTATTTTGAAAATACAGGATCAAATTTGTGAATGATATACAAACTCAGTCTTTGTGTTTATCCGAAATCTGAAGTTTTATAAGTTATCACACTGTAGGGTCTTGGCAGTGGCATCCTTTGCTCAAGCTTTTAATGCAGCCAGCCATGCCAATGTCAGTCAGGCAAGACCTCGCTTCTCCTTGCCACACATGCACTTTCCTAGCCAGTACAGTATGAGAATACCACGTAACATCTTTTCTATTTCCAGTTTGAAAACCTGAAGCCATCTTTAGTTTTTAAAGAGATCATCATATCGACATTTGAGACATTACTTTTTCTTCAAACTCTGATCAGTTTCAAAATGGTATTGGAATTGTTTTGTTGCATAAGACACAATGTGGTGTAGACAAACGGAAGACTGACTTCCCGTGACATGGCCCTCTCCCATGCGTCAGGACTTCTGCTCTCTTAGTTTCTTTGTCTTCGTCGTCTTAAACTTAGATGCTACTGGTATAGGTAGAGAAACTAAGCCTTATCTCTTGTGGTTGTGTCCAGTGATCCACCCTTCAAGAGTCAAATATGCACTAATTTTTCTTTGAGGTTTTTGTTTGTTTGTTTGTTTATAAAGGCAGGGTTTCTCTGTGTATGTGGCTGTTCTAGAACTTGCACTATAAACCAGGTTGGCCTCAAATTCAGAAATCTACCTGTCTTTGCCTCCCAGGTGCTGGGATTAATGGCATGTGCCACCACCACCCAGCTAATTTTTCTTGTTATTCTATAAAAAATAGACTCTTAGTGGGCTACAGAGATGGCTCAGGGGTTAAGAGCACTGACTGCTCTTCCAAAGGTCCTGAGTTCAATTCCCAGCAACCACATGGTGGCTCACAACCATCTGTAATGAGATCTAATGCCCTCTTCTGGTGTGTCTGAAGACAGCTACAGTGTACTTACATATAATAATAAATAAATCTTTGGGCCAGAGCGAGCAGGGCCGGAGCAAGCAGAGGTCCTGAGTTCAATTCCCAGCAACCACATGATGGCTCACAGCCATCTGTACAGCGACAGTGTACTCATAAACATAAAATAATAAAATAAATCTTTAAAACAAATAGACTCTTAAAGTAGTAAGTTTAGATAATTTTGAAGAAAATTTTTGAAACATTTTTTAAATAATAGCAAAGTATGTTTTTGTTGTTAAGCTTCCAAATAAATGCCAAACTTTGGAACAATGGCAAAGTACAGAAATTATAGTGGGTAAAATCAGAGCATACTCAAAATACTAAAATACTAAATACTAAAATAAAATACTAAAATACTAAAAGCAAACAGCTACCTCTGAGAATGCACCATCCTAAAAAATTGTAGGATTGGGACGTTGGTTCATTAACTGAGCTTGTACAGCTCCTCTGGAGTTCAGTGCCCAGCACCCATGTGGGGTGGCTCACATCGGCCTCTTACTCCAGCTCCAGGGAGCCAGTGCCCTCTCTGACCTCCACAGGCACCAGAACACAAGTCCATATTCCCCACAAACGCACACACACACATATGAATAATTTTTTAAAAAATAAATCTTTTTTTTTTTTTATGTTGTAGGAAACCCTTGGCACCACAAAGCCCACATTTCATTCCCTGTCACTACAATGATGTCATCCGTCCATGGAGCCTCTGGAAAACTCCACTCTGTGCTTAAGAGAGAATGAAGGTGAAAACGTCTCAGTGTTATTACTAAATGGCTTTAACCTCCCAGACCTCCCGAGAACTCTCGGTGCCCCCAGAGTCCCCAGGCCCCACTTGATGAATCACTTGTCTAAGGAGCCATCCATCTCAGATGAGTTTCAATCATATGAAGTACGCCAAGGGAGAAGGATATCGCATTTCTTTACTTGAAGCACCTTGTCAAACCTATGCGGGGCGCATTAATGCTTTGAATGACGTAAGAGACTTGGTGGCCTCGAGGATTAATGGTTCGAGAGCCTGGATCCATTAAGTCCTTGAGGTTTTCAGGGTGGCTCTGGGAGCCCATTCGGTCCTCGCTGAGCAGCTAGAAACAAGCCTTTCTTCCTGTTTTATAGGAGAACGACGTTGAGCGCCCATGTATGGCTCCCCCAATAACTTCACGGCTGCTTGCTTTCTTCAGAGAAGCAACCATGGCAGCGGGAATATACATGGCTGTAATTTAATTGCATTTGGAACATTCCTTCTAAAAGAAGTTTGATTCGATACCAACATCCAGGAGTACATGTCACGTGCCCAGTACTGTCCAGACCCCTCAGAGAACACAGAAAGAGCATGTCTGTACCCTTCTGCCGAAGACTCACTGCATGAAATGGAGTGTTTAAAAGTTTAAGCATTGTCCCAGATGAAACCAAATGCTCAGGCATAGGCTATGGGAGAACAAAATGAATACATACGAGGATTTGGGGTTTGTTTTTCAGATTTTCACTTGACTGTGGTGAGATTTTAAAAATACTTCAAAGAGGTGTTGGGATGTGCAGGCAGATAACAGGGACCAGTGATCAGGAAAGGGCCTGGAGGAGTGGAGGTGCTGAGGCCGGAAGTGTGAAAGACGCTAGCCCACTGGAGAAGGCCTGGATGCCTCTCCTTCGTCATCCTACCTTCAGACTGCCCTTCGTTTATTTAGCAGGGAGAATGAAAAATGAGCCAAGAGAAACAGAGGCGGAAGGTAGGGGCGAGACATTCCGGAATTAATTATGCTTGGCCAAAAGAGACTGTCAAAATAAGGTGATCAAGAACATTGGGGCACAGTGGTCTGTACTAAATGTGAGCTGCTCCATCCACTTCCCAGAACCTGCTAGCTCCCTGCCCAATCTACAGGAAAACCCAGTCAGCAGTCAGCCTGCAGCTCCCAGTCCCGTCAAAGACTGGCCTAGCTGCGAAGAGCTCCCTTTGCCCACCCATCTGCCTCTCAGGCCCTGATACAGCGGCCCACTTGCCATGGATTCTCTCGGTATTCTGGACAGGCCTCCATTACAACTCTTTCCCTTTGCCTCGTCGAGCTGCCTTGCTCAAGGTCATGTTTGTACCAGGGCAGCTTGCATCCTGTAACAGGCTGGAGGCCCAGAGAGTTCCCATAGTTCTGCAGGACCCAAGTAACTTGGAGTTTTTGTTGAAACTCAGCTCTTCTTTTAGTTATTCTCCTTCTCTCTCTTCCTTTCACTAGTGTCAAGCCCTAATCATATCTTGCATCCCAAATTCTGCACAAGTAGCTGTCCTAGACACTCCAACTGTGGGGTTTGAATGGAATGGCCCCCATAAGTTCACAGATTTGAATCACTCGCTTGGTCACTGGCGAGTGGCATCACTTGACAGGGATTGGGGGTATGGCCTTGTTGGAGGAAGTGTGTCACGAGGGTGGGTTTTGAGGTTTCAAAAGCTTATGACTGGCCCAGTCTCTCTCTCTCTCTCTCTCTCTCTCTCTCTCTCTCTCTCTCTCTCTCTCTCTCTCTCTCTTCCTGCTGCTGCTGCTGATCCTGATGTAAAATTCTCAGTTCCTCTCCAGCACCACATCTGCCTCTGCACCGCCATGCTTCCCACCATGACGAAAATGGACTGAACCTCTGAACTTAAAAGCCAGCACCAATTAAATGCTGTCCTCTATAAGAGTTGCTGTGCTCATGGTGTCTATTCACAGCAATAGAAACCCTAACTAAGACACCAACTACAACATGATAAACAAGATAGTTCTTGTATTTTTTTAGTGTGTGTGTGTGTGTGTGTGTGTGTGTGTGTGTGTGATATCTCTGAAATGCTTTCTTCCATTCAGTGGTACACTTTCTGTCAGTTATTTGGAAATTGTGTTTTCAATCCACTGGCTTACTTATTCTAAACACAACTCTTTTCTTCCAGTAAAAATCTTTGTTTCTAAAAGAGTCTTACGATGTCAACTAATTATTTTCCAACTAATCCCAATGTAACTTTTGTTCATTTTGGGATATGCATCATACGGGCAGAACAGCAAGTTGGGGCATAAATAGGTGGAAGCAATCAACTTGCCAGTCACTGTCAGCCCTGGCCACAGTGCACGGCTGTGACCAGTCACTGTCGGCCCTGGCTGCAGCGTACTGCTGTGACCTCCAGCAGTTTGCTCTCTCGGAACCTAACTGGTGTGTCAGGACCAGACTTGGCTTCAAATACCTGCTTGCACCAGCTTTGTTTTGCCCTCATTAATGAAGGCTAGCCCATTTGTAACTCTGAAACTAAGGTTTCTAAACGTACTACTTTCCTAATAACGTCTGGCTTGACCTTCTCTGGTCTGGCACCAGCTTTTGCCCCCGCCCCAAGCCTCTCTGGTTCACATGGGCTGAGTACCCTGCCTGCTTCCTCTGGGTCTGTTAGGAAAACTCAACATCAGGCCTGTTCTGAAAGGCACTCACCAGTAAGGAGCTGGACGAGAAGGTTGCTTCCTCCTCAGCTGCCCAGGTCCCCACTGTGTCCAGCACATAGTGTATTTAGAGTTCTGAACAGCTGATTAATGGTTATTTAAACTTTTTATTCTATGAAAGTTTTTTTTTTTAGTGTAAAACAGCACCACCCCTGCAGGTAACTCATCAGGAGAAATAGGCTCCCTCTATGCACCTGGTGGATGGATGGCCAGCCCCTGGCCTGGCTAGTCTCCACTTGGAGGCTGCCTTCTGTTTGCTCCATACTTCTCTTTTCTCTGCCCTACCCTGAAATGTAAACCCGAATGTAGAAAGCAATGAGTTTCCCCGCCCCCTTCCCAGCCTTTCTTGCTTTTTTTTTTATGTCTTGTCTTCTGGGCACATCAGTCCAACAATGAGTGATCTCCAGACAGGCCATATGCCAGCCATATTTCCCAGCTCCTAATGAGGAAACACTAAAGTGACCACATTAGTGAACAGAGCCCTTGAGTGTGTGATGCTAAGCCCTTGCTTTCCATCCACTCCAGTAAACTTCCAGCAAGTAAGACGACACAGAGTGGAGCGAGAAGCAGATCCGGAGGCCTTCCTGTCATGGTGTGTAGGGACCACCTGCTCAGAGGCTGCCTTGGTTAAGTCCCACTCCTGAAGATAAAAAGGCTCTCTTCAGCTCATTTCTACAGATAGCTGTGCTCTGAGCGCTGTGCTGGGAAGGACAGCAGTCCCTGGGTATTAGGTCCTGGCAGAGGCTGTAGGATCTACCCATTCTGTGCTCACAAGGAATTAAGACTGCTGGATTGAACAGAACAAGATTATGGAGGATGTGCAAGCTTGCTCTCTGGAACTGGGACATCTCCCACTGTCAGACATCAGAGTTCCTGCTCTTGGACCTTACAGTTTAGATGGAGACTCTATCGTTGATCTCTTCGTTCTCAGGTCTTGAGACTCACACAGGTTTACACCTGGCTTTTAGATTCACATGGAATGGTACCACTGCCTTTCTTGGGCCCCAGTTTGAAGACGACAAGTTGCCGGACTTCATGGTCTCCATGATCGTGAGCCAATCCTTCATGATGAATCTGCTTCTTTCTATTCCTTACTGGTTCTATTACTCTGGAGAATGTTAAGGAGATAACAGAAGCCCAGTATGCAGATGTTTGGGGAAGAGGAGGGATGTTAGGGGCAGTGGACATCTGCAGAGATATGGGTGGGCATCTGCTTCTGTCCGTAAAGAACAAATGCCAGGAGGCCATGACCACCCTCAGCCTGGTCAGGCTTTTAAAGGAGTAGTGTTGGAAATGTCTCTATTGGCTTGGTGCTGATCCAACATTTCAGTATGTGCATGAGTGCATGTGTGTGTGTGATATTTGCCCTTGAATTTCCACCATCTTTCCCCTTTAAAGAAATCTGCGCTTTTGTGGTTAATAAAATATGTTCTTTGGGTTAGGAAGCTCTTCAAGGAATTCTGTTACATTTTTATATCAGTGCCCATTCATTTATTTATAGGCTTTCATTCCTATGCTAATCAGCAGAAGCAAGACAAGGGCTGGCATTGCTGTGTTCAGGACACTGGCTACTGTGCCCACAGTGGCCTGGCCAAACGTGCCACTGGCCTAGAAGCATGGGGCTCTCTGTATGGTTTCACTGGTAGCAGGATCCCCAAGGGGGCCAGATCTCTTCCAAGAAAGTCTACACTATTCTGAGAATAGACTGAATTGTCCCCTGGGGACAGCAACCTATCTTCTAGGTGTGTGTCCTCTTGGTCAGCCTTCCTAACACAACACTGTCTTTCCAAAGATGCCCGAGTCCTGGTTGTGGAGATGTCGACTAGGCTGGAACCTTGGAACTTGCCTGGCATCTGAGCCTTTGTGGCCACTGTATCTGGCCCTATGTTAGGGAGAATGGCATGAGGCTGTGGACTTGAGCTCAGGACCAAATGAGAGGAGTATAAAGTCTACCAGCATCTCTAAAAGGCTAGACTAGTACCTAATTTTGTACTTTTTAAATTTACTTTTATGTATTATTCTATTTTTTTTTCTTTCTTTCTTTTTGCCTCCCAAGGCCTCCAGATGTGACAGAGGATGTGGAAACCATGTGTCACTTGTATTACTATGATGAAAGCAGTAATAAAGTGTGTTTTCCTCATGGCTGTGACTATGGGTGAGGTGGCCTGCTCCTTGCCCATATCAGGTTTGGTCTGGCAGAATTCAGATGCCCTCCAGCAGTTCTGGTGGCCTGGCTCTGAGCCTTTTGCCTGATATATCTTTGGGGTAGCCACAGACCAAGGAACAGCTCTAAGCCTGCCTGGCAGGATTGGCTGTAGACTGGAAGTGGTAACTCAGCCTGGCACACAGCAAACTCCCAAACCTTTCCAGGCTCGCTGATACTGCTCAACCCCGGCAGAATGGAGCCTGTCTCCCAGATGAGGAATCTCAGAATCCCACAGGGCGCCTGAGGTCTCTGACCGAAGAGAAATACATTGGTCCCTGTCTTACTTCCTGTTCCTGTTGCTATGATAAAAATACCCAGATAAAAAGCAGTTTGATGGGGAGCAAGTTTCTGGCTTGCCGTTCAGGTCACCATCCATTGTGGCGAAGAGCCCACAGCAGGGACTTGAAGGAGCTGATCATATTGCATCCACCATAACTAAACGGAACAATGAGCGTGAGCACTGTAGTCCTTAGCTTGCTCTCTCTCTGCCTATTCAGCCCAGGTCCTCTCACAGCAGTGAAGGCGACCAAGATACTTCTGCACAGAGGCCCCTCTCCCAGGCCCTTCCAGACTCTGTAGTGGTGACACCTAATGCTAACCATTTTAGTGCCATTTCTACTGTCACATGGGACACCTCCAGGGGATTGACATTTTTCTAGATTAGCACTTCTCCCAAGAGTTCTCATGTTCTTCCTAGGAAACTGAGACTTCAGCAAAAGGAATTATGACACGGTTCTGTTAGAATGAATGCTGAACGGAAATGGAGTCATTTGTGATTGGTAGCTGTTCCTAGACCTCCTAGAGGACAAATATGGTGCAGGACCCTGTCTCTTAGCTCCTTGTCACACTCTCAGGTCTTTGATGAGCTGGTGCCACATTTGTAAATTCCTTAAAATTGCAGTCATCACTGGATTCATCTGGCCTTTATCAACAACAATGTTCTTCTTAGTTTGGATTGAGTGTTTTGAGGAGTGACTGTCTTTAACTCCTAGAAGGTATAGCTTCTGTCTCCTTTGGTCCCATTAAGAATAAAAATGTCTGTGGAAGGGCCTCTTGTTTCACATCCCGAAAACCCATGCCCAGGGGATTTCACTTCTCTTCTCATCTAAGCCACGACCAACTCCATCCAAATCTACAACCCAAGAGTCAAGGCATCCCCACAGCTCACTCTACACCACCCGGGGAATCTAACCTCCTTAGGTTCCCGCCCTTTCCCTCCCCCTCCCCTCCCCCCCTCCTTCTTCTTCCCCCCTCTCTCTCTCTCTCTCCTCCCCCCCTTTTTGACAGGCTCATGCATGTATGTAATGAATTTTAGTCATTGTCACCCCTTTGCTCTTTCTTTCTCCCACTGAAGCCTTCTACCCTATAAGCCCCCTACCTCTTTTTGTCTGTGATCCACTGAATTTACAACTAGTTTCTAGCACCAGTGTTGAATGAAAGGTTATTTACTGAATCAAAAGCAACTTGTCAATGGCTATACCATGGAAGAAAACGACAACACCCCCTTTCCAGTAACCATTAACTGCCACTGCTCCCTTAGGGAGGAGTGGGACTCACGGTCCCTTCCCTGTCCATGTGGAGCTGTTGGTTGTTGGGGGGTGTTCGTGAGTGTATGGTTGTGTCAGGTTCACAATGCACCTGTTTGTACATCTCTCTGTCCTCTGGCTCTTGCCTTTTCTCTTCCCTGTCTTGCTCTATGTTCTCTGAGCTCTGGAGGGGCTGACATTGCGGATGTCCCTTGGATGCATGCAGATGTGGAGGGAGCACTGCACCATCATTCATTCTAGGCACTCTGGTCAGCTGTGGGTTTCTGCATTAAGCATTGCCCGCTGCAGTCAGAAGCTCCTGTGAGGAAGGCCGAGTGCAGCACTAATGTATGGCCGCAGAAGCATGAGCAGTTACAAAGTCATTTGACAACATGGCCACGTAGCAAAACAATAATAGTATATTCCCTACCAGGGCCTATGGCTTCAGCCCAGGCCTCTTAAACAGGCTTACATAACAGGCATGCATTTCCTCCTGTGTAGCAGGCTTCAGATCCAATCGGAAAGCAGCTTGATATTCCCATAACAGGCAAGCCAATACTGCTCCAGAGGGCGTGTCTCATCTGGCAGTGTCACTGTAGCTTACAGGAGTCACAGCTGAGTAAGACTCCATCAGGAGGAGGCATCCACCTTAGCTCCATCTTGTTCTCTTCATGTCCTGTGACCAAAACCGCAGTGACTTTAGTAATAGGATCTTACCGTAAATTTCTGGTAGGTAAAGCCAGGGGTGGTAGTGCACGCCTTTTCCCTAGCACTCAGGAGGAAGAGGAAGATGGAGCTCTGAGGTCAAGGCCAGGCTGGTCTACAAAATGAATTCCAGAACAGTCAGGGCTACACAGAGAAACTCTGTCTCAAAAAAAAAAACAAAATTCTGGGAGGCAGCCAAGAACAACAGCCAGTGTTCTGAGGGCATCTCTGGGCCTCCCTGACCGATAGGTCACAGGAAGGTATCCAACAATTGGCAATGGGATTTTCATTTAAAAATCCATGACTTCTGGAAAAAGCATTATCCACCCACGGAAGGCACATCCATTCAAGCTCTTTTGTGATATTCTTTTTTTTTTTTTTTTTTTGGTTTTTCGAGACAGGGTTTCTCTGTGTAGCCCTGGCTGTCCTGGAACTCACTTTGTAGACCAGGCTGGCCTCGAACTAAGAAATCCACCTGCCTCTGCCTCCCAAGTGCTGGGATTAAAGGCGTGCGCCACCACCGCCCGGCTTTTGTGATATTCTTAATAAGTGTGTAAAGCAGCAGGTTTCCAAATGGCTTTTTCATACACCCTTAGTTTTGGTTCTACCTCAGCTCCTCTCCTAAGAGCTCTTGCTCCTGCCCCAGGAGAGATGCTGTGAGGCACAAGGAGGACCAGATACAGATTTCATTACTGCTAAACACAGTCGCCATTTGTTACCTATGAAAAATGGTGGCAGGACCCCACACCTTGGATCCCAAATGCACAGCTGCTCATCCCTTACATAAAATGGCATGTTACATAAAGCTGACACAATCCTCCCCACATGTTACCTCATCTCTAGATCTCCTAAATACTTTCAAAATATCATGGCTATGTAAGCCATTGCTACATTGTTTAGAGAGATAACAATAAGAGAAAGAAGTCTGTTCAGGACAGATCCAGTGTCCACTCCCATATGTTCTATCTGTGGCTGATTGAGTCTGGGGCTACAGAAGTGTAGGTGTGGAGAATGTACCCTCATAATGAACTAACATATAAAATGAGGATTTTTAAAAACCCAGTCTATTCTGGAGTGTGTCATAGGTCCCAAGAGGAGGCATTTAGATGGGTTTCTAGAGCAGGTCAGCCAGATTCTCAGCCACAGTGTGAAACTCATTCCATCTTTCGAATTTGTACCTCTTTGAGCAGCTGACCAGTCAACTCTGCTCCACCAGGGAGGGAAATAGATGGATGGAAGCCACAGGGCTGGCAGCCTGCAGCTCCCATTTCCAAAGACTAGTCAGTGATGCTTCAGGTCCACGCTGGAAGATCCTGCTTGGGATTCACAACCCAACTGGGTGCCAAGCCACGTGAGAACCTGGTTACAAACCCTGGAAAGTGCATCTTAGAGAAGAAGGCCATCCAGAGACTAAATGATGCACTCCCTTGATAGGTGTAGTTATCATTTTTCATAGTTCATTTTCTGTTATTTTAACAAAATACTTAAAACTAGATAATTTATGAAGAAAAGCAGGTCTAGAGGCAGAAATGTTCAAGGCCAGGTGCCTCCTCTGGCAAGCCCTTCTGCTACCTTCTGGCAGGGCAGGTGGCATCAGTCAGTGAGACTGCATGAATGGAAGTGGGCATGCTCAGAAGAGAGAGCATGTGTACAGAATGGTGAGAGCTGGTACCAGGCTGGCTTGGGACAGTCCACTCTCAACTAACTCATTTTTGTGTGTACTGGCTGGTGTCATGTCAACTTGACACAGCTAAAGTCATCAGAGAGAAAAGAGCCTCAGTTGAGAAAAAGCCTCCAAGAAATCTAGCTGTAAGCCATTTGCTTAATTAGTGATTCATGGGGCTTGCAGGAGGGACCATCCCTGGGCTGGTGGTCCTGGACAGGCTGAGCAAGCCAGCAAACAGCACCCCTCCATGGCCTCTGCACCAACTCCTGCCTCCAGGTTCCTGCTCTGCTTGAGTTCCTGTCCTGAGTTCCTTTGGTGGTGAACAGCAATGTGGAAATGTAAGCTGCATAAACCCTTTTCTCCACAACTTGTATTTTTGCTATTATGTTTTGATGCAGCAACAGAAACCCTAACCAAGACACTATGGGAATCACTTCAGTCTCATGAAAACTAATGGTGTTTCAAGGAAGACATTCATTCATGAGGACAGAGCCTCGATCAACGTAATTAATTCTTGAAGGCCCCACTTTCCAGGATCTTCCTATTGCAATAGCATTTCTACATGACTCTGGGAAGGACAATCCACACCCAAGCTACAGTAGTACTGTCTGCTCAATCAGGGCTCTGGATCATGCATTCTGTGCCCTGCTCAGAACTTGGCACACCTATATGAAATCTCTCTTCTTTTCTCCAACTACAGAGAGAAGGAAAAGGAGACGGAAGTGGGAAGGATAATAAAATGGAAGGGACTGGGACAAAATACATTTTTTAAAAGCATCCCCCCCCCGCCCCGTGATCTATTTGCTGCAAATAGGCTCCACCCCCTACACTGTCCACCAATTCCTAGTATTACTGTTAGAAGAGACCAACGTTTCAAACCACAAGGCCTCTCTGGGGTAATTAAAATACAAACTATAGTTGCCTCAAATGGTCTTCCTTGAGGCAATTTCTGGAAGTATGCTGCAGGGAGAGAGATTTATAAAGAGCACAGTGCTCTCGCTGAGTTGAAGAGACAGAAATCTGAGGTTAGGCAAGCTGAGATGACTGGGTTTGTGCCACAAACTCCTGGAGAGGAGAGATATATGTTGAGAGAGCTTCCATAAACTCCCTTTGAGTTTGTTTTTGAAGACTCAGCTGAACATGAATAGGGTAAGATTTCATGACAGTAAGAAACAATTATCAGAGAAATATAAGCTGAAATTTTCTTCATGCTCACAAAGGACTAAGATTTGAGTTCAAGCAGATGAGTCGGTCTGCAATGCCTTCTTGAGTTATTTCATAGAAACCACAGAAGGGTCGTGTCTTAGCAGAAGGACTACAAAAACTGCTAACAATCTTCAGAAGGCTCAAGGAACTTAATTGCCTACCAGAGTGAAGAATGTTTGAAGGACATAACAGAAACAGGCCATTGGCCTGGGCGTGGTGGTGTACACTTTTAATCCCAGCCCTTGGGAGGCAGAGGCAAGTGGATCTCTTTGAGTTCGAGTCCAGCCTTATCTATACAGCAACTTCTAGAACAGTCAGGGCCACATAGAGGGACTCTGTCTTTAAAAATATGACATAAAAGAAAAGTCACAATGTCCAGCATCCAATACAATATTACTAGACTTATACAGAAGCAGAAACTGTGAGTTACAACAAGGAGAAAAGCCAGCAGGTAATAGTAAAGAACAAGTGTCCATGACAGTGAAGTCAGCACATAGAGCTTTAAAATAGCTAGGATAAACAAGGTCCAGCGATTAAAGAAAAACATGAACATAATGAGAAGGAAAGTGAGATAGAAAAAAAGAACCAAAGGAACAAGAAAAAAGGGGACTATAAGAAGGGAAAATTGGCAAGGCGCTGTGGATAGCAGATGTGATGCTACAGTCAGAGTTCATGGGAAAATATGGCAATAGAAAGTATTGAAACAGAGACAGAGTGTGGGGAGGCGGAGGGGGAAGAGGGAGAAGAGAGAGGAGAAAGAGAGAGAGAGGGAGAGAGAGAGAGAGAGAGAGAGAGAGAGAGAGAGAGAGAGAGAGAGAAGATCTTGCACGTCAATGTCCTCCAGAACAATATCAAAGTGTCTATAAAACCTATCAAAAAAAAGTTCCTGGATGGCAAGAGAAATCAGGAGACCACAGGATAAAATGGTGGCACCTACTCAGACTCAGTGGTGTCACATACACTAACTACTACAGTGTAATCAAACAGGAAGAAAAAAAGAGGGCGTCTTTAAAGCATCCCAGTAGAAAGACCTGGAGAGAGGGCTCAGGCGCTAAGTGCATACTGCTCTTGCAGAGGACCCAAGTTCCCTGTCGGGCAGCTTACAGTCAGTCACCTATAACTCCAGTTCTGAGACAGCCAGCACTTTCTCCTGGACCCCAGAGCACCTGCACACACACACACACACACACACAGGCAAAACAACTTTTAATTAAAATTAAAACTTTAAAATATTGTAATAAATGTAGACAGAAATGACGGTGTGTTGTTGGGATTCTCTCTATTTCATGTGAACTACTGTGATACTATTAGTCTACTGTGATTCATGAATTATGCATATTTAAGCCCCACATCAATACTAAATAAAAGGAAGTCAAGTGACAGAGTTAGCAAGTCAATGGTGATAATAAAACAGAATGCTAAGAAATGCACAATTCACATAAAATAGGAAGAGAACAAACAAACAGAGAATCAAATATCTAGGAAACAGTAGGAAAGAGTTTAAAACGTGCGGAAATGGGTCAGGGGAGATGGCTGGCTCAGTGTGTACCAGTAGGCACCGCTTTTGCAGACGAGCTGAATTCAGTTCCCAGCACCATGCCAGGTGACTCACACCTGCCTGTAACTTAGCTCCAAGTATTATGATGCCCTGGGCCTCCAAAGCCCTCCACTTACACCTATCCAGACACACAGAGAAGCATGCATTTTTTTTTTAATATATGTAGTTACCTTAGGCAGATGCTGAGATATCTGGCTGGGGTTTGGCACCATTCATTGTAAGGCTCTCGGCAAACAGAAGATGAGGAACTTTATCAAGCCAGTCAAAGGCTTGAGAACAATGGTAAGAAGAGGCTTTCCTCGGTGTCAGCACAGGAAAGGGCACTTACCAGCTCTGTTCTGCTGGGTGCTAGAGGCCCTAGCCAAAGAAAGAAGAAATAGATGGCAGGAGCTTGGAAATGAATGTAAGATAGTTCTATTCATAAACAAATATGTAGAATATTAAAAACCCTATAAATTGCCTAGAACTGATCAGTGAAATTAACAGAATCACAGATGCATTCTGGGTATTTGAGAGTGAGTTACAACTCTATATCCTTGCAACAAACAGTTGATAATGACACTTAAAAAAAGCCCATTTATAATTACATAAGTAAATATGAAATTCAAGGGAAGAAAATTAGCACAGTATGTATGAAAGATATACATAAAAACTATGATTGCTAACAAAGAAAATCTAAATTAGCAATATGAACTATGTTTGCATTTGGTCAGAGATTATTCTGAGTGTTTCTGTGAAGGTAGTGGGTTTTATTGTTTGTTTTGACTTGGTTGATTGTTTTGGGGTGGAGATTAGATCTTAAAGATTACCCTTTATGATGGACCTCATGTCATCAGTTAAAGACCTTAAAAGAGCGTATTCCTCAAGTACGTAGAAATTCTGGAAGTAGATGGCTTTGGCCTTAAACCAGAACATTGGCTTTTTCCTCTTGGTGTCTATTCTGCTGATTTCACCAACTTCCATAACTGCATAAACTTAACACCTTTGCTTCTCTGTCTCTGCCTCTCTTTCTATTTTCACAAACCACACACACACACAGAAAGACATTAGGGCCAGGCGGTGGTGGCACATACCTTTGATCCTAGCACAGAGGCAGAAACAGGCTAAGTTTCAGGATAGCCAGGGCTACACAGAGAAACCCTGTCTGAAACACACACACACACACACACACACACACACAAAATCGATAGACAGACAGATAGATAGATAGATAGATAGATAGATAGATAGATAGATAGATAGATAGATAGATAGATAGATAGATAGGTAGATAGATGGAAAAAAGGGGCATTGGGGCATACTATGAATAGTTTTAAATAAATTTGACAACAAAGAGAAAGGAAATAAATTTCCTGAATGATACAAATTACTAACATCCTTTTAGAAAAAAATTTAAATTTATAAACAAAATACTGAAGACTAAATTTAAATAGCTAAGGAAAGAAGAAAAATCTAATTGAGACACCTAGGATACTGACTGGAGACTGACTAGGTAGTTCTCAAGACTCCAATCCTGGCATAATGGTGGACTGATGAAGCAGATAGACTCAAGAAATCAAGCCACATTTTATTCATCAAAAAGGAATTCAGTGGGGAAGGATAGTTCTTTCGAGAAGCAGGTATGGAAAAATAGCCTTGCAGGTGATGAACGCCGACCCAACTCATAGTGCACATACACAGTAACTTCAAATATGTATAGACCTAAAATAAATGCCAAAACTTTAAAACATCTCCACTAAAATATAGGAGGAAATCTTCACAACTTTAAATACAACATTGGCTTTCATAAAAATCAACTTTTTCTGCTCTTAAAATGGCACAATTAAGGAGTGTTAAGTAAGGCATCTCAGCACAGAAAAAAAAAAGTACAAACTATGTTAAATTAATTGAATTCAGACCCTTCATAAAAGATATAGGAGTGGCAAATGAGTGCAAGGTGATATGTAAGGTCAGTAGCCACCAGGAAGACGCAGACTCAAGCCACAGCGAGCTGTTCCTGCATACCCAAGAGAACTGCTAACATTTAAAGGTTGATGATACAATGTTGACGTGTAGGTGGGACAATCTGAACTACTACTGTTAGAAATACAATCCTATGACTCTATTTTGGAAAACAATTCATTTATTACAAAAGCCTACACTCATCTGTGCAGAAAGTCCACTTGTATGTACTCATCCAGGAGGAGTGAAAACATGCCTATACAGTAACATAGAACATGTACACAAACACGCATGGACATGGATCTAATTCAGCTCAAGCTAGGAGCAACTTACCAGTAGTTGAGAGGATATGCGAACTGCTGTCTGACCTGACCCTCAAATGCTACTCAGTGACTGCTGGTGCTGGCCGTGGTACAAGCCCAACCAGGGTTGTCAGGCCTGCTTATGCAAAATCTAGAAAAAGCTAACAATCTTTAGTGATAGGCATTAGTTTAGTGATTGGTTGGATGGCTGAAGCGGCTGACCATAACAGAATATTGAGGGGTGCTCTTTAGGATGGCGTAAATATAGACATTGATTATAGTCATGGAAGTATATACATGTGTCAGAGCTCATTGACTTATGCACTAAATTGTGTGTGTGTTTGACATAGCATGTTCAAGTCCCTCCAGCACCATTCATGAAACACAAAAGGTACCAACCAAATGTTCTTTCCCATCTCCCCCCACGCCTTTGCTTTCCCCCTGCATTCCTGCAGTCTTTACACTCCTAGCCTAGTTATGTTTCTCACGTGCCTCTGCCTCTCCAAATTCTCCATCTTTTGGGTGCCTCTTAAATCCTTCCAGCCTGAACACTTCCAGGTCACAATCTGGAGCTCTGAAAGTGTTCACCTCTTATTGAGTTGGAGTCCATCAGGGTTGATGCGTCTCTCCCAGCTTGCTGGATGCATCTGCATCTTGCTCCTCCTTTGATTTGAAACTCAGGGTCGAGCACTATTTTGAATCCTTATCATTAGCTGCACAGAAATGCCAGGAAGGATTTCTTACTGTCACCTAGGGTGGAGCTTCCCCGCCATGTTGGACCCGAGGGTCTACTGGCCCCAGACATAAGCATCTGGAACATAGAACCTAATCTAGAGAGATGTGGAACAAAAGGGAAATAGGCTGTCAGCCCAACCACACTGTTTCGTCTCAACCATGCCCACTACTGTGGGCTCAGGCCGAACCGAGGCTCTGTTTTACCCTCATGGGGGAATTCCATGGGTTCAGTTGGAGGGAGATGAGAGGATTGTGCCAAACACCTGGTTCCTGCTATTCATGAGGGTTCAGTGGATGTAGGACCAGACCCCAATATCTGTCAGAGGCTCACAGAGCTGGTATCATTTATCCAGGGCAGACCTGAGTCTGGAGTGTTTTACCAGTTGGAAATTCATTTCCTCGGAGAGGAAAGAACCAGGCTGGGTCTCCCATCTCTGTAGCCCTCACAAAAGCTTGCAGTGTTTCTTCAGCCCCATCCCCACATCTGGTTGTAGTTACTGTACTAAAAATGCATCCATCCTGCTTGCCATGTTCACACTTCAGAACCTGGGGCAGCCCCAGTAGGGAAAGCCCTCATAAATACCATGCATTCAAAAAAAAATTAGTGCTGGGCACTTACAGATTTCCCAGAAACGAAAGCCCACGGCCTTGAGCACACCTCTCTACAAGCTCTACTTGTCAAAGCTCACCTGTGAAGGTTCCACCAGATAAGGAAAGACCCTCCAAAGAGATTCGGAGGGCTATATAGGGAACCCAGAAAATGAAAGGATCTTCTGGCTGCCTAGGAAAGGTTCATTTCCAAAGCTGGAGGAACAGTAAGGTTGGGAGTCAGGATGTCTGGTTGTGCCTGTTGATTTTCTGAGTGACCAATAGCCTGACTCTTGGAGTCTTTGGGGCCTCTCTTCTCCACCAGGGCATAATCACTTCAGTCTCCACAGCAACTATGATTCTAGGAAGGAGGCAAAGCTATTTGTCCATGTGTTTGTAGCTGTGCATGTTCCCAATGCCTAGAACAGTGCCTGGCACATAGAGACACTCCACAAATGGTTGCAAATAGATGTCGGGTTGTTCAACTGTGTGCTTCATACCTGGCCAGTATCCTTGTTTCTAGAACAGAAATATGAAGGTATCTGTGATGGGGTGAGCTATTAAGTCCAGAAAGAATATTTGATGCTAAGTGTATGTGCACCAGCTGGGGCTCACCGCATGGTCCTGTCTACCGCATCGTGCTTGTGGGTTCTGCACAGGCTGTAAGAACTTCCTGCATTCTTCCACCTGTTTTCGAGGCTCACCAACTCATGTGATGAGCTTCTCACTCAGGGACTTGTTTGGGTTCTTTTTCTGAGCACCAGGGATGGGGTGTATGGAGATAATGGCGAGACTTGTCACGACAGAGAAGAGATAGAGAGCTCTGCAAGCCTTACCTAGCTTTGTCCGCTGCAGTTGGAACCACTGCAGTTGGAGTGGCAGGGTGCTGCCCCCTTCTTAGGGGTCACATGAAGAGTGAGCCTGAGAAGAACTGAGCTAAACTTAGTAGCTAAAAGGGAAAAACAAGGCCAGGCCTCTTAGAGCCCTCTGGGCTGAGGCATCCGCCATTTGGAGTAACAGTTTGCTACCTTTGAAACTGCTGCTGACAAATGACAAAAAGAAACATTTTGCTTGTGGGCATGACATCCAGGAAGGTCACCTCCAGCTGTCACCTGTCCTCAGAGGCAGCTCCTTACTACAGGCCACCTGTTTCCTTTGTACCTTTCCTCTCCCCCTCTCCCCTATGGGAATGGCTTCTGCAGCCTTTTTTCTGCAGGGCCTTTCTGCACTAACCCTTTCCTACTCAGAAGGAAGCCCTTACTGCCTCACATTGTAGGTCCTCAGCAACATTCCCCGCTCCCTGACACTCTGGGTCCTTCCCCCTAAATCATTATGGGTACAATGAGGGAAGGACTTTGAATCTTCAGTGTTTCCCAGAATTCGAAGTTCAGTACGCAGTAGGGGCTCAATAAATGCCTCTCAAATAAGTGGCCAGAAGGCTAGAGGGCCCCCTCCTTCCCCATCTCTCCTTGCCACTTCTTTCCCCCTCCCCACAACCTCTTCCTCCTCCCCACAACTCTCTTCTACCTCCTATCACATAGGGTAGCCTGGAACTCACTATTGTAGCCACTATTTTTGGCCTCAAATTCATAGCAATCCTCCTGCCTCAGCCTCCCAAGTGCTGTGATGAAAGACACTGAGACACCATGCCTAGACACATATACTATCTCATATCTTAAGGTGAACATTTAGAGGCTTATGAACATTCAGCCAAAATCATAAAGAACAACACTGGAGAAATGTGGTATTTCTTATTTGAGGTTGATAAAGAGCACCGGGCTATGGGGAAAGTCTGTGTCTCAGAATTGCCATCAGTCTGTGTCTGATGGAAGATAAATCCCTTTTCTACTTCCCTACCCTTGAGAGAAGTCACCACTTCATCTTAAAGAGACAGACATGGAATAAATGCAGCTCCTTGATCCAAGGGGCTCATGGGGAACTCACTCAACAACCCAAACTGACAATGTACTCTGGGAGACTTTGCTTTAAGTAGCGGGTTAGCAAATGACAAGGCATTACTGAGAAGGGTGAGCAGGAGAATCTTAAGTTCCAGGACAGTGTAGTAGTATATTGGTTTCTTTGCTGTTTGCACTGAACAAACATCTGACACAAAGCTACTTTGGGGAGAAAAGCTTTATTTTGCCTCATGGGTTGAGGGGATACAGTCCCTTGCGAGGGGGAACATGGCAGCTGGCTCTGTGGTGACAAGCATGTGTAGAGTCCCCATCTCTGTAGGGAGATGCAGAGAGCTGACAGGAAGTGGGGCTGGATCATAAAAACTCAAGACACATAAAACCCCGCGGACTCCTTTCCTCCAGTGGAGGCTTCAGATCCTAAACAACCTTTTGAAACAGCGCCACCACCTGGCGACAACGTGTTCTAACATAGGGGCCTATGAGGCCATTTCACATTCAAACCACCAAATGATCATATAGTGAACCATTGAGGACAGAGTGGGAGAGGAATAGGGCGAAAGAAAGTCCTGAAAACCATTGTGCCATGTTTCACCAGGAAGCAAAGAGAAAGGGTGCTGGGCATCTCCTACTTCGAGCTGGAAGCAGAGAAGGAAGTGGGGGTAGTCCTTCAGGAGAGGCAATGAGGCCCAGGGCCAGACCTCTCTCACTCAGCAGATACATAGGACTCCTCAACTCTCTCTCCACCTTTCCTCTGCTAGTCCCCAGTTTTGTGTACCACTGGGCTTTATGCTTTGTCTACTCTCCGTTGTAGCATGCACTTTTATAGCATCTAACACAGTTGGCCCTTGGTTCTTTTCTGGTCTGTCTTTCCCTAATGAAACCTTTAACCCAAGGTATCACAGGTGCCTGGCATGTAGTAGGTGCTAAGTAAATGAACTAGTGACCTGCTGCACAACGTAAATCAAGAGTATCAAATGTTAACAACATGTGTACTGTTTCTGGGTAACAATAGAAGTCCCGTCCCCCACAATACAGGTGCAGAAACTTCAGTCACATTGTTACTCTTAACCACAAAAAAAAAAAGATTCTAAAAGATTCTAAACTTCAAATAGTCCAGGTAGAGTGCAATCCTAAATCTAGCCTGGTTAAGGGACACCCAGGCTTGGGAGTCTCTCCTGGGACCATAGCCAGTTACAGAGGGTGGGTAGAACAGGTTTCAATGGACAAAACTTTACTTAGTAATCCATGTGTCCTCCCAAATAACAGATTTAAATAAGTAAGGCAAACTGTGAAAATCTGTGGCTAAAAATGAACAGAGGGGTGGGAGTAAGGAGTCTAACAGATGGTCACCGTGCCTCTTCTGTGACAGGTGGGACAAAACTAGGCACACAGACACATCTCTAAAGGGCTTTTGGCAGTGGCACGCTTAGTGGCTTCTGCAGAATGAACCCTGCACAAACAGCCTTCAGTTATTCCAGCCCAGAGCAGCTCTGGACAGGGAGACATGGGGTTCCGCCTGGACCTCACACACAGCCACAAGTCTTGCTCCACTAAAAACAAAGAGAGAGAAAAGGGGGCAAGACATTGTACACTAAGCTCAGAGCTGAAGGCCCCACCAAAAGTAAAGGGAGACCCTGAGTTGGCTGAGTTACACCCCTTCAGTATGGCGTCCTCAAAACTCCTTGTCCTCCCCACCTGCCACTCAGCTGTTTGGTAACTAGGACTACACATTGCTGTGGCCCCTGCAGAGTCCTCTCTTGGTTTATGCAGAGGAATTTTCTGCCCCCAGTCAGATGTATCCACTTGGAGGCAGAGGCTAGCCCATATCCTCCAGCATGTGGTTCAGAGTGTTCCCACACAAGAAGCCCAGCCATCCTTGATCTAATTTCCCAATATGTTCTTTTGTTTTGTTTTGTTTCATGACAGTATCTTACACCTATAGCACTGGCTGGTCTAAAACTTGGTATGTAGATCAGGCTGGCTTCAAATTCACAGAGATCTGCCTGCCTCTGCCTCCTGAGTACTGGAACTAAACGTGTGTGCTCCAATATGCTCTTAGGCTTGGAGACAAGGTCACCTGTCCTTAGCGATTTCCCGTCTATGGTCCCTAGTGCATGGCAGAGGCAACCGTGAAGAGTACAGAGGGTGGAAACCCCAGGGAGAGTTAAGCTAAATACACAAGGTTTCTATCAAACCTAGGTGGTGGGGCAAAGGAAACCTCACCTGGGAAGCCAGTTGTGACCTCAAGGAAAGGGGTGTTATCAGTGGGTCTGCCCAGACGTTTTCCTAACCCATTGGCTACAGAATTATGTAAATCCTTCCAGCATCCCTAGCCCTCAGTTCTAAGAACACAGAAACACAGGAAAGTCAAAGAGGTTGTCCGAGGTCACAAAGTTAGGAGTGGTGAGCCAGTGTTCGATCTCCACCAACTGTACTCCACGCCTTTACCCCACCCCCACCCAAATGGCAGTGATAACACACAGGCCACCTTGCCCTCGCCTGTCACACAGGATCCTAGGTGCCTGTACAGAGGACACAGAATGAGCAGAGGCTCCAAGTTTTGACTGCAGTACTTTGGTGAAATCACTTCTGAGCCCAGAGAGGTTCTCATCAATAATCTATAAAATAGAAGCTGTCTCAGTGAGCAGCTGGGCAATTGAATATACTAATCTATGGAAAAGACTTAGAACAATGTCTGGCCCCAGAAGCTTTCAATAAATGCGCCCCATTATTAATATGATTGTTCCAACTGGTCTCTCTGGCTGACCTCCTCTCTAGGTGTGTGAATTGACTTCCAACACCTCCCTGTGTTTTTCTCTCTCTATCTTCTTCACCTACCTTCTCTCCTCCTCCTCCTCCTTCTCCTCCTCCTCCTCCTCCTCCCCTCTAGCATGACGTGCCATTGAATCTATTTAATTCATTCCAAGGCTCAGAACCCCAGATCCCTGAATGTGACAGATTGAGGGGGTAGGCTGGGGTGGAGAATGGCAGAGTTGGTGTAATAGGACTTAAATAGACTCGCACACGCTTCCCTCTGTAAACCACAGATTGTGCCCCACTGAGGGGCAGGTTTTGTTTTGCCTTCCCTTGAGTAAGTGGGCAGTTGTTTTTCTCTGCTTCTTCCTAGCAGGCAGCCCTGAAGGGTGTGTGTGTGTGTGTGTGTGTGTGTGTGTGTGTGTGTGTGTGTACATGCCTCCATGCATGCATGTGGTTTTGCATACATGCTCTGGTGAGATCTTAGAGTCCCAGTGCCTGATAAGTGACAAGCACTCGAAGGGCTAGCTAAGGAAGGAAGCCATTTAAAAGCCCCAGTTCCTTCTCTGTGGCTCTACCACTCACCCTTGCTGCTGGTATCCTCTCCACTGTGTAGGAAGGAGGCTTCAGCACAGTGAATGCTGGGGCCTGAGCACAGAGACAAAGCTGAGCACACCTCCAGAGATGGAAATGGTGTCCTCCAGATCAGCGGTTCTCAACCTGTGGGTCGAAAGACCCTTTCACAAGGGTGGCATATCAGATATTTACATTACAGTTCATAGCAGTAGCAACATTACAGTTATGAAGTAGTAACAAAAAACATTTCCTGGTTGAGGGTCGCCACAACATGGGGAACTGAATTTAAGGGCCAAGGCACTGAGAATGTTGAGAACATCTACTATAGGGTTTGAGTTAAGCCATGACAAGAAATCAAGTCCAGTTTCTGAAGGCTGAAATCATTGGGCATGGCGGGTCAGAGGACCCAGGCTCAGTCCTCGTCCCACTGTTTACTGAGTAGATCTCATCCTGGCAGAGCCCTAGCTCCCTCACTGATGGAGCAGGGCCGTAGGTTGCACCCCCAGTCAGCCCGACAGTGAGTGGGTGCCTCCTCAAGCTGACAGCCAGGGGAACACGGGCCACAGGGACTGAGACTCTCCAGATCGCAGAGAGAGAGAGACAGAGACAGAGAGAGGAAGGAGGAGGAGGAAGAGGAAGAAAAGAAGGGTCACACTCTCAGACCCTGTCAGGCCTGGTGGGACATGGTGGTGGGTGGAAGTTGGAAGGGGAGGCAGCCATTTACCGGCACAGTCAACAAACAAGGGCTAAGAACACAAAGCCAGGCATTGTGCAAAACTCTGAGGAAGTAAAAAGGAATTCTTATTTATAATTTATACCCCACCTACTTCCAAAGAGAATTTTAAAGGTGACTCACAGTGAAAACCACATATGAAGCAAGATCACTGAGTTAAAAATTGAAAAGCTAATCCATGAGAATAAAGAAAGGAAGTCTGTATTACTTATCTCCACATGCTAAGGTCCTTCTGCCTAACAGCTCCAGTTCACAGAAGGGGGCACAGGAGCCAGGAGGCGTGGTCTAAGCCAAGTGAAAGGCAAGCCACTGAGGTCCCTAGGTACTATCATATTTTAGAAAGCACGAAAACATTTCAAATTTTCCTTTAAAACTAGAATTTAGCAGAACAATCAAGTTAAAGAAAATGCATTAATATCTAATATTAATGGATTGGTCTTTACGCTAACACAATCATATTTAATTTGGGGGTAGAAAGGAGATTCACAAATGTCAAACCTAGGATCCCCAAACTGTGTAATGCAGCCTGGGGTACAAACTCAGGTTCCATCACCTGTACTGGAAAACTTGTCACTAGATCTTCAGCTAGAATGTCACCACAATGAGATGGGGATTCACAGAGATGTGTAGGGTACACAGTGTACAGTGTGATTAGAGCAGAAACATGCTTTAGATTTCAGGTTTATTCTGTAGCAATCTATCCTCATCAGTTCCACTGGGTAGAGCAGGGGAAAGGAACCCTTGTTATCCAATTTGGCAAACTTCCAGTCTGCTTTAGTAATAGAAAATGGTGGTTCATGGGTAACTCGTGGGACACAGGTAAATCCCAGTCTTTTGAATACCCCTTTACCCCAGCATGGCAAATGATTCTGTTTCTCCAGCAGCATGGGGAGGCTGTCTAGGTTCTCCATGCATCCTGAATCCTTACTGTCTTCAGCAGGTGAAGCCTGCTCCAGCATACCTATGGATCCACCTCAGATGCCACTGTCACCTTCAACATGCCTTGACTTGCCAGACTGTGCCTGACACACCGGAGAGCATCGTGGTAGAGTTGACAATAGGAGTGATAGGGAAGAGCGTAGACCTGACTCCACCTGGTCTTCCCCTTCCCTACTCCCACAGTGACGGAAAGATCAAGTGTCCCCATCTCAAAATCTACTCAGCCAGGCTCACACTTCATGTGTTAGGTAAGATTCCTTTCTTTCCTTGACAATGGCTTGCTTTCCATCAGAGAAGCAAGCATTGCTTCCATGAATAAAACCCAGAACAGCAATATTTATAGGCTATGGGAGCTTATCTAATAATCATCCTACGAAATGTAACTCCACACATTCAGAGAGGTTCAGCAGGAGCATCCAGTTATGCTGATTTTAAATTATAGAATAAACATATTCTACGTCCTTATAAGAGGGACACTAAACAATACAAACACTGTCTTCAGCACTCAGCATGCATTCTTCCAAGAGATGTTTGTCACATCAAGAAAAGCATTGGGTATTCTCTGCTGAAGGAAGGCAAGTACTGGTGAGCCAATTGGTGCCCTAGTCGGTGTTCTGAAACCTGAATGTCTGTAAAGCTTGGCTAGCTTACAAAAACAGAATAGCCCAGTGGGCACCATGTCTTTCAGGCAGGTTTAGATATAGAAGCAAAGTTGCTGTTCGTCTCTCCTACCCTTAGGGAGTTCAAAGAGCACTGTATTAAAAAGGAGATGACAGAGCCAATCTCCCTATTGTCTCTGTTCTTGGGAAGATTAGTCATGGTCCAAAATGTGAACCAGAAATGGTTTGAGAGTTTGGGAAGGAAATGACTCAACTAGTATAAAATGTTACAAAATAATCAATCAGTCAGACCTCACAGTTTTTTACGTTTAGGCACAGAAATGCAACTATCTAATGACTAGATATAAACTACCATTCTTATCATGGACTAGGAAAATCTATATAGCTAAGAGCAGCTGCCTTAAACAGAAAGATGATCATGAAGGAAATACAAGACCTTTGCCCTGGGAAGGACTCCTGGGGTGATCTTGTCAGTTCCCTGCTTTTGTGATGGAGAACAGGACAAAGTTTCACCCAACCCATCTCAATAAAGAAAGAAAATACATTTTAAGGGTTAGAAAAGTAAACTTTAAATATATATAGATACTTTCTGTGGATAGAAAAATCTAAGCGTGTACAAATATAATTAGCCCAAGTTTAACAAGATTGCTGGGTATAAAAGTGGCAGGCAAAAATGTTTCCATTTATATATGATTAATATACATATAACTAGTGAGTATGAGAAAAAGAAAATTTTTTAAGTAATCGTTTATATTTGCAACTAAAGTATGGGTAGTGGTTTGAATATGCTTGGCCCAGGAAGTGGCACTATTAGGAGGTTGGCCTTGTTGGAGGAAGTGTGTCACTGTGGGGGTGGTCTTTGAGACCCTCTTCTTAGCCACATGGGAGACATTCTTCTCTTGGCTGCCTTCTGATTATGATACAAAACTCTCAGCTCTTTTTCTGTCTGGACATTCCTGGATGTTGCCGTACTTGATGCTATGATGATAATGGACTAAACCTCTGAAACTGTAAGTCAGCCCCAATTAAATATTTGCCTTTTTAAGAGTTGCCTTGGTCACAGTGTCTCCTCATAGCAATGGAAACCCTAAGATAAAATGTACCCAGACTGATCTTACGTGTGTATAAGATGATTAGAGTTTAAGAGCAGACACTAAACAATGTTTTTATGAATATCCTATGGAGTATGCATCCATGAATAAAGTATACCTCCCTGCATTCTGTCATTATTGTAAAGAGGTCAGTTCCTCCAAGTTTTATATAGGTTCAGTGCTTCCCAAAGAGTAAATATAAATATAGCATATTGAATGATTCCATGGAAAACATAACACATTCTGCATTTTAAAGTTCTATCATGCCCACATCTAATCATGTTACAAGGGTCTGCCAGCCATATGGGGCCTGCCACATCTTTGAAAGTTCCAGGGTTCAGATTGTCCTTTTGTTCTCTGAGCAGTATGATGGATCTGATTTTCTTGGGAACCCATATATCAATGATGGCTCAGAAGTGTGGATGCTGAGAGGTCACTGCAGCCCTAGGCTGGTGTGTGATATGCGTGCCCAGCACATGGAGGATCACCCTAAGATGGCACTAGGTCATCTGCCTCCACCCTCTGTCTTTTCTCCTCCTTCCCTGTCTCCTTTGTTGCTACTGATCATTCCCCTTTCATCTTTCTTTTAGGTTCTTTCCTTGTCCCTCTTTCCCTCCACCCTTGTCCCTCTGTCCCTCCATCCTTGTGCCTCTGTCCCCATCCTTGCCTCTGTCCCTCCATCCTTGTCCCTCTGTCCCTCCATCCTTGTCCCTCTGTCCCTCCACCCTTGTCCCTCTGTCCCTCCATCCTTGTCCCTCTGTCCCTCCATCCTTGTCCCTCTGTCCCTCCATCCTATCCCTCTGTCCCTCTACCCTTGTCCCTCTGTCCCTCCATCCTTGTCCCTCTGTCCTCCATCCTTGTCCCTCTGTTCCTCCATCCTTGTCCCTCTGTCCCCCATCTTTGTCCCACTGTCCCCATCTTTGTCCCTCTGTCCCTCCATCCTTTTCCCTCTGTCCCCCATCTTTGTCCCACTTTTCTTCTTCACCTCTCTGCTTTTCAATCCTGTTCTCAACACCCTTCCTGGTCTATTGTATCTCTCACTCTTGGTCAGATGACCTGGTGGTAAAGAATCAAGACATTTTAGCTTTCCAGTTCTTCCCTCCCATAGAAACCAGTTTGAACTGGTTTGGGCTCTCTCCCAGATGTCCCCCCCAGAGATCTTCCTCTCTGTTCTGCAGCCACTGCCACTTCTCCCACCGCCCACAGAACCCTGAGCTTCACCACTGACCCTGATGCTCCCAGGCTGCCCTGGGAACTTTTCTAAAGCTACAGCCTTGGAAGAGACCATTTTCTGACTTCTAAAATTATCTCTCCTCAGCTCCACAAACAAAGCTTCCCTTGGCCCTTCCTGAACCCAAAGACAGAAACACACATTCTTGGCTGCCCTTCTTTCCACCCCAGAGAAGGGCTGTTTTTGCAATGAGGGGCATTGGAAGATTGTCGTCTGCCAGGAATGCAGAGATTTTTTTTTCTCCACAGTCTGGGTTGATTTGACCTGATTGACAGGAGAGATAGTGCTTGTGGGAGGACAGGAAGGAAGAGGACTACGATGGGGAGGCTGGGATGGGGAAGAGGGAGGCACGGGTAAAGGAAGAAAGATCAAGTTCCAGAATCTTAGAACTGGAATAGAAAAGGATTCCTGCAGGCCCCAACACATGAACACCACACAGTTTTAGAAATGGACCCAGGAGCTTGCAGACTCGAGGATGTCTGCTCCTATCCAGAGTTAGCTAACAGAACCCAGACTAGCCATCGGATCTGACCCCACCCTAGCCCAGCAACACCTCCTCCTTTATTCAAGGCAAAGAAAGTCTTGGCAGCAAAATGAAATTGTGTGATTTATGAGGAATTCTGAGTTATCTTCCAGTTGACAGTCTCTGGAGCTTGCACAAGCCCACACTTCTGTGGGGGCAGCATTTAATGAAACAAACACATGAGTTATTTGTCTTTCATTAGGGATGACATACAGAAAACACATATCAGAATGAAAAATGGGATCCTGGCCAGGATGCATGGCCCCATGGTCAAGAACATGTGGGCAAGCAGGGAGGGAGCACCCATCTGGAGATGGGAGGATGGAGAGGGGCTGATACCTTCAAGCACATGCCATGGTGAGTTGTCTTAAATAAGTCCCTTGAAAATTTAGGAAGCTGGATGCTAGGGCTCGGTGTCACACACAAGAAAACTGAGGCTCAGGAGGGCAGCCTCTAGTCACCCTTCGAGTTAGTCAAGGCTTGGCCTCTCTGACTCAGCGACACTAGCCATCTGTGTGGAAAAGTGAGGCCAACTGTGCAGGGCTTGGGGTCCAACTGTGCAGATGAAGCTCTCTTGGAGTGGGGCCCACACTGCAGGGATGGATCCAGATGGATGATCCGGAGATAAGGAATCTGGAACTGGCACTAGGAGGCTAAGACTTCAGTGGTCAGCCAGGTCCAGCTAGATTATCGCCGAGTCTATAAACTCTAGGGAGATATGTATGGCCTGTGGCTTTCTTTGATCCTCAACCTATGGGGTCTAGGGAGATACCTGTGGCCTGTGGCTTCGCATGGCCTGTGGCTTTGGCCCTCTCTCATTTCCCAGTCCTATAGCCTGTGGGCATCTGAACTGGGAAGCTCCATGAGACACCCCACCCCCATCTCAAGTGAGGTACTGTAGGGATGAGACTCAGAGCCTGCCCCTCAGAGTGGCGCCTCTGCCTCTCTTGCCCCCCCCACACACTTTTCAAAGCTCAGCTGTAATATTTTTATTTAACAATAACTACCACTCAATGTTGTTCAAAAAGTCTAAAACAATATTGTAGGTATGACCAGCTACATAATAGATAACACATGTTGAGTCCACTACACTAAACCCTTTACTGCATCACCTGACTTGGCCTTCAAGACAGCTGTTCTACATACTGCAGTTATGATCCCATTTTACCTACAGGAAACAAATACTCTGAGAGGTTAGCTGTCTGATCAGGCCACACAGCAAAGAGTCAGTAGATTCACCATCTGAATCCAAGTCACTGAATATATTCTCCCAAGCCCACTCACGCCCGTGGTACCAAGGATTAAGAAGGTAGCTGTCACTCAGTAGAAGGGAGTAGTGGGTCCTTCTTTGTCTCCTTCAGCCTGGGTATTCTTGGTGTGCCCCAGGATCTGCTTTAGGGTTTGCTTTATGGAGTTTTCTGAAGGTCAGGAGAAATCTGGGGTTGGAAGGGCAGCAGGGGGTGCTCCCTCGGTCCCAGCATCCCCTCCCTTCCCATCCTCAGCCTTCCTTCCTTTTAGGGTTTGGCAAACACCAATCCACTTGAGGCCTCTTGTACAGCTGGAAACAATGCAAGTTTATTTTGGCACCGCGGAGAGGGCCGATTCCTCTGCTCTGGACGCCTCTGTGGGAAGAGGGGTAGAGAATGTGGCCTGGCCACTGTCTGTTCCCGTTTCTCTCCTGAACACATCCATGGCACCGTCAGAGCCGTGTGTGAAGCCCTGAGAGGGAACTGAGATAAGAGCTTGACTTCAGACGGATCGTAAGATTTGTCCCTCCTCCCCTAAGGCTCATCTCCAAGAAGAATTCCAACTGAGGCCATGATCCGCAGGCAACCTGATCAAAAGCTCTCAACCCGTTTCCTCCCCAGCCCTGGCGCATGCTTACCTGTGTATTTGGCTTCCTACACTAAATGCCTGTAGCCAATGTGGGGAATAAAGTCACACTGAGCTACAAGGAGTGGCCAGTGTCTCCAGTCCATGCCCCACTGGCTGGGATCCAGGGTCTGCCCACATCGGGAAGGGCCGTAGCAGAAGTACGTTTTAACCCAACGACAGCTCAGAGTCCCCACAGCTCCCTCACCCAAAGCCTGGTCTTTCCATTTTTACAAATGTGGAAACGATGACCCAGAGAGGGGAAATAGTCAGTGTCGCAGAGGGGGGTGGGTCAGTGGTGGGACCAGGATGTGCTCTGAGTTGAGTTCTCTGTCTGTCCCCAGTTGTAGGATTTCCTTCCTCAGTACTTGGGCTACAAATTCATCCTTCGTCTGAGTGCCTCCCTGTTCTTTAACCTGAGGAAAGCTCGTGTGCAAAGCTCCTGGGGGTGGGGCTTTGCCCCCTTGACATTTCTACCCATGAATCACATAAGATCTAAACCTAACTTCAGGCAGAGAGGAAAAAAATCCCTATCTCTGCACTTGGCCATGACTATTCTTTAGAGATGAGATGGTGGCCCCATGTGACCCTCTATCATCTCTGTTCCAAAACTAAGACCAGTGGAGTGTGGGAGCCCAGCCTTGCCTCTCACTTCCTAGCTGTGGGATGCATGGACACATTTCTTAGTGCTTTGGGGCTGTCATCAAAGGGGAAGGATTACGTCTACTGTGCTGGGTGGTTAAGGATCAGGACGGAGGATGTCTGGACCCTTTCACCCACTGCCTACGTGCGACGGACCAGGCAGCGGTGACTGCCGTAGCCTCATGAGTCTCCCCAAGCCCTGGTTTCTCCTTTCCTGGGTGGGCGTTACAGACTACAACTCCTTCAGTTTCTTCCTTCATCAGAAGTGGGTGTTCCGGTAATACCAGCTTCCTGAGTTTGGGGGAGCAGGTGATGACAGGCTGGGAGGACTGTACTCCACAGCACAGCACAGTTATCCTGGTTAGCTACACAGCATCCTGTCTCCTAATCTTCCTGCCCTTCCACAACAGTTGGCAGGATTGTCTTCTCTTCAAAAGCCTCTCTCCTGTACCTGGGCTCCTGTGAGCCTTTTTCATGGGGAAAAAAAACAAAAACAAACAAACAAAAACAAAAAAAAACCTTTAAACTAAAGATAAATTTGGGGCTCAGAAAATACTCCAAAACATCAAACTTTGGCGCGCCAAGGACTTTGAACCGAAGGACTGGGGCCTCTTTGGCCTCTGCTTCTGTCTCCTTTCTTTTTATCCCTCCTGGAGTTTAGAAAGAGACTTTCTCTGTGGCAGTGTCTATGAGGGAGATTTCCTCCAGGGGCCTGCAGTTTTCATGGTCTCCTCTCTAGTCCCTCACTGAACTCAAGAGAAAAGAGGACCAAGATCAGACAGCTTGCCCACAGAGACCTGCCACAAGAAACCTTCTATTCTAGGCAGTCTTTGTTTGCCCTGAAGCGTTTCTCTTCCTGTTCCCTAGAATCCCAAGCCCCTAGTTAACACTTCTCTGTAATCCAAAATGGCGTTTAAACTTTAGCCACCTGGCCCTTTTTTAAATAAAAAAAATTTTTAAACGAAAATTATTTATATTTTGTGTGTGTGTGTGTGTGTGTGTGTGTGTGTGTGTGTATTTTGCCCATTTGCATGCTGTACATGGCATTCTTAAAAAGTCCAGAAGAGGGCATTGGATCCTCTGGACCTGAAGTTACAGATGGTGTGAGTCATCTTGTGAGTGCTGGGAACTAAATTCAGTTCTCTGCAAGAACAGCAAGGACTCTTAACCGAAGAGCCTCCTCTGCAGCCTCCACCTGGCCTTCTTGATGACCTACAAAGTTTTGACTCCTGTGCCTTTTCTCCTATGAATTTACTGTCAGTTTTTATCTTAGCAGATTCAACCAGAACAATCTCAGAAGGTGCCTAACATTAGAAAAAAGACAAAAACCTTTGTCATTATACCATCACATGCACCCAGGATCGGCTGCAGGCTCCAAACCCTCAACCATCTGATAAAAGTGATTCAAACCCCCTAGCATGGCCGAAGGTAGAGAGGCAGGCAGCACACATTCTCAGAGAGCCAGGGCGTGAGTGTAGGACAGACCACTAGGACCCGCAGGGACCTTGGCTGGAGGCTAGGAGTGAAGTGAGGAATTGTGGGAAGGTGGCCTGCAATTCAGCCACAAGTGCAGGGGGTGCTTTTAATAAGTGATACACAGAGCCTGCCATCTGCTTGGGGTCCCTGCCTGTTCTTGGAAACTTGTGTGTCTTTCCTTCTAGAGCCTCCCCCACCCCCAACAATCCCATCAGGCTGTGCGGTGGGGAAGGAGCTCAAGAGCCCTTTGCAACCCGAGCTCTTTTTGGCAACACAAGCGTTGATGCTCTTCTGACCATCTCCACTCCTCTTCCGGGCTTCACTGGGCCGTTCCTCAGGTCGTCCAACAAAGACATTGAGAGCCTAGCGAAGCTAGCTTGGGAACAAAGCCAAGACATTTGAGTTTGGACTCCAGTTACAAACCTGCCTTCTTTGCAGACACCTTCTCTGATGGCTAGGCTACAAAGGCAGGCAGGAGGGCAGCAGGTGGGCCACCGTGGGGACTGTGATAGGCAGGCTCAGCAAGAAAAATAACGGATGGACAGATGGACTGATCTAGAGATTATTAAATCAGCAGGCTTCCTCTTCTCCAGCCTCCATCAGGCCCTTCTCGGGTCTCTGTCCAGGAACTCATAACCCACCCCGAGGATGCAGGTGGAGCTGGGCCTGGCAGCCCTCATGGCCTTGGCCTCCAGGGGACTCTTTGAATAGGAGACACACGCACTTGAGTTCCCACCCAGGGAGAGGCTGAAACACTTAAGGTTCCTATTTAAAACCTCCTCCCATTCATCATTTCAGCTCCAACCAACAATTAAACCTGATTCAGTCAACGCTGACAACACTGTCGCCTGTTGCTGACTATTTAAAACTCTGTCCTGGCCTCTGGGACCTTTAGAACCAGGACTATTTGTCCTGCCAGGAACACAGCCCCGCCCACCTGATCCTAGGATCCCAAGGACATATGCAGGGTATAGGGTCTACCCCAGCAGCCCTAGCTGGAACTCTTTCTGCCTAGCTCATTGGGGGGTCGGGGGGGGGGCATGAGAGACTGGGGAGGGGAGGCCAGCTCTGAGAGTACTAGGAACTGCCAGAGGAGGGATTTGAAAACAGAGAGAAAAAATGTAAAAGCCATAGAGGAATAGGACCAATGTACAAGGCATACTTGTATGATCTAAAAATAAATAGATTGATTAGTGAAAGAATAAGAGGTGGCCTGAGGGTGATGCATATATGCTTGGGCATTGTTTGGCTTCGGGGTGCTGGGGTAAGCATGGCAGGCTGGGGAGTACTCTGGACATCAGAACTTGAGGGTGAACTATGATACCACCCAAACCCACCAACTAGCTCTGCGGTCTTGGCCTGGTCTTTTGGTCTTTCTGTGTCTTTTCTGAACTAGTGTAATAAAAATAACAAGAACTTTCTTCTCAAACCCTCTCCTGTGTAGACAAGATCCCACCCCCAAGTATGCTGGTCCCAGTAGAAGATTTGGAGAGCCATCAAGTGCTAAAGAAAAGTCAGAAATAGCTCGATCTGGAGCTGAGACTAGGATGGGACAGCATGGCAGTAAGGTTGCTGCAGGGTTGCCGTGGTTACGGCAGGGTTGTGGTAGGATTGAGGTAGGGTTGAGGTAGGGCTGCAGTAGGGTTGCGGCAGGGTTTCCTGGTGTGGTCACAGTTCTCCAGGACAGGGTATCACTATGTGGTGTGTCCACACTGGTGCAGGGCCGTAAGCTGTCTGCCTTACCACAGCTTTGAAGGCCAAGCAAGACTTGAAAAGGCCTGGAGTCAACAAAAAGCCAGGCCAGACAGAGCTCCTTAGACCCTGCAAAGATGCACCCCCATCCCCACCCATTTCCCATTGGATTGCTACAGTCTTCCAAAAAGAAATACCCAGGCAAAGGAGACAGACAGCTTGCAGCTGAGAAGTTACAAACTTCAGAAACCCGGACAAATGGCTAACTGAGGTGCCTATTTAACATATCAAAGTGGACAACAGGCAGATCTCCCAGCATCCCTCACTCCCTACCTGTTACAGGGTGTGACTGGCATACCCTGCCCCCTACCCTAAACTTCCCCAGCCAAGGGGCTGGGCTGTGCTACCCAAAGCTGCCCTTCCTTCTATAGTTTCAGTCATTCCGCCCCTTTGCATACCCTTTACCGGCTTGTCTCCTGGCCTGGGTTGCCCCTCTTGGCCAGTGGCTCCTCTCTTGCTCATTCCCCAGTTTCCTCCCATGGTCTGGTTTAGTCTGCCAGCCATGTTCAGCCTGGACTCTTCCCTCGGCCTTCTCTCTTATATTTACAATAAAATCCTTCTCTGTACTTTAGGAGTAGTTATGACGCCCCCTCCTCCCACCCCGCCATATTTCATTTTCTCATTTGGTGGGTGATTAGGGGAGCCAGGGGCTG